>OY759232.1:15241748-15606863 GCA_963662185.1 Eilema griseolum | reverse complement strand
AACCTGCCCTAGAGTCTTTCTTCTTCGCTCAATCCACAGGTGTATCAACTCGCTGGTAATTTGACCTGGGTCCCAAAATTTTTGTTAGGCTATACAGTCTGACAGTAGGTAGTATGACATTATACGTACCTACTATAGATGCTTTAATGTATTTAGGTAATACCGCTAGCCACAGTTGCAATTCAAAGAGGAAATAAACAATTATTCTCCAATATCCATATTAGATATTACGATACACTAATCAATTAGAATCATCTTAACACAAGTCACATGACGGCGGTGAGTTATTTAGGTACACAGGAGCGACAACTTGTGAATGACTGAATGAGGTGGGCGGATGGGACACCCAGCACAAATTAACTAATAAGACAGATGCTACTATCGGAGTATTTTACAGAGTAGGATATTGTCAGATTTAATCTTATCATCAGCAGATTAACATTTTATAACCTTGTTAACAATTTTGTCTTTAAAGTCATAATTCGTAATGGTTCATCATTTACCTAGCGTGGTAAATCCCGTGTATCTCTGAATGTAATGGAATCACAAGAAAGAAAGAAATAAATTAGAAAGTAAGAAGATTGGGTGGGTTATCGTCTCTGAATTATTTACATTTTGTTTATATTTTGTTACATATGTTCAGCAAGAGCGTACATCCAGCCAGTCTTACGGCCATCACACCGAACTTTACCAGCCTAGTAGTTTTACCGTCCGTATGTTTAGACGTTTGGTCGGACTTGGCAAAGCCCTTAATATAAATAAGTTATTCCTTGGAGGTGCGATCTTTATTACTGGCTTGGGTACTCTTCCAAAGCCGAAGGCCAGCCTCAGATGCATCCTTTTTAAAATGTTCAGTTACCAAAACTTCTTAAAAAATTCATAACATGATAACAATTTTATAGTCACAAAGCTACTCTGTACAGCAATCTGTGCATTGACAGCATCTCATAAAGTGGCCTCCGACAGCAGCGACAATAGGACAACACAAGTGATGCATCCGGGCGATTGGCTACCTACTCGGTACGCGGCGCACGGACCTCTCATTTGCACTCCGTCGCATTTGCATCTTTGCACCGTGGGAGCGACGCGAGCCGAGCATATTTGGCGAGGTATACAAATATTCTTGTAAATACTAAGGGCAAACACTCCCAGAGACGCTGCGAATGTTTTGTTAAAATACAAAGAATAAAATAGAAAAAAATAAACATTCTAAGACATTCTACACAATGCTAACTAAGCCCAAAGTAAGCATAGCTTAACTAGCTTGTATTATTGGTTCAAAAATGCGCATATTTATCATATTAGGTACTTGTTCATAATACAAACATACAGACCAATACAAATAAACATAATCATCTTGTCCTATTTACGTATTTCTCTTCTTCTTCTTCTTAGAGTCAATTGGTAGATTTATTTATACCATTAGGTGGCAGACAAGCACACGGCCCACCTCATGGAAAGTGGTTACCGTGGCATATGGACTTGTGCAACACCAGGGCGTCACACTCGCGCTGCCGACTCTGAAGAAACCTCCTAATGCCCCTTTTAATGATGATTGATGAAGTTTCTTTCATACCGCACAGTGCGTAGGTACCGTCTCAGGTTGCAATGTGTGGGGATGAATTCCCTGCATAAGGCGAGCGGTGCGATGATAGAATGTTGCTGTGGGCATCATGTCAAACAATTCACCTGAGCTCAAACCGTTGTATAGACGGTAGAACACACACAGCGAAGCAAAGTCCCTCCTAAAGCGGAGAGGTTCCACATCACCTGCGAGTATGGGATTGTCAACAAGCCTCAACACCCGTCTTTGCACCGAGTCGAATGTGTCAAGCTAGTATGCAGGCGCTCCAGCAAAAAGGTGACAGCAGTACGTACACTCCATGTGGGGCTGGACCTGTGCCTTATAAAGAAGGAGTCTCTGCCCCGCAGTGAATTACTGCCTCGCCCTGTTGAGCACACCAAGTTTTTTTGATGCCAACTTAACTTTGAAGTCTGACATACTACTCTGTCAAGAAAGTACCGGGAAAAAATCAATAATACACAAAAAAATTGTTATTTATCCAAATTTATTTTATCACCTTCAAAGTATGCTCCTTCAGAAACGATACACTTACGCCAACGAATAATACAATCATCAAAACATTTTTTAAATGCTGTTTCCGGAATTGAGTTCAGTTCTCGCCGCGAATTCTCCTTTATATCTTCTACTGATTGAAAATGGGTGCCATGAAGTGGTAATTTGAGTGTAAGAAAAAGAAAGAAGTCGGCTGGAGCCATATCTGGTGAATATGGTGGTTGCTCGATGGTATTTGTTGAGTGTTTGGACAAAAATTCGTTCACAATTATGGCCTTGTGCGAAGGCGCATTATCGTGGTGCAAAATCCAAGAATTTTCTTTCCACAAATCTGGCCTTTTTCGTTGAATTTATTCTCTTAAACGTCGCATAACGCTCAAATAATATTCTTTATTTACCGTTTGACCTTCCGGCAAAACTTCCGAGTGCACAACACCGCGATAGTCAAAGAAAACAGTCAACATGACTTTGACTTCTAATCGACTTTGACGTGGTTTTTTCGGTTTTGGTTCAGTTGGAAGGCGCCATTCCGAAGCTTGTTGACTAGTATGCATGTCAAACTCGTAAACCCACGTCTCGTCACCAGTAACAACGCGTTTCATGAATGTTGGGTCGGTATTGACCCGTTCTAGCATGTCCTCAGCGACTCTCATGCGATTTAGTTTTTGAAGAAAATTCAGGTCTTTTGGGACTAGCCGGGCAGCAACACGTTTCATACCCAAAATATTAGTTAAAATGGTACGAATTGACTTGTGAGATACAGAAAGTTCGGCGGCCATCTCTCTCAAACTTGAATAAGGATTTTCTGTCACTATTTCCTTCACTTTTGCGATGTTAACTTCAGTTGCAGACGTTGATGGCCTACCAGAACGAGGCAAATCTTCCATCACATCTCGACCGCTTTTGAACGCTTTGTACCACTCATAAGCACGTGTTTTTGATAAAGTCGATTCACCGTAAGTCTTCTGTATCATTTTCAGTATTTCCGAACATGAAATTCCATTGGCGATGAAAAATTTAAGACAAACTCTTTGTTCGATATTTTTGTCCATTATGAAATTCGCAATATACACTAGATATTATAAAACTAAAAACAGCACTGTTTTTAACATAAATGACAGATGCAACTCAAACTCCGCGCCAAAATGGAAAGCAGTTGTGCCAATCAAACAACAACAAAAAAACAAAAATTTGAATTTGGAACCATAAACAAAACATTCATTCCCGATACTTTGTTGACTGAATGTATAATGATCTGGTATTTACGTCTTTAAGATCCAAGCTAACCTTATCTGTAAGCTGCAAGCTGGTACACTTACCGAGCAACGGACAAGACTGGACGTCAGCGGTCACATCTCTCTCGTAATAGCCAAAATAAGTCAAATAAAATCAAATCGTTAAAACGATCCCTGAATCTGTACCTAGTAAAAGCCTCAGATGCTATCAGGAATATCATCAAGATGATGAAGTTTTTGTTCAATGGAAGAATTACCTTTCTGTTCTTGACTCCTGCATTAACTAGTGATCACTTATTAGCATGCCTAACGATTTGCCCGACATTGCCAAATTGCAGCGTGTATTCTCGTAGGAGAAATAATCGTATCGATGAGATAGTTTGCTGATCTCATCATTGACATCTTGATGGTTGTCCTAACTTCTAACTTCAATTAATTAAAATGTATGGAAATCAAATCAACAATAACAACAAAAATAAACATAATATCTAGGCTAGCTGACATCAATAGTATGTAAAAGATCAATTAAATAGTGTCCTCGTATAGGGACTATGGTACCCTGAATATTTTTTATACAAAATAGTCAGTTTGAATTACATGCGGGAACTTTAGGTAGGTACCTAATAATTTATCTACTGAGTGTTACTGCTTCATCACGGACCCCTAAATAGGACCTAAACATGAACAGTTGAAAGGCCAACTCCTATCAATAAACAACGTCATAGGTAGGAAGGTACACAAGACGATTATGTGGTTCATTTTTTTGCAGACAGTGTTTGTCGGCATCATGCTGGGAACATGGCATTTTTATGTCAGGCAGCAATTTATTTATTAGGTGGGCACGTAGAACGTAGGTAACATTTTTTTAATATTTGACGAGCTGTTTGGCTTGGTGGTTGAATATGGACATAAATATTTGTACTGAGCAGCAGGAGTTCTATCGCTACAGCACTAGATAGACAGGCAAGCTGAATAGTACTTGGTATACTAGGTCCTTTTATAACCCACAGAAGCCAATCAGCAAAACATAAAAAATAACACAATATACAGAAAATAACAACTGACTGAGTGAAGTGATTCTTTTTTCCTTTGGTTCTTCATAAATATACTTATACTTAACATCAAAAGGTAAAACAAAGTCAAAATGGACCGTTATTTTCAGAGAAATATATCATTTCATGTTAACAACAGTGATCAAAATCACGTGATTCAAATTACCCATAATAATATACAAATTCTATGCACAGAGAGATAATTGTAACTGATTAGAAGACTAATTAATACACTTTTTATGGGTTAAGAACACGCAACTGGAAAATCTAAACTAATTTTTAAACGGTTTTATTTAGCTCATCCCGTTTGTTTTATTTTTAAACGGTTTTATTATTATTATTATTATTTATTCTTGGGTCAAATTTAGTAATTCAAATTTCACCCTCTTCCTGTCAAACGATTAATCTGAAATTTTGTGTACACTTTGGATTTTGGTGACAATACAATTATGTTTATTCATTATCATTATAAATTCAAGATGGCCGCCGCTACAAAATGGCGGATAATTTATGTTTTATTAATCCCATCAATATGGGTATCAAATGAAAGGGCTCAACAAGCAGAATACAATATACTATAAAAAATTGAAATCCAAGATGGCGGCCGCTTCAAAATGCGATTAACTTAGGTTTTATCAATCCCATCAATATGGGTATCAAATGAAAGTGCTCAACCAGTAGAATACAATGTACTATATAAAATTGAAATCCAAGATGGCGGCCTCTACAAAATGGCGGATAACTTAGGTTTTATCAATCCCATCAACATGGGTATCAAATGAAAGGTCTCAACAAGTAGAATACAATTTACTATGCAAAATTGAAATCTAAGATAGCCGCCGCTACCAAATGGCTGGTAACAATTTTTTATCAATCCCACCAATATGGGAATCAAATAAAAGGGCTTGACAAGAAGAATACAGTGCACTATACAACCTCAATATTTAAGATGGGCGCAGCCACTAAATGGCGTATAATAATAAGATTTAAATTTAGAAATTGAATCTGTAATTTAGGTATAGAGGAGTTGGACTGCAATAAACTAACGGGCAAGAAACCTTGCAATAATGAAGCACTAAATGAATTAAACAGAATGCGAAATAAAAACTAAAAACTAGAAAATAAAAATAGGTAAAAAAACTTTTTAAGTTAAACGGTTTTATGTTAAACATACATTGCAATGTTTAAGATAAATGTACTAAAAACCAAAAAATAATAAAATAGATACAGTCGTGGGAATTATAAACATATGCATAGACTAGACTAAAATATAAAACCGTGGCGCACGTCAATTGTCTCTCTTTTATTTACATGGAGTGTATAACTATTAGAATTTCCATGAGCAAGAAAATAGTAAGTAATTTCCTCACCGTCTGCGGGCCAACTGCCTAACGACGAATTAAACGATTCTTCTATCGCACATTAAGTCGATAATTGGTAGGAGTTTTAAGGAGGTAGGACACGGCGGTATTTCCGCCCGATTGAGCAGTCCGACTGGGGTAGTACCTCCGCCCTACAGAATACCGCGGCTATAATAACTTCGTGTTGTGTTCCCAGCGGTGAGTAGGGTAGCCAGAGCTCACTGGAGAATTTGTGCTGTCAGTGGGAAGACTAAAGGCTTGTCCTGCTTTGTCTTCTACTAACGGCACAGAAACTCTGTACTTACAGGGTTGGCAGCGCGACTGTGACTCCTCTGGTGTTACAGACGTCCATAGGTCACGGTAACCACTTTCCATCAGGTGGGCCGTGTGCTTGTCTGCTAAGTGGTATAAAAAAAAAAATTGGTATTATTTTCATTTAGCCCGACATTTCAGCTACTTTTCAGCAGCCATGGTCGCAGGTGGCTGCTAAAAATATATCACGATAGAATCTGATAAAAAGTAAGTACTTACTTTTATTTCAATTAGATTTTCGCATAAAGTCCAGACAGCATCTTAATAATATCTCTATGTAACGTAATCGATAAGATCGTTGACTTTCGGATAGTAGGTATACTTATAGCAACTGGTATTGAACAAATCTCATACAAATCCGCCGCTTGTTCTTTATATTTAGAATTTTTCTCAAATAAACTGGGATCAACGTGGAATGAAAATTGGGATAAGCTATTTTTTAATGCAGGGCACGTCAATTTAACCTCACCGTCACGTCGCCTGATGGTATGCTAGAGAGAAAGTCTCAGAAATGAGCGTAATGGGATACGTGATGAGTGTGATTACGTAATGTGATGAAATTTGTTGGGATAAATATGGAACAATTCTATTGTAATGACGAAAATCAAAATGCATTAACCAATATCTCTATATCAATCTAAGTACTTACCTACATTGGATTTATTTTTTCTGCTATCAGATTCGATTTCTGCTTAGTGCAAATATTTGTACTATTTGTAGAATATGTCTATGTGCATTGGTGTTTCTATGTATAATATTAAGTATCTGTGCATTTACAAAATAAGAACATTTAGTTTAGGTTTAGGTAGCGCTCGCACTCTGTAATTATTTATTTTTAGTTTGCCGCTAAGATTCTTAAAACCAACTTCCTGTGTACAAATAGCAGTTCCTTTTGTGCACTGTGGACAGCGTGGACCGTGGACGTTGGTGGAAGGAAGGCGCCTCATAAATCGTGGGAATTCTTATAATATTGTAATTACTATTCAAATCGAACGCGTACCAACATTAAACAGTTACCTGGAAGAGGAAGTAATTATTTATTTTGAACAAAAGCACTCTCAGCCATCCTTGGGGCATCGTAACCAATATTTATGTAAGACGCAAGTTATAATGTATTAGACGTGACAGGTGCTACGTTGCCAGAAATGCCGGGGACATACCAAGTGAGAGAATGCGAATGATAGCTGACGAATAAATGGGAATGAATGAGGATGTCAGTATCTAATGAATGAATGTACTATACATAGTTCCGGTTACAATTAATAAATGATTCTTGTTTACTTACTAGCTGACCTGCCCCAGCTATGTCCGTGGCTTATATTAAAAACTCAATCACCCCTTTGAGCCCGTAATTTTTTAATCTTGAAATAATGTATGGAAATCTGCCGAAATCTGCTTCGCTCCCTTAAGTAGTAGCGTGATGTTACATAGCCTAAAACCTTCATCGATAAACGGACTATTCAACACAAAAATATTTTTGCAATTCGAACCTGTTGTTCTTGAGATTAGCGCGTTCAAACAAACTCTTCAGTTTTATAATATTAGTATAGACATAGTTTTAGCTAACTGACACGTTTCGAATTCGCACGGGATATTTTCTTATAAAAGATCCTAACACTGGATTGCAGTACTACCAATAATAATAAATTAATTTTGTTGAGTTGAAAAGGCATTAGTTATAACCATGATCTTATGAATGAATGAACGATGAAGAATGATCAATAAGAATGCAGAAGACTTTTGTGTTAGTATGTACATATGCACGGCGAGGGACTGAACACAGAGCAAAATATGCTATAGAGATAGTTACGCTCAGCAGTGGTGAGGGGTTAATAAAACCTGATTCCTACCAGCTGCCCAATGGATCGCATGGTGCATCACGAACTGGGTCGAGGTGAGTTTGATTTGGTAAATCATCCCTTTAAAAAAAATTAACCCTTCCCTACTGATGCTTGTGCCTATCTTATATTCATGGAAGTACCATTTTTTATACCACTTAGGTGGCAGACAAATACACGGCCCACCTAGTGTTTACCGTGGCCTATGGACGTGTGCAGATGAGTCGCACTCGCGCTACTGACCCTGTAAGCACTTTTATGTGCCGTCAGTACGCCACTGACAGCACAATAACTCTCCAGTGAGCACTGACACACCACCGGGAACACAACACGAGGTTATTATGGCCGCGGTATACTGTAGGGCGGGGGTACACCCCCAGTCGTACTGCTCAATAGGACAGAAATGCCGTCGTGTCTTACCTTCATCAATTATATATACTCGTTTACCTAATTTAGCAGTGATTTTAGAACCTCCGAACCTCATATGTCTACAAAAATCACATATTGAGAATACACTTGTACTTTTCCCACAGTATTTATTATTGAACCTGACCGGTTTCTCCTTACCGCATCCTCAAAGGTTTACAATAGGGTACAATATGTATGTGTAACAATAAATTTCACCAAGAGCCATCAAACAACAGTATAAATAGTACACAAAAATCCATTGATAAAGTAAGTTTCAATTTACGGATCAGAGTGGCCTTAATGGTAAACAAATCCGTTAATGGATACCATCGAATTCGGGTTGGTACACAGCAAACAAAAACGTAAAATCCCCAGAATTTGTGAAACTCAAAAAGTTACATTGAATTAGAAATACATAGATATGTTGATTTCAATGGAATTTTAATTTCCATAGAAGTTTATTTCTGAAAAAGAATGTACAGGAAAACATAACACATAATGAAACATAAATGAAATGTAAAACTAGGAAATATTTATTATTAGTAAAATGAACTAAAATAAATAAATAAAATATTTAGAACATTATCACCGACTGGTAACGTAGAATAGCAATACTTGTTCTCTGTACACTATGCTAAAGATTACTAATGGACCACCAACAAAACACTACATATAAAGATATTACAAAAAGGCGCGCTATGACTATACAAATGAATAGAGTCAATGATATTTTATTAATAGATAGTCATTCACGAACATGGCGGATTTCATAAATGGTGCAAATAATAAAAAAATTATAGCCACTTAGTCATAATTCGTTAATATTATTAATTTATATTAATTATATTATTATTTATATTAATAATAAAAACAATTTATTACGAATTTATAAATAAAGACGTACTTTTTTCCATATCGCACTGTCGCATCTCTGATTGGTGCATAAAATGATGACGAGAGTTATCATTTTCTTTCTTGCTATTTTAGTTAGAGAGCGAACAACGTATTATAGTTTTAAAATATCATTAAATAGAGTGTCAAAATACATAAACACATTTTTGTAGTTTTCGCGTCTGTTCAAAATTAGAAATTCTAAATATTGTACTGTTAAATTCCAATTTAAAATTCGGAAAGTCTTCATGTAACAATGAGTACCTATTTGACTTAGTAACTTTTTACGTAACGTCAAAACGGTAAGATATAATGAAACTTGTATGAAATAGACTATTATGACGTCATAATATTTACTTGTCAAATGGTTTACTACTATAGGTTGTGTGGATGATTAAAAATAAATAAAAACGATAAAATAAAAACGGATACAAATTTAAGCGCTCTTATATTAGGTATTAGTAATTTAATATAATAAAAATACCTAATTACTCAAAAGTATAGAAGTTACATTTAACATAGTTGAATTACTACATCCTATTAGGTATATCAATATTTTATTATCTACTCAAAAACATGGCTGCTCGATACATGACAGGCAAAATATGTCACACAGGAGATTATTCCGATCAATGTCTTGAAAAATGTCGGTAAAATATTAAATGAATTTTTACATGATAGGCCAAAAGAAAATTCTTGTCAAAGCGGTTCGGAAATTCCATCAGATATGGTTTCAGCAATTAGCGTTTGTCACGAAATTTTCATTTTATCATCTAAATGATTCGGTAAAATATCTGAACCAGATGTTTATTAAAAAGCGATTGAATATTGGATTTCAATTTCAAATAACATGTTTATCTGAAGATTTTCTTCCCAGAAATGTTTGAAACGGTCCCTACTAATAGCAGTAGGCTCGTAAGTGGTACTACGACGATAGTGATAAAATTACTATTATTTATAAGGGTTGTATAGCTTTTAGTACAACCAAATAGTGGGTAAAAGGGGGCTTTATAGATTCGAGACGCGCTCTTGTTGATACATTTTCTGAATTGTAATTGGCCTGATGATTGAATAGTATTGTAAGAAGTGAATAGCAACAAGCATAGTCTTGTGACTGAGAGTCACCCGTGGAAATTGCTGACGACTAACAAACTATTTAGTAAAATTATTGCATATTTTGTTTGTTAATTCAATTATTTTGCAAAAAGTTTTAGGCTAAGGTGATCAAGTAGCTGGAAATCTATTCAGCTATTCCTACCTGTCTAATTTTTCAACCAAATATTAGATTTCTGGTAGGTATGTATGAAATTGGGTACCTACTGAAAATTAAATCACGTGCGTATTCAGAACATAATACGTATAAAACCATTTTAAAATAACCTACCAAGGGTAAGCATTACTTACCTGAATAAGGTATGCATACAAAACGAGGGTGTAACCATACATTGGGATTTGTCCCAATATTTTAGGACGTTAGGTCTGCTTCGAATATTATTTCCAACATGGCCGTTGGGTTGGGGTAGAATTTTGTAAGTCAAATAATTGCGATCAGATGAAACTAAACTGCGTATTCATGTTATAACCCAGTGTACTCTGACAAGTGTTCTGATTCATAATGTAGTACAATTACTAGGAGTTTTAAAAATAAACAAACTGACTTTGTTTAGTAGATAGTGTAGCTTTAGTGAGTGTTATCAGATTAATTGAAAATAGACCACTTTTTAAAAAAAACATTTAGTAAGTAGTCGTTGTGACGTGGGAATTTTACTCTGAAGTTTCTTATGATTAGGTATGACAATAGTATTCAAGAAGAAAATGGAAGTGACACAAAATCGACTACTTTGAAACACAGTGAACAAGATGAGCTGTCTGCAGCAATTCAGCAATTGTGCCTTAATTAAATTACTTTGAACTGAGTAATCGTCTATCGCGCAATTGATATTCATTCGGCTGGTTAGATAATGTCGCTTAGCATGACGTCAAACTGTCGGGATTGATTATGTACAAGTTAGAAAACTAGCTTTTCAACACACTTGCTCATAAAGTGGCTCTAATTTCACCGCAATTAGGCACATAATGACACCTGCTCCTCTAGACAGGTGGTAATTTGTTGGCTGGCGTACTGTAGAATAGGATGACGAATGTATGGTAGGTATTAGACATTTGTGACATGCGTTGACGACTGTCTCTTGTTTTCACTATTGAAATTATAGTAAATTATTACTTAAATTGTCTACAAGTACTTGCTATGAAGAAAATTATTTATGTTTTACACCGCCTGATATAAAATGTGAAGCCCTTAACGTTATGGAAAACTACAAGGGTAAATATCTATTTCAGTATTCGTACTCAATAGCGCCTCAGCGGTAATCACCTACATTACACACTTGTACCATAGAGTACTATTATCATTATGGAGTTGCTAACAAAATTAATCTGTTTCAGATGCATCTGGGCAATTGGCAAAAGAAGAAATGAGACACGACCTTCAGTAACCAATACGCTGCCAGTGCAGCAGTGGGTAATCGTTCTGAGATCAAACAGTTAAAACCCAATTCATAACATTAATTTGAGTTGTTACGAGGCTATATTGTACAGAAAATAGAGCGTTAAAAGATGAGTTTACAGGAATAGAATAATTAAAAACAAGATGGTACTTCTATATAGGCTGTACCACAGAGGACATAATATGATTAGTGTAGGTATTAATTAAAATCGTGGATGTATGTTTAGAAATCTATCAAGATTGTCGCGGCCCAAACCTGACAACCACACCAGCAACCTAAGGTAGCTGCTAATTGTTGAGTTCCATGGTTTAAATGTAGGTTCTCTCGGTGGTGGGAGGTCAAAGCCAAGATAAAACAGTTCATAAGGTACCTAAATAAAGTTTATTTGTTTATCCACCAAAAAATAACATCCTCATGTGCCGGTTTGGGAAGTTAAATTTAATATTAGGTTTGCTCTCCTCTTGCGATGTTTAAGTGCCATAAAGCATTGATTTATTGCCACGTTAACATCCCGAGAAATGTGCAGTTGCCACCGACATTAGCTTAGCAGATTCTTACTCCTTCTTAGCTCTTCAAACTTCATTAATGCGTATCAACTGCGTTACGCTATTGAACCATAACAGCTGAACGAATCTATGTAGTCTTACCAGCCTGTACCAACAATTACAACAAATCTGTGAACTGAACGATAGCGCCCACCGTCCCGTCAGTATACCTACTGTCTTAAGTTTACGCAAAAGTTACAAGAAGTAAAACAATATGTAACGGAATTTACAGTAATTCATTTGGTATTATTTAATTATTTACACTAAACCGATGTAGTGTAAAAATTAATTAACCAATAGATATGTTTAGTTTTTACATCCTGTTCCACATTTGAAATTCAAAATTCGATCTTGCTTCGTCCAGGAACTGTGAGGCAGCTTTAGTTTTAAACAGCAGTAGTAAGTATAATAGAAGTTATTGAACACAGCCCTAGTTACTGTGCAGGATCCATTATTTACAGTTTCCTGGTCGTCAAGTCAGTATAGATTTATTAGTCCGCACACCGGCACCTATTAACTAACGCTTTAATTATTACCTGAGAGCAATTTCCATTTAAATTGAGACGTTAAACAACCAAAGCGTACAAAGTTTATGGATTTAAAAGCAAATTACGCGGGTCGTGTGAAAATTCCAGCATTTCCCGCCAAAAGATATTAAGAGGGCGAGGGAGTTACAATAATGGCAACTGTCACACAGATCACGCCTGTAGACGGCGGATGCTCGTTTGTTATTTCTACTGCGTCATTACACGCCTTCACAAAAACAACCTCATTATCAAGTATTGGTAAACCGCGCAAATACGGTGATACCTAGTATGAATTTTCTACATAAATATCACTTGTAAATCTCCGAATTCCAAGAATTACCCCAGGGGAGAATACTACTACTGAACTGAAATATACTATTCTAGCCGTATCCACGTCTGTCAAGGTCCTATTCTTTTTTACAGCGTATGAGGCCGAACTTAATCCTGCTTTGTCTTCTACACTGACGGCACTGAAAATCTGTGCTTACAGGATCGGCAGCGCGAGTGTGGCTCCTCTGGTGTTACACACGTCCATAGGCCACTGTAACTACTATCCATCAGGTGGGCCGTGTGCTTGTCTGCCACCTAAGTGGTATAAAAAAGATGTATATTTACACCCACAACTAATTTTCTAATCTATGTAAGTATTCATGGTAAGTATGCAAAGTAGAAATATGCTAAGAATTCATATTGTTTAAAATAACTATGTTCTACACTAAACGATCTACATTCACACTATTCACAGAGAAGATAAACACGTTAGGAAGGCTAGGAACATAAGCATGTATTTTTACTTCTTTATGTGTTAAAAATCCCTGCGGATAAACACTGGACAGTTGCCGGCCTGGGGGTGACAGGTGGAGCCGCCTGTCACCATGGCAGAAGCAGGCCGCGGCGGCGGCGCGCCTGGCGCGCCTCCCCGTTTTCCGGGAACGAGTTGGGGACTCTGTAGTCCCCACAAACCCGAGGAGAGGGCCAGATTGTGAGAGATGGCCCTGAGTCGGCCGGGGTGCGAGGGATATGCCTGTCAACCTCACCTTCGGCAACCAAAACGACCCATAGGCGGCGTGCGTTTTAGTCGGTTCGAGTCCGACATAACCTCTCCCACCGGCTCCGGTGGGGAGGGATTTTGCGCACGTAAAAAAAAAACACTGGACAGTTTGCTTACAAAATAGGGATGCTTGCTTACAGAATAGGAATACTGTTATACATTGCGAAAAGTAAATATTAAAAATATCGCACGGAATATGTGGATAGATGAAGAGCCTACTACCTCACGGACTCGAAGACGGCGGGCGTGCACCACTGAGCTAGGCAGCCTGTGACTACGGCTGATGTAACCTGGTCAAAACTTCTGTCAAATCAAAGGTATGTAAATACTTATACCATGATCGCGTTAATTCCCGTTAACCTTATTGTATGCCTAAGCAACGGTAGCCCCCACTCATAACGTAAGCTATTGAGCTTAACTGGGAGGGGTTACACGGTATATTAGTAATTTCTGTTACTAATTTTCTATTAAAAAGAAAAAAAAAATTTTCCCAATTTAGGTGCACAAACTTTTTCTAAAACCTAATACTATATTTTCGTACATTCGTACAATCCTACTAATATAAGGTTAGGTTAGTATGATTATTTTTAATTAACACAATATGAATCTGGCTCTGTGATTAAGATTAATTATAATATTTATTGCTTTGAGTTTTAAAATGTAACGTTCACGCCTTACGTGATTAATGATCTTTTTGGAACTTAATTTCATTAGCGAGTGTTTACACGTCGTATTCAGCTAATATCTTTGTCAAAGATATAAAACTGTAGGTACATATACCTAAATCCAACCTACACATTGTGTTTTTCCAGTGGAATCCGCTTTATCACGTGCATGAAGCACGTGATGAAGTGGTGTCCGTGTTGAGTTCTGAGCGATAAACATCCTTACAGATCCAGGTTCAAGACGGTGCCGGTGGTGGCACGCACGAACTGATTTCCGGTGGTCTACTAGACCCCGTGACGAGTGTTGACTCTTTATTTAGAATGAGAGTTTAGTTCACTAAACGTAGTAGGATTTCACTCTTCCATTCCATTTCACTGTTACTTAAAATTCACTGTTTTCAATAAAATATTTGTCATAGTTTTGTACAGGCAAGCTCATAAATCTTACAACATTGAATGGGCAGCTAGCCGTTGTAAGGCAACCGATTGTTGGATCATCGTTACGCGATCCTTCACCCTACAAATCTCTAAATCCCTAACAGGAGCCTTCTGTTACAGTCAGAGATCACATGTTTTACGACCAGCACAGTAAGTGTAGAACTAACATTACTTTATGCTTAAGGAACATTAGTTACTTAATTGTAATCCTAGAGCGATCCTAGAGCGCCACTTTGCTATGGAGTTACCTATTAGGTCAACGCATTGAGAAGTTAATGAATGATAGCCCGGTCAGCCTTAGGATGGATTACAATTTTTTTTTGTAGGAGGCAGGACACGTGTCCGAATTGAGCAGTCCGACTAGGGAAGTACCTCCACCCTTCAGAATACCACGGCTATAATAACTTCGTGTTGTGTTCCCGGTGGTGAGTAGGGTAGTCAGAACTCACTGGAGAGTTTTTGTGCTGTCAGTGGGAAGACCTTGCTTGATGCTTGTCCTGATTTTGTGTTCTGCACTGAGGGCACATAAAATCTCTGTTCTTACAAGGTCGGCAGCACGGACGTCACTCCACTGTTGTCACACACGTTCATAGGTTACGGTAACCACTTTCCATCAGGTGGGGCGTGTGCTTGTCTGCCACCTAAGTTGTATAAAAAAAAACAATTCTTAACATACTGAGACCTACCCGTGCCGTGAAGGTTACGTTAAGCCATCCGTTGGCATATGAACGTTTATATCTGACGTTACACTACATAGGTACCTACGTTATAGCTGAAGTCCTAAAAAGTCCCATGATTGGTCAGTCGCTTCACTGAAAATATCGAGGTGTAGCCCTTCGTAAGTAGATTCAGACTTCATAGAATGATAGATGATGGCTGAATTGTAAATAGGTATTGAAACTATTATATCTCTCGGTCAGTAAATTTTCTGATAACAAAACAACACACGGTAAAAATCCCGATAACTCTAAGTAGACTTAAGGAGGTAGGACACGGCGGTATTTCCGCCCGATTGAGCAGTCCGACTGGGGTAGTACCTCCGCCCTACAGAATACCGCGGCTATAATAACTTCGTGTTGTGTTCCCAGCGGTGAGTAGGGTAGCCAGAGCTCACTGGAGGATTTGTGCTGTCATTGGGAAGACTAAAGGCTTGTCCTGCTTTGTCTTCTACTGACGGCACAGAAACTCTGTACTTACAGGGTTGGCAGCGCGACTGTGACTCCTCTGGTGTTACAGACGTCCATAGGTCACGGTAACCACTTTCCATCAGGTGGGACGTGTGCTTGTCTGCCAACTAAGTGGTATAAAAAAAAAGACTCTTAGAATATTTTTCTAAATATCTCTAAATATACCCACGATATCCGCTCATTTAAAGATACAGTACATAAATTTGTACACTATTTCATCTGAAATGATGACATCACAATGACATTGTAATTTTATGATCCATTAAGTTTTTCTGGTCAACAGATGCATTGTCATTGCAGGACCATTCACGTACAATCTAAATAATGGTATCGGGACTCTAGTCCAAAAAATCGGTGAGCAACATATATTCACTTTTTCACTCCTATTACGATATTATGTGATCAATGTTATGTCACAAGTTTATTGTATTTAATTCAGTTAATATATTTACAGTGATCCATTTTATATATCTAGTAATGTGTTAAAACTATGCACATTATTACTTATTAGTTCGTTAGATATTATTCTCAATATGTTTAATTAACTACATTAAATTACTATTAACTGCGTATTTACGTATTATACTAGGTACCTCCCCTACCCTCTAATAATGTATTTGTATGTAACATACCTTAATATGTATCATAAATAATTACTGTTCATCATTTGATTATCGTGTTAGCTAGGTATAAATAAAAAATATATATCGCAGCCATCTTGTTAAATTCCTTAGTTCAAACAAATCCTCTGCCATTATTTTATTAAACACATTATTTACATAGCAATAGGTACCCGTAAAAATAATACGTACAAATTCTGACAACTAAATAGATACCGTCTTAGACATAAAATGTATCTAAAATAGCAATAAATTTATTCCTAATTGAGTATTACTGATAACATTACAAATCTGTCTCACACATTTTGATTGATAAAATATTTATTCCCACCACTTAAACACAATCGTAAAGATAGACCGACAGCAACCAGGGACCGTAATGTACATCTATTACGGCAAAGTGATGAACTTTCCACTTTTATATCCATATATTGTACCAACTTATGATATCTTCCGTTCTCACTATAAACACCTGCCTAAATTTATTGTCGATTACTTATGGAACGGTTCCTAATAAAAATAAAATAATAGGTAAGGCCCCGGGGACAGTAGATATTGCTTTGTCGTAGGTGTTGATTGTGTATTTTATTTGAGTTTGGATATAGACTTATCTGAAGTGTAGAAGCAAGTTTATCTTTACTCTTTAACTTTAGTTGTACGTTATGATTATTACCTAAAGGTTGTTTTCCTTTTTAACTTATTCAACTAATAGCTCCTTAATTAGATAGATAAAGTTAATTATAAAGGTTTTGTTATGGGTCTTATTAGAGATTCTGGTTAAATAAAAGCTTGCCAAGTGCGAGTCGGACTCGCGCACCGAGGGTTCCAAAATTTAAGCTCTATAAAGCGTAATATATTTTGAATGCGTTGACTTAGAGACTTCATTTTTGCACAGTTTCAAGACGTTATACACTTGAGTATGTAACGATACGTCCACGCATTTCTGAGAAAACTGTCTTGACAGACATATAGACAGACGGACAACAAAGTGAACCTATAAAGGTTCCGTTTTCTTCTTTTTGAGGTACCAAACCCTAAAAGTAGAACACAGAATTTGTAGAATTTTTATTATATTTGCATGCCTACGATTTTGTTACAATTTGAAAGGAGTAGGTCTTATTAGTGACACCAGTGTAAAATAACACTGCTATCGTCTTACCGGTTTCAAAGGTTTTGCTTTAAACAGACAGATTATTACCGTTACAAAACAATAATATATTATCTAAACACAATAAATAATTATTGATTGCAATAAGTTTTATGGCATGGGAACGGTGTCACCGTTCAAAAAAAAGTAAAAACTACAGTTATCTTCATCAACTATAAGAGCCAACGCGTACTTACCATGCCTCTAAAATGACATGACAACATATTACTTAATCAAACTGTCAAGATAAAATATGACAGTCTTTTCCTCCGGTATCGTACAGCATCTCTACGGAATTAAAACAAAGAAGAACAATTTTATTTTACAGCGACTTTCTACGGTAGCAGGTTATTTCCCCTGTCGCTTTTTTGAGATTATTTTATACTTAGGAACTTACTATAATTTGGCTTTCACAGTCCAAAATAATATCAAAAATTATAAAAAAATTAATAATTTAGTACTTTATCTTATATCATCATCATTTGGATAGATTTCAAAGAACCTAGTCAACACTCAGCCCATCCTTGGCAGTCGGTTAAAAGTGAAACATGTCGCTATCGATTGATTATCAGTAAATTCATTTAATTAATCAAATTCTAGACTGAATTATTTCATTCAAGCCATTTGCAGTATATTTATTAACATACCTAATTTGTTTTAAAAATACATTTTATCCATTAACTCGGTGACGGTCATTTTATACTGGGATCCTAAACTATGACGTACAGGCAAAATTTGTAATACTTTTTGCCGTTTATAAAATACTTATTTTCTTTTTACTTTACATAGTCTACATTTCTAATATTCCGTAAATCATTCCAACTAACTTACACGCTTATTGTGTTAAACTAAGTTGTGACTAAGTTCCCGTTGCACGTCGTCGCCGACAATCTCTACATCGCAGGTAATGGTCAAGGCGTATGTTTAGTTATGATTTTGTACCACATTGTGATCTTTGAACCTTTGAAACAATATATTTTAAACTAAATTTTATCTTTATTGTAATGCTGGAACACGGACCGAAGTAAACCGCATTGACGATGTTTACTACTTATGTGTGGGTTAATAGTCAACGGGGCTACCATGAACGCTTAAAACAGGTAAATAATTGAACCGCTGACATAATAACAACTGCAAAAGTTACTTTGTAACCATGTGTATTTAAATGGGATTACAAAGTAATATATGCATTTGGTAGTAATCTTATGACAGCCGCTCAATTATTATATATTGCCACCAATTTTTTAAAAGCGTTGATTCGCACACTAATAACTTCAGTTTGTAGGAATCGACAATTAAAAACATTAATTAAAAAAAAAGGATTGTATTTTTCGTGTTCCAGAAATTGTAAAGCCAATTTTTTTGCGAACCATTACCATCGAGTCTAAATTTGACTACCGAGCACAAGTTTCACTTTAAAAAAAATATGACCAAGTCTTTTTTGGTGCGAGGGATATGTCTACCAACCTCACTTCAGGCTATCGGCAACGACCCATAGACGGCGTGCTTCTTAGTCGGTTATGTCCGACATAACCTCCCTCACCAACTCTGTGGGTATTTATCGCTCAATAAAAGAAGTGCCAATGGTGTTTGCATCTAAAGCCTGCGCTATGGTTCGCATTTTGTACTGCACCTTAACTTGATTCGGGTTAGACTAGGTAAACCCAAAGTTTTATTACTTATTATTGATACCTATGTTGATCAAGTTTGAATTAAATTTTCCTACATTTAATTCACCTTCAAAAAAAATACCCCAAACCACGGTAAAATTCCCCTAAAAACAGATCATCTACCGTCATCGTTGGTGGTCCGTGGTACAAACGATAATATCACGGTATCAGAGTATCTGGTACTGGTACTCCCTATAGAGGAATGTAGCTAATTATGAATCACTGATTTTATCAAAATATATCGTAGGGCTGAACCACAGAATAAATAATGGTATTTCATCTGATATTCTTGAATGGAACTTTGATTTTATTAAATTAATTGAATTACACATATTGATAACTCACTTGGGGAAAAAATTTGTACTGGTATACATAATTTTACAACTACCCACATGTGTAATATGTTTGAGTGTCGCAATGTTTCTAATAGGAATGCTCTTAAATGTCATTATAAACCTTTGAGGATGCCGTAAGGCGAAACCGGTCAGGTGTAATAAGCAATAAAGTAATGTGGAAAAGTACAAGTGAGTTATCAATATGTGTAACAACAAATTCCACCAAGTGCCATCAATCTACAGTATAAATAGTTTAATTGAATTAAATTAATGACTGTTAGAACTTGTAATAATTTATTAAAATGTTTTAATTTTAATAAGCCCAGATGTATTTTTGATAACAATTAATATATTGCTGATTTTTTAATGTAGGGCTCATCAATATGACTACACCCTAACCTTAAGGCTAAGGAAGGTACCTGAAAAGGAAGTCTCGGGAAATAATGATGATCTAATTATAATATACAAAAAACAAAATATGCAATTACTTACTAAATTTATACAAAACTATGCTAACTATAAAATATATACAAAAATAATGGAGAGAAAAAGAGGGAGACTGCAACTTTAGGCATCGAAAAATTCCTCTCCATCAATCTCTACTGGTACCGTGCCCAAGAGGCTGGTGGCATTACCACGCTGAAGTCATATTCTGTAGTGAAACAATATTTTTTAATTATAATCTTAAAAAACATTATTTCACTACAGAATATGACTATAGTTAACTACACTGCTGTGCTACTGCCCTGTATTTAAATAAAGGTGCTTGGCTAACATTAACTACGATAACAGAATAAAGAAAATACTCATATAAGTACTTCTTTTTCTTAAAAATGGTTGTTTGTTGCTATCCAATGCATCCCAATGTGAAGAACTGTAGGTTTGCTTGTCGGTAGACTACTTGTCTTGTCCGTTCGATGTTACACGCATTGTGGCTAAACGGCTTCATCGATTTGCATAATTTTACGGACAATTATTCAGTTTGGCCTTTACTGGTGCAACGTGAAAAAAGACAATGCCAAAGCAAATGTGGTCATTACTTGACGTCCGGCAGATGTGGAATGTAGAAATTTATTATACTGGTCATTTAGAATTAGCATGACGACGGTATACGTCACAAAAGATCGTAAGCCCTCCAGTATGATTGCCATCACAGTAGCTCTTTACGCGTATATCCATCTTGATTCTTCGCCGGCCGTAGTTTATTTTACTCGAACGTCTTTGAAACATACTGATCCATGCTGGTGTCGCACTAGAACAAGCTATTATAAAATGTTCTCATGCGACATTAGTGTGGGTTATGTCACGGTTATGTTACAACTGACTAGCTGTTGCCCTCGGCTAAACCCGCCTGGATGTTCGATCCCGTGCCTGCAACCCATAGAAACCTATTCCAGGAACAAAAAAGTGTGCGCCTTTTATTGTAGAGTATATATCGCAGCCAAATCCATTCAGTGGTTTGCGCGTGATTAAGTGATACACATACTAAATCCATTACAAACTTTTACATTTAGGCAATGATGTAATAGCCATTGTATTTATTATAATAAACTGTAGATTAAATTCGCAGTCATAGTATTATTATTGATATAAATAATAATATAATTCACATACATTAATAATATTGACTTAACAAAGTAGCTACAATTGTTTTATACTTAGTGTTTGAATACCGCCATATTCCTGAATGGCGTACTTATCTATGAATAAAGATGTCATTGCATTTAGGTACCTATAACATCAACAGGAAGAAAAACAAACAAAACATTGAATTTTATACAAAAATTATATATCTACATACATATATGTATCTAGCTAAGCCAATGTGATGGCAAAATATAAAACAGGTACAGCCCTAGCCGCTAGCGAGCAATGCAGCATCACGAATGTTATAATAATGCCTTCGGCGATGCCCACTGTTTCATTTAGCGCGGTAATTGAACCGGTTGCTTTATTTCGTAGTCTGTGGCCTATGTATGATAGATCTGAATGAAAGAGCGATGTTATCAATCGGTCCAAATCGTTGCGTATAATGATCACCGTACCTAGTACTTTGTAGATGCTTTGC
The DNA here is from genome assembly GCA_963662185.1 of Eilema griseolum. Lineage (NCBI taxonomy): Eukaryota > Metazoa > Arthropoda > Insecta > Lepidoptera > Erebidae > Eilema > Eilema griseolum. Next base: position 15,584,929 of record OY759232.1, on the reverse strand, counting down.
ATGTTACACATTTCATTATTGTTGTTATTAATATGCATGACATTAATAGTAAATATCTAAGGTGGAAGGGCAGGTCAAAAGCACTCGAAACCGGAGGGCGAAAGCTCATGAAATGTGTAAGGATCGAGGCGGGGCTATTATTTCTGCCTAGCCCAAAAGGAAGGCGTAAGTATTTATGTATTGATACATAATAATAACAATATCATAATATTCTCTATATCTTTTGGATACCTCCGAGTTAGCATAAAAGGATAGAAAAGCAAGAATTACTACCTGTGAAGGGTAGGGAAGATAGGCGCCTAAATGTAATCCGTATTTTGAGATTGCTTGTTTCCTATATTTACATAAGAGGCACTTTATTCTAAGGTAAAATTTTCTAAGATATAGGATAATATTTTCTCGATACAAAATTACAGTGTATGTACACAATACACATACTTACCTACCGTAATTTTTTTGTGCGCCCATTCGGGTCTCTCTAGTTTTCGAATATCTTACCGGATTTTGTTTCATTTTAGGCATTGAGTACATTCAGATTAATTATTTAAATAGCATTAATCCGAATCGCACCTATAAAATTCCACATAGTGTTGAAAAAAGAATGCGATCATCATTATCACAGACTGTGATTATTCGACCTATACTTTTCAATATTCTATACAAAAAAAATTACGTACCTATTTTTTTTTACGTGCTCATAATCACCTCGGATACCTCCCCACCGAAGCCGGTGGAAGAGGTTAGGTCGGACTCGAACCGACCAAAACGCACGCTGCCTGCGGGTCGTTTTGGTAGCCGAAAGTGAGGTTGACAGGCATATCCCTCGCACCCCGGCCGACCCAGGGCCATCTCTTACGATCTGGCACTCTCCTCGGATGTGTGGGGACTACCGAGTCCCCAACTCATCCCCGGAAACGGGGAGGCGCGTCAGGCCTGCTTTTGCTAGGGTGACAGGCGGCTCCACCAGTCACCTCCAGGCCTGCGCTCATGGGGGGCGGAGGTCGTTCATCGACCTCAGACGCCCGAGTTGCCTTCGTACGCAAGGTGGAGGGCGTGAGAACTCTCACTCCCAGGGCCGGCACAAACTCCTGCCTCGGCGTCTCCCACGCCAGACACTCGGTGAGCGAGTGCGACCCGAGTCCTCGCTCGCGTCGCAGTGATGGCACTCGGACGTTGGCTCTTTCTCCATCCGACGCAGATACTTCCCGAAGCACCCGTGCTCGGTGATCATCTCTCTAGCCACTCCCCCATGATGGGTCTTACCGCCGCTACTACGGCGCACCCTGCGCTTGGTCGCCCAAGTCGTAGCTCCCATTCCGCCACCATTTCCCTGTGGAGCCGGGATCTCACGGCCCGAAATTACGAACCTATTTAAATCTCATCTAACTATTTATAGCTTACGTAGAATTTCTTCAACATTTAATATTTCTTCTTAGCGGTCGTACTTAGAATAAATTGTAAGAAATATATCAAAGGCATATTTACGCAGATGTTATGTTCGATGTATATTAAGTATAAGTATTGGAAATTGAAATTCGAATCGAAAATTGAAATCGAAGAACATCGAAATACTTACCAATTCCAATTCACATCTACACTTTCCACTCTTTGAAAATGTTCAAAATTAATAACCTTAAAAAGCATAGCAAAGTATTTCCTTCAACATTACAAGATCGCCTATAAAACAGCTTGCTAAGTGCTTTGTACTTACACACTTACATGTCCCCTAATCTTACTCAGAGGGTCCTCCAAAGCAGCCTGCGCCCCTGGCTGCACTAAGCAACGTCTCACAGAGGGTAATGAGTGTAATGACTCATCTTGCGTACGAAGAATTACTACCCTTCAGCACGTTTGAAGTTTTATGCATTCACTCGTTGACATGTGAGTTTAAAATATGCACATTTATAAATGACAATATTCTATAGGCTGTTGATGTTTCACCGATAGTTTACGTACGAATAGTCTATTTGAGATCCATTGCTTCTACATTGGTTCGATTATTATTATACTTATAAATTAGTGAAAATACCTAGTATCCCTTTATGATAACTGTGTGTGCGTCTTCAATAGTATAGTCTCGTAGCTACTTTTGAAACTTCAATAGGTACCTACCATTCCATTATCTCTCTAATCAATGATTAATAAAATTGGAATGAGTACCTACATACACAACTAAAGGTAAATCTCACTTCGAACAATTACCGAGTTCGGTCACCCATCTTAAACCTGACCCAGCCACCGACCTAACAGTTTTTTTCACTCATTGTTTTATTGAATTTATTCAGTTTAGGCACATAAAATATGAACATTGATATAACATATTCCTAACAGAGTTGTGCAAAAGTAGAACAAAGAGCTTTTGGCATCTGACTCAATCCGTCCTCAAGCACTTGTTCACTGCAGATTGGCAATTGAATTCTTAAGAGACAGGAAACGGTCACTACAGTTAATGTTCATTCTCAAATAGGCCCTCTAAAATCCAACCACACGTCCTGATCGACCACCTGAATCTCGTGGAGGGTGGACACACGGCAACAAATTTACTGGCGTGGCTAACGTGGCTCTGGTGAAATTTCTTGAAAAACTTGACATTGGCGTCTCGCCATTAATAATTTTATAAACATTTACAATTTACTTGACATTGGCAAAATTACAGCGCTTTGCTGAAGAGACCATTAATGAATGAACATTGAACATTGAATGAACATTCTCAAATATATTTCATCCAATAGCGTTCATAATGCGTCAAAACAGCTCCAACCCAAAAAGTTTTGTGTGTATTATTTATACTAACTGGAATTTAGTTCTCCTAATATGGGCACAATAGCATCAATGTCCCAAAAAAACCTCATCAAAATCTGTTTAATGTCTGTAATAAAGGAGTTAAGTCTTTTCATCGTATGGGCTTTTTGTGTTGTCAGAAGCTCGAATTAATGATAGTTGATTGAATCAAGAATTCTGTTGTTGAATGGTCCCGTGCTGAGTCGTCGAGGTTCTGAGGTCAGATCACAGTCACTCGGGTCACTCCCTATATGAAAGACTAATAGCCAAAGATTAAAAAGCGACAGACGCGTGAGACGAATAACCAATTTCATGTTTATAGATAACTAGGTACATTAACATGTATTAACTATGCTAAGTATGTATTTTTGTACAGTGGATTATAATTTATTTTACGAACCTACAGTATATACCTAAGTAAGTTTGCCGCGTGGTTCCCGGCAGAGTAGAATTTGGACCACCCTATCTCCTCCCATGCGGTGTCGTACAAGGCGACTAAGGGATAGGGATGTTTAATTGACAGATATATCTCAATACATTTATGAAAATATCTTATATGTACGAAAAACCCTAAATATTTTCGAAAAACTATCTGATGTACACAATTTTAATACGAGAAATAAAGATAAACTAGTTGTACCAAAACTTAGGTTTCAAAAGGTTGGTGATTCATTTGTAGGCAGCTGCATAAAAATATTTAATAAAATTCCTCAAGACTTGATTAATATGCCAATAAATAAATTTTAAAAAGAAGTGAAAAAAAAAAACTTTAATGAGTAAAGGTTACTATAAAGTGGATGAGTACCTCAATGATGTTAATGCGTGGTCAACATAAGTCTCTTGCTTGCTCGCACAAAATAAATTGTAAACTAAAGCAAATTTAGAAAAGAAAAATAATCTAGTTCTAATGTAGTTCGCTGAGTTTCTTGCTGGTATCTTCTCAGTAGAACTAATCTACCGAACCAGCGAAAGAATCATTTTCCAATGGTTTATTTTTACATTATTTAATATTTTTATATTATTTCTTGACATACATAATTGTGAATTTTTGACGTTCATATGTGCTCTTTGTGTGCTTAAACTGAATAAATGATATTGATTCTTTGATTCTTTGATATACAGCACAGACTCAGGCACAGATACAAGGCTTGAGTCAACAATAGTGCCCGGAAGACGACAATAAAATCCCCCTATTACATATTATTAATGTGGGTGTTATTCACCTCTGCCTAACCCTCCGGGGATAAAAACGTGATTATATGTATGTATGTACCTAAGTATTTTGCCTATACTACTCTTACACAATAGCTGAGATAAGAATAACTTTGAGATTATGCTGATGTTCATGTTTTATTTACTGCATTTCTTAATTTTCAATTAGATATCTTAATTATTGACAAACAGCACAATTTTTAAAAGGTACTTCTAAGCAGAAATATCAGTTCTCTTGTTTTTAATATTTAATTACCTACAATATACATTTAATTTAATTACATACGTCGTAAGAAATATACCTTTAAAAAAATGTTGCTGATCTGTTTTGAATTTCAATCAATGTTTGCATGGTCGCAAGAAAAATACCCTCTAGATGCTGCGTCTAGCGAGTAGATAGTACCAAGACTCTAGTGCTGTATTCAAACATGCAACACTAGATCCGCACCTAGGGAATAGTTTTATCATCTTTGAACTAGTCTAGCCCGGTTATTTGCATTCGAAATGACAATCGATAAACCTCACTTCCAACAGTTATCGAAAGAATGGTCACCCATTTTAAACTTGACCCAGCCAAAGACCTAACAGGGTTGTGCAAAAGTAGAAAAAGTAGAAATTTGGATTCGGGGGCCTCGGCCACGGGGCGTCGACCACTGGGGACGTAAGCCACGGATCCAATGAAACACGCATTTCGTTCTAAATCCTAAATCTTCTCTAGTTGGACGAAGGAGCATGTGCGTGGCTTATGTCTGTCCCTCAAAAGAACTTCATCATCATCATCCTCATAGAAATTTTCTAATTGCATCCAAAGTTTACTCTATGGCGCTCGATATCCACTTTTTTATTGGGAAGTTACGGGATTGACTGCCGCTTGACTGATGAATACAATACTCTTGGGTTTGATTGACATCGTAGCTATTTAGGCATCCTAACTTCAGTGTCGTTTCTGTTATATTTTACTAATTATTTGCCCAATGCTAATATAATAGGAGTTCCTACTTAGGTTAGAGAGTAACTCACATAATAACTATATATTGTACTATTGTGTTGAAATGTAATAACAAGTGTAATATAGTAAAGTTTACCCACCATACCTGCATAAAAAATTGTAACAGACATTACAAGTCAACGTAACCTCCGGGAGGAAACGAGAAAATCTCCCTAAACTCATTAATTATATAATATCACGGTTAAATAAAAGCTCATTTCTCTAGGATTATACAGGATGCTCGTATTTCGTACAACAACGTGTGTTTTACCAAACAAAGGGTTAGGTAGCTCCTGTGAAATTTACCACCTGCTCTCTGAACAGACAGACGGCCTCCGCAAACACTTATAAATCCTATATATTTATGTTTTTAATCAGGAAAGTACAGGGTTATGTTATGTTTTCCAATATTCATATATCAGCCTAATGTGGGCGACAAATTACAAAAAATGTACGTATTTTTTACCGTTGGTTTCGGTTGAGTGAATAGGGTGCTTTGATAGAAATATAATTTGCTCAACCCTTTTTGACTTGATTTGGTAAGAAAAAGGATTCTACGCAATCTAAATCCGATGGTAAATAATTATGAGGTAGTAAATTTTTTATGAAACATTTTAAAATAACGAAGCGTATTTTCAATTAGGGCATATCAATTAGAGGATCAAGAGGGTCACATTTACATACATATGTCATATCACAATGGTGATTCTCAGCTCGATGGCCTAAATGCTTTTTTACGCCGCGTTTAAAGTACCCAGGACTGTAGGAAGAAGGAAACACGTGAGCTGGTAATGAATTCCAGGCCTTAATGGTGCGACAATACATCATAATTCATCAGGTCATAATTCTTAAGTTCATACACGTTTCCACAGAACTCAATTGCGCAATCCGACCGAAAGAAGCCCAATTGAGCAGTCCGACTGGGGAAGTATCTCCGTCCTACAGAATACCGCGGCTATAATTACTTCGTGTTGTGTTCCCAATGGTGAGTAGGGTAGCCAGAACTCATTGGAGAATTTGTGCTGTCAGTGGGAAGCCTAAAGGCTTGTCCTACTTTGTATTCTACAATGACGGCACAGAAACTGTACTTATAGGGTTGGCAGCGCGACTGTGACTCCTCTGGTGTTACAAACGTCCATAGGCCACGGTAATCACTTTCCATCAGGTGGGCCGTGTGCTTGCCTGCCACCTAAGTGGTATAAAAAAACTTACCGTTTTGATATTTAGTTAAAAAAAAGGAACCAATTTGTAATTACAGTCCCCTACCTTACTAGACTGTACCATAGATCACAGGAATTATTGTGTACTTTGTAAGATGAGGTCAGATATAAGTAGCACCTATAAGCAATACCAAACAAGATGGACATCTGAATCCCTCTCGAATCGTCGCCATCAACTTGAGGAAAACTTGCTTTCATCTTTCATTTTGCAGAAAACCTTTGTGTTAGTATATCCCTTTGGCGAGGGGCCGTCCACTGAGCAAATATGCTATAGAGATGATATGCTATGTTATACCTAGTTACAATATGCGTGAGTGCATGACTAGGCTTTATATTATGATCAAACAAAACTAAGGGTCGCAAACTGGCACTGTTTACAATAAAAAAAATTGTCATGGTTTCTGGGAGAGGTAGGATTAAGTTTTGAATTTCGAACAGGACGCTGAAACTAAAATAAACGATAACGTATTTTAACACCTACCTTATAGGTATGTTATGTAGGCACAGCACGCCTTTATGAATGTGATATGTATGACCACAACAAAAAGTTGCATACTGTTAGTAGTTATTGCGTGGTATTTGCGACACCATATTTAATACCAATAACCTGGATGGATGTACTTGGATTAACCATCAGTACCATAAATCCAACCTCATAAACTTTTCAATTTATAATATAAGGATCTATTGTGAAGTAAGATAAAACAACGCAAAGATGTATGTACTGCTTTCAATAGGTACGAGACAGCAGAGAAGTAGCCCACCTCCACAGAAAACCGTAATAAACACGGATTATTAGCACTTTTTCCTATAATCCCGGGAACCCGAAGAATATCAATGAGCATCTGTCTGGCTCTCATGCATCGTACCGTGGCCGAGGCCGCCATAGGGACCGATACTCCATTAAATTGGGGGCCTGGGGAAATTACCGGCCAAGATAAAAGGATAAATTAACAAGTTTACGTATCGGAGTAAATTAATTGTATCGATACGGACAATTGTTAATTGGTGACCTACTTTTTTTTTTTTTTTTTATATAGGACACGTCAATTGGACTTCGCCTTGCCTGATGGTAAGCTGAAGGCAAAATCCCAGAAAAGAGGGTCACCATTACTTACACATACCGTGTGACAATGGTGACACTCAGCTTGACGGCCTTATCATATGCTTTTTCACGCCCCGCTTAAAGGACCCGGGACTGTAGGAAGAAGGAAACACGTGAGCTGGTAATGAATTCCAGGAACTTCAGTTACATATTCGTTCAAAGTGACATCATCTAGGTACAAAACATGCAAAATTAATAAATCAAGCATCAGAATGCAAACAAATGTCAAAAAGAATTAGTTTTTTGTCTCGGGACCAGGTTCAGCTCTTCTACTCCTCTTGTTTAGTCATATTTGATTTATGTTGGCTTTTACAGGCTCAACTGTCGGCTGATCTCCTAGTTGATGAATCACTAGGTGTACCAGCCACCAGATACCAGCTCTCAGGTAAGGTTGATTCGGTCGCAGAAGATCTTGAAAGGGTCCATACATTTTTAACAATGGTCTGAGTCAAGTCAATTCAATAAAAAAAAATTGAGAGCCTCGTTAACTTACTGGTTCAGGACAGCCTTACAACTCGGGTTCAAATCTTGCCCATTAGACTACCAACGACAATCCACTCTTAACACAAGCAAGCTGATCGGGTTAGAGGTATAGTAGTAATTTCGGTTATTATATATTTTTTAATCACATGTTTTCTTCGTTTCTGCAGATTCCGGTAAATTAAAGTTAAGTAAATTTTGAGGTATATTTTAACGTTCAACATTAAGGCGGTCATGAGCTGCATTTGCGTTATAATAAGGCTATTCCTATTCCGCTCTTCGGATAAACAAAGTTTATAAAACAAACTAGCAACTACAATATACTCACAACGACCATGCACTCTCCAGCAGACAAGCGTCGTCACAAAAAGCTTTACGGAAACCCAAACTTTGTAGAGCTTGTGAGGCATGATTTAAACTAGATGCAGAACCACAGATTCAGTCTATTCTAGATACTGCAATAAACTTCAATCTTCGCCCTGGACATGACCTTCTCTGGATCAGGTGGAAGTCCTTATCGAGAGGGGATCTCTATAACCCGATTCCTGCCGGCTTCCCAATAAGTCGCATGGTGTATGATAAACAAGACCAAGGTAAATATGTCAATGGGCTTCTGCTTCCTTATACAGACTTCGGACTCGGCCCAGCTGAAACGATGAAAATCGTTTCCGCCAGACCGAGTAAAAATTTTGTACAGCCTTGCATTTTATCTGAGCCCCGGTTTTATCCGAGGCTCTCACATCGGATGTTGCTTCCTTGACTGTATTTTACCGTCTCTACCATGGTGATTGTTTTGATGAGCTCTTCCAACTATTCCCACCATCTCCTTTCCTACATAGGACAACACGTGCAGGGCTTAGATGTCACCCTCACGCTGTGCAGAATATGCGAACAAGAACCAAGCGGTTCGGAGACTCTTTTCTTTACCGCAGCACCAAGACCTGGAATTCATTACCAGCATACGTATTTCCATCTTCCTACAGTCCCGAATCATTACTTAGTGTGTGTAATGGTGACCCTCTTTCCTGAGAGCCGGGGTGTAAGAATGCTCTCCTACGGACGAGTGTGATTTGGCCCCCAAAAGTCAACTGGTGGTAGAGATTTGACGGCACAAATTTGTCACAAATTTCGACCGGGTTGGTACCACCGTGCAATATTGCGAAAAACCCTTCATAGTAATTCAATTTCGGTTGGATTGCGTTCAGGGATCAGCAAATGCATAGCCGGGTAGAGGTGATGGTGGTCGCAGCACTAGTGGGACCAGTGGGTCTTGGCGTAGTCTAGTGAGGATGGTGCGAGGCGACGCGCCGGTCAGGGAGACCCGTAGAAACGGTGGTGCCGCTGGCCGCCCGCGGTATAGTACAGAGGCCCAACTGGGACTAACCACCCTGGAAGGCTGCCTCACCAGACCGCGCATAATCCCGGTATGGCTCGTCGTGCCGGTTGGTGACCGGAAGTGGGGGCCCGGCGACCATATTCGGGGGGGTACGGGGGCCCTTCCGTACGGCGTGTCGGCTCACGCCATGCCTCATAATCATAGACAAAACCAATATCCCGCGTTTTGTCACGCGGTGCTGCGACGACAATCACCTCTTTTTTTCACGCCCTTTTCTCCTTTTCATCATGGCAGCGCATTTAAGAGTATTGGGCAACACAGCGGCTCTTCAAACTCCCACTAGCTCGCTATTTGAGGTGGAGTCCACTAACATCTGTGGACTCCATGCGAACCTCAACGCCGTCCACCAACACCTTGAGACGGCGAAACCAGATATGCTCTTTCTCACGGAGACACAAATAGGCCGCCCTGATGACACGACCTACTTGCTTTACCCCGGCTATGTTATCGAGGAAAATTTCCGTGCAAAAGCCGGGGTGTGCGTGTTTGTTAGGGCGGATGTTTGTTGTCGCCGTTTGCGCTGCCTTGAGGACCCATCCTTTTCAACCCTATGGGTACACGTAGACCATGGCTCTACGAGTCAGATCTATGTGTGCCTCTACCGTTCCCATACAGGAGATGCTGAGACAACTCGACTCTTTGAATATCAGAGTCAGGCGGCAGATGATGCGCAGGAACGGTTTCCGAACGCCGAAGTGGTATTTTTGGGGGACTTTAACGCCCACCACGAAACCTGGTTGGGCTCCGCCAAATCAGACCATGCGGGAAGAGCCGCCCATGCATTTGCTCTGGCGCATGGCCTGACCCAATTGGTACACGAGGTCACTAGAATACCAAGAAGGTCGGGCCTAGCACCCTCTCTGCTAGACCTTCTGCTGACGAGTCACCCAGACCTGTACAGTGTTTCGGTACAAGCCGCTTTAGGCAATTCCAACCACTGTCTGGTCTGCTCCAAGGTGCCAATTATAGCGCCCTCACGACCCGTGCAGGGGAAGCGGCGTCTCTGGCACTACTCGTGAGCAGATTGGGATGGGCTGTGCAACTATTTTGCGTCCATCCCGTGGGTTGAACGCTGCTTTGAAGGTAAGAAACCCTCAGATTGTGCTACTGCTGTTGCCGGTGAGATCGGTCTGGGTATGGAATACTATATCCCGTACACTGATGTCACCGGTGCCCGAGGAGTGCGCCCTTGGTTCGGGCGCGAGTGTGCGAGGGCTGTTGATCAAAAACAGTCCGCGTATCGCGCTTGGGTAAGGGCGCGTGCCACGCACGATTCCAATGTGGGCCACTTCAAGGCGGCGTACAACAGAGCCACAAAGGTCTGCAAGAGGGCTTACGTCAGAGCGGATGCCCTGCGCATTGCGCGGCTTGGTCAAGAGCTAGTGGCACATCCCACGGGCAGCCGTGGATACTGGCGACTGGCCAAAGCCGTGCAGGCCAACTTCTGTCAGCCTTCGCTGCCACCGCTGCGCTACCCTGATGGATCCCTGGCCCATGGACCGCAAGAGAAAGCCAATATGCTAGTAAATTTCTTTGCGGCCAATTCCCGAGTCGATGATTGCGCTATACAGCCGCCGACACTACCCAATGGTGACCACGTAATGCCTGAAATACGTATCAGGCAATGCGATGTCCGTGCGGTGCTTCAATCACTCGATGTCCGGAAAGCCAGTGGCCCGGATGGTATTCCAGCGGTGGTCTTACAAAAATGTGCAGCGGAGTTGTCTCCGATGCTTACGCGGCTGTACCGACTGTCCTACAGCTCGGGTACAGTGCCTTCGGCTTGGAAAGAGGCGAATGTACAGCCGATCCCCAAGAAGGGGGATCGCTCAGAGCCAGCCAACTATCGACCCATAGCCGTCACCTCAGTGCTGTGCAAGGTCTTCGAGCACATCATTAACAAACAGCTCATGCGTCACCTAGAGGATCACTCCTTAATTAATAACCGGCAATATGGCTTCAGGCCGAAACGGTCAACGGGTGATCTTCTAGCATACGTTACCCATCTTTGGGGTGAGGCTATGGACAAGCACGGCGAGTCACTGGCAATTAGTCTTGATATCGCCAAAGCTTTCGATAGAGTCTGGCACAAATCGCTTCTCTCCAAGCTACCAGCCTTTGGTCTGCCTCGTAGACTGTGCAACTGGATTGCTAGTTTCCTGCGGGAGCGCCGTATCCGCGTCCTCTGTGATGGACGGGCTTCAGAGTTCTTGCAAATAAATGCTGGCGTACCGCAGGGGTCTGTATTATCTCCCGCTCTCTTTCTTCTGCATATCAAGGACATGCTATCCACCGGCAGCATACATTGCTATGCAGACGATAGCACCTTACACGGGAGTTATCACGGACAACCTGCGGCCAAACAGTCTGATATCGTGGAAAAAAGACAGCTTCTTGTCACTGAACTGGACCGGATCTTGAATCACATTTCTCAATGAGGCTCTGAGAACATGGTCGAGTTCAATGCCAAGAAGACGCAGGCTTGTGCGTTCACAGCAAAGGTATCTTCTTTCCTTCCCCTTCCCACTCTTCAGAGCACGCCACTTCCACTGCAGGACAATCTCAATATCCTAGGCATGGATATTCGCTGCAAACTGAATAACAGAAATTACATCGAGAGCATCATCAAAACAGCCTCGCGGAAACTCGGACTCCTAAACAAAATGAGACGTTTTTTCACGCCGGAGCAGCGGTGTCTTCTCTATAAGACACAAATTCGCTCCTGCGTGGAATACTGCTCGCATCTCTGGGATGGCTGCGCGAAATACCTACTAGATGCTCTCGACAGGTTGCAGCGACGCGCGGTCCGAATTATTGGGAACCCTGAGGTCACGAACACCCTCGAGCCTTTGCAGATGCGTAGAGATATTGCTTCCTTGGCTGTATTTTACCGTCTCTACCACGGTGAGTGTTCTGACGAGCTCTTCCAACTAATCCCACCATCTCCTTTCCTACATAGGACAACACGTGCAGGCCTTAGATGTCACCCTCACACTGTGCAGAATATACGAGCAAGAACCAAGCGGTTCGGAGACTCTTTTCTTTGCCGCACCACCAAGACCTGGAATTCATTACCAGCACACGTGTTTCCTTCTTCCTACAGTCCCGGGGCCTTTAAGCGGGGCGTGAAAAAGCATCTGATGAGGCCGCCAAGCTGAGTGCCACCATTGTAGCACTTAGTGTCTGTAATGGTGACCCTCTTTCCTGAGACTTTGCCTTTAGCTTACCATCAGGCGAGGTGAAGTCAAATTGGCGTGTCCTATATAAAAAAGAAAAAAAAAACTCAGGGTCAAAATGTGTCGATTGACGTGTTGCGATTTAAACGATTCTGTTTATGATGAGGATAATTGTTAAATGGCATGCGTTATCGGGTTATCGGTAGTGGCAAAAATATAAAATTATCAATTTCCTACTATTGAGGTCGTCCGCTGCGTTGAACGTGAATATAACGCAGGCGTCTATTCAGCCGCGACGTGGAAGTTTTTTTCACCACGAGCAATCCAAATTACATTGCTTTTAAATTGTAAGTGGGGTTTTGCTACTGCACAACTATTCGCAGTTAGGTAGCGTTAAGCGCACTAATCCGACGTTACAATGTTTTGAAGTAATATGCGACATAAGATTGAATGGTCAAATTCAAATGATTAATCGCTGGTGTGCAGAGGTGCCGTCGCCGTCCTTGCGTGCTTGCATAATATGCGATGGCCTTTTATGCACACGCTGTATCTAGCCTTCTATGCATCTGTGTACAGAACAAATTCGGCAAGTTTAAAGCTGCAAAACATACTTGAAAATATTTTGTATGTTCCGCTATTAGCATGCTAAATTTTCCTCTTATGTTGGGTGGTATCTGATATTGTTAGTTACCCTATTCATTAACTAGCTTTGCATAAACTCGTGTAAAGATAAGAATTTCGATAACCTACAAATACATAATGTTTTATTTGGATTGTAATTGACATTGTGGGGCCACAATGGGTGTATGGGGATAAGATATTAGGAATCAAGAAAATTTCACCTGCAGAGCGGTGCATTTGGTGAATGGTGGGGAAGGCACAGGCTTTCCTGAAAATTAGTAACATCAGGTTTTACTGTTTACTATTTTGTACCTTTTTTTTTTTTACGTGCGCAAAATCCCCACGGATACCTCCCCACCGGAGCCGGTGGAGGAGGTTATGTCGGACTCGAACCGACTAAAATGCACGCCGCCTGTGGGTCGCTTTGGTTGCCGAAGGTGAGGTTGACAGGCATATCCCTCGCACCCCGGCCGACCCAGGGCCATCTCTCACGATCTGGCCCTCTTCTCGGGTGTGGGGACTACAGAGTCCCCAACTCGTCCCCGGAAACGGGGAGGCGCGCCACGCGCGCCACCGCCGCGGCCTGCTTCTGCCAGGGTGACAGGCGGCTCCACCTGTCACCCCCAGGCCGGCGCTCCTGGGGGGCGGAGGTCGTTCATCGACCTCTGACGCCCGAGTTGCCTTCGTACGCGGGCAGCTTGTCTTGCGATCCTTCGTCGCTCCCGCTGCCGCTCCCGCCCCGACTATTTTGTACCTTATATTGATCCGGAGAATAAACACGACATTATACGAGTATAAGACTAAATTATCAAGGAGAGCCGTGAATCACGAAAACAACTAGTAACACGCGCTGTAACAATAAGTGCTTGTGTCCTTTTTTCTACTAAATCTTATGGAATCTAATTAGGTAAGTGCGTCTGGGTTTTATTTCGAATCAGTCGGATAACTATTGCTTTTTTTATATACCACTTAGGTGGCAGATAAGCACACGGCCCACCTGGTGGGAAGTGGTTACCGTGGCCTCTGGACGTGTGCAACGCCACTAACTGTGCGTACTGTTTCAAGTCGCAATGTGTGGGGGAGTCCACCCTGCCTATGGCAAGAGGTGCGATGATAGAATGTAGCCGTGGGCATCATGTCCAACAATTCGTCTGAACACACACCATGGTCCAGCCGGTAACACACACACAGCGATGCAAAAGTCTCTCCTGAGACTGGGCGGTTCCACACCGCTAGTGAGTACGGGATTGTCGACGGTCCTCAGCGCCCGTCTTTGCACCAAGTTGAAGGGTACCTCTTGCAAAATAAATCTTATTTTAAGTAGCAGTTGGTGTGGAGGCAAATAATATGCGTGCCCATGGAGTCACTGCTCACTGACATTGGGATACACATTGCGAAGTTGAGGAGTTAAAGCCGGAAAATGGACCCTAGGGTCCGAGGTGCGAGCCTTGGGTCCAATCGGGACTCAACTCTGATGTAAATGAGTTGAAGATGCGTACGACAGCAGTTCATAAAAAAACGCACCATTATATTCCTACTAGAAATACAGCGTATATTGAAGACGCTGTCTGTGATTTTCCTTATTTTAGTGTAAATATCGTTAAAACCTTACCTACCTTTTTAATCTGTCTTTCGATTTCAGTTACCTTCCATCACAACAGGGGGCGCTGCTGCTTTTTACCAATGATTTTTGCACCTATCTCTATTCATAGCGTGTGTGATTTTGGTAAAAAATCAGTCGTTATAAATACATAATATAGGTAGGTACTTAGTTATTAAACATTACGATATTGTTTTATATGACGTATTTATGTTTACAGTGCAATAATAGTTAATCACCAGCAGAAATCAAACAGATGTTTAATATTACACTGTCTTTCTAGTAGGTACATAATATAGCTGTTTAACATAAAATAAAACAGTTATTATGTACCGAAAGAAAGACAGTGTAAGAGCAAGGTCCTTGCTGGCAAGAAGACACTTTGAATAGAGATGGGCGCAAACGTCGTTGGTAAGAAGCATCAGCGCCCCCTGTGGTGATGAAAGGTGACTAAAATCGAAAGACAGATTAAAAACTTAGGCCACTAAACTCGCACATAATATAATACACGTTGTTTTAACGATATTTACACTAAAGTAAGGAAAAATCACAGACAGCTTCTTCAATATTACACTGTCTTTATTTCGGTACAAAATAACTGTTTTATTTTATGTAAAACTATCTATTGTAACCACCGTTTAGAAATACTGTTTATCTTAATGTCAATATCCATTTATTAAAGGACTATCTAGCCGATAATAATAAATACAACAAGGTCCGTCCACCCATAACACCGTGGCTCACACAATAGCCGAACGCGTTTCACGCGCGAGCGCATATACCCGTCAATACTTTATTACTACCAATAGCCCTTCCCTTCACAAACAATATCCCTTTGTTCTCTCACCGTTATAACATTAATGAACGTCTGACCACATATCGTAAATTATTGAAAGGCTAATAGTGTTATGGGCAGCCTGCCTGCTACCGCGTGTTCAATGTTTTTAGGAAATGTTAGATTGTTAATTATAATATGATGAACTAATAGCAATATTGCACGTTTCTTTGTATTGAATATTGTGATGAATATAGGTATTCGAAATGTAAAATATTAAGATCTGATTCAATCACATCAGAGACCCGGGCCACGAGTAGAACCTGTGAAGAAAGAAATAAAAGATAGGTATAAGAAAATAAGATTCTCTATCTCTTTCGCTTTATTCTAGGTACATAACTTAGTGGTTAAAGAGTCGATGTTAGGATCAAGAGGGCCCCGAATGCAATGGTCTTCGAGCTAACAAAACAGCAACGTACCTAACCATTTTAATTGTACATGTGTAAACCTTAGATGGGTACCACCTCACTGGTGCCAGCGGTGAAATGGTTACGTTGGATTTGAACCAACGGATGATAGAGGTGTGCGTGTTGGTTCTTTCCCGTTCAGTCACCTCTTTTGCATATATCTTCTCGCTGCCTCGCAAACAAGGCGGTTAAATCCAACGCGAGATAGTATGGTGCTTAGAATGTACATATATAATGATTATCTCTAGCTCCATAAGAACTCTAGAATCTTATTTGCCTCAGGAGCATTTAAAACAAGGTTAATGAAGCTGCTAACTTCTGTGGAGATTATGTTGAGGCTAAATATTTCAAATAGTTACTGGCACTTAACGTCAGAAATTGTAAGACCATTATGTACCTACATACATACAAGAATTCTTAGGGAGATACTTCGTGAGAAAGGAAAAACAAATACCTACGCTTTGAAATAGATTTGGATGTCCAGGAAGTTCTAAATAAAAGAAAGTGAAATAACGTCAGCGCGCTACTTCCGTCACTGGATGAAAATAGGTACATTTAAACTCATCAGATTCTAGAAAAATAGATTTAGAATCTTTATAAATAAGCATAGATACACTTCACACAAAACACCTAAATAAACCTGATAATTCGCTTAGCCTCTTGTGGCAATATTGCTAGAAGACTGGACAGAATTGACACATTGAATGGTATTACAGGACTTATCCTTGCTTGCTGCTACAAACATCAACCCTCACCTAACGAGTCGTAATTTAATCGTTCATCGTCAATTTTGAAGTGACTGACTTTAAAATCTCCTTAAAAGGATACAAGCGCACATTAGGTACCTACCTATAATTCAATATTTACGAATTTGAACCCTTGCGTTTTGTATCAGTCAATATGTGCTCAGTGAGTTGAGGCTATTTGATGAACAGAACTTTATTTATCTACTCACAGAGTTCTCAATAATCGTCACTTTATTACCAAACTTCAAATGCCATATCTCACAATGACATCGTATTTTCTCCCTAAATTTCGTATGTTAGGCCACTAAACTCACATATATAATACACGTTGTTTATTTTTGCAGACATTACCAAGGGATGTTACTGGGATGCAGCATATTATTATCTATAACCGCATCTTTATGCAAAGTGCTCACGACCTTACTAAGAATACATGTTTATTAATATGAGCATGTATTCATGGTGGGTACGTACGCCTGCCTGAAATAAAGAATTAATAGTTTTCATACAAGATGTAGAGTACTTACTCTAAGATATGTAGTTTCAAGTGCAACTTGAGATATCACATTTTTTTTTAAATAATTTCTTAACGACACCGACTTTAATAATGACTTGGTGGGTTAAAATGAAATACAACAGCTGATTGAAAAAGTCACAGTCCTGTTAAGTGTTTATAATGTTGGTTAGAACCATTTTTATTTGAAGCATCAAAGCCATTTGCAAATTATTGCTTTTTAAACCTCGATATATCTACTTAAACATGTAAATAAGTATCTAAACCTGAAATAGTACCTACCTTGGAGTAAAGGATAGTGAAACAGATATATTATGATTCAACTATTATGGTGATTTATTTGGTCTGTTCTAGAGTCACTACATAAATGTGACGTTTATAATTTCGTTTATTTGCTTTACATCATTAATTACTGGGGTATTCTTTAGGTCAGGTTGGTAGGCAGCGTTACGGGATGAATTGACATTTCGTTTATTTCTATTTTCTATTTGGGTATATTATTAGACAAAAAGTCGGGAGAGTGACTGACTTTAAACGCGACCTACTTTACTATAACGGGGACGCCTTTGCGTCAACGTTCAGCAAAGCCTACGAACCAATAGATATTTATAAGGTAGTTTGCTAAAACTAGTTAATTATAATTTCCAAGTTGAGTAAACACAACCGGCGAGCATGTTTTAGAACTTAAAAATAACTAAAGGCTTATGCCATGATCGTAGGTAGCATAGCATAGATTTGGTCTCTGCCTTCTTCAATGGGAATGAGGCGTGGCTGAATGTAGGTGGGTATGTTCTTTTCCATATTTGAAATTAAACCATCGCTACTACCTCATGCGTGTGGGGCACTAGTATATATCATGCAAATTGTATGGATTTTTGCACGATTTTGTGCAAATTATCTGCACTAAATTATATCATTATTATTCCCACGATACAGCGTATAGCTTTGGAGTAATAAGTCTAGGAAGATAAGACTCCAATTGATCTTAAAATGCCTAAATTTAGGTTAGGTCGTTTTGTAATTTATGTTCCAACCTTTTAACACTTAAAATCAGATATTGAATAAAAGTACAAAGTGTCTTATTCGATATGTGTAGCAGGTTAAACCAAATGTCATCAATCAGCAGTATTAACTTAAAAGCAGATTTTTCTCACAAGATACGAAACTAAAATAGTTTTCTAACAAGAGTAAACAGGCCACCGAAGTTAACCAGTTACTTTTCTTCGCGTTCATGAAAGATTAACTGAGGAAAACACTACTTCTATTTTGGGTAGCTATTACGAATTCTCGACGTGAATAGCGGTCGACCGACTGAATAACTTTACTCCACTAAAAAAATAATAGAACTTCGATAGGTACACACAGTAAGTTATCTGCACATAATCATTGCAAATGGTCTATGTTTACTGTGCCTACGATTTAATTTGTGGCATAGCATGTCACCAATAAACGAATACAAGACCGAATTATAATGAAGAAAAGAAATGTAGACGTATATTAGTTTAGTAGGTAGTTTATACAATGTTATGAATTTATATTTTGAAAGTGGACTACAAAATTCCTCGTAGGCTCCGTAACTACCCGCTAACCTGACTACTCAAGAATTTTATCACATGCATCCACATGTTCAAATTGTTGCTACTAGGTACAACACACACATAGTTATTTGGTGCTGACTGTACCGACTTACTTTTTAAGTCTTACCTATCACTCTTTATTATTCTTTTCCTATTCATATTTCTTAGTTACTCATTTATCATGTTGCTCCCGCAACTGCAATTTTTATATTTTCTCCCAGGGTGCACCGAGCGTTGTAACGAGGCGTATTCCGTTGTATTATAATTTCTGTGTTCCAGCAACTCGTCTTGTTGTAATTTTCAGCCACTGACTGCTCTTGAAAGACACTAACAATGTCCATTTACATATATACATACCTACATACATTACAAAATGTAAATAATTTAAAATTGTATGATTGCCTTCCATGCAGTTGAACAAAATCAGATTTATGAATAAATAGCTTGAAGCTGAGGTCTAGTGGGCACATTAATAATTATAGTTTAAAGGAGGTCCAGTGGGTCCTAAAAATGAGATCGAATGGGTACTTCTGTCAGAGGGTCGAATCTTGGAGGTCGAGCGGGTACGTAGTCCTCAAAAAGGCTGCGTACCGTTGTTTACTGTTAAAGTAAATATTATTTTTGAATTTTAATGAAAATATTTTACAGATTTTATTGCGATCTATTTTAGATTTTATGTCGTACTAACTGTATAGAACGTTGTTACCAGTTGCTTTCGAAGGCCTTGCTTTGAGGCAGGTGAAATAGCACGTTTGGAGTGACCGTTTTGAAGTGCCACTCACTAATGGCACTACATATCCACATGTGAGTGGTTATTAAATAAATAAAATGTTTTAAATATAGTTAATATCGTGGCTGACCCATTTTATTGAAAATAATTTATTTCATGATAAACAGTTTGGGTTTACTAAAGGACATTCTATTGATGCTGGTGTAGAATTGTTAAATTGTATTTAAGAAGCTTGGGAAGATAATCATGATGCAGTAGGTGTTTCTGTGATCTATTTAAGGCCTATCGAAGTTAGTACATTACGGAATAAAGAATTCGGCTCTCGAGCTTCTGACTTCATATTTGAACAATATAACGCCCCTGCGTTACCGTTAAGATCGACCCCCTGGTCGATCTTAACGGTACACGTTTAGTAGAATCTGTGGTTTCGATGGGTGTTCTACAGGGTTCGATACTTGAACCATTTTTATTCTTAATATACATAAATGACCTCCCCTACTACGTCAGGGACAAAAATATTATTATTTTATTTGTTGACGATACTTCGTTAATATTCAAAATGAAGAGGCACCAAAATAATTATGACGATGCGAACGGTGCAATCACACGAGTGGTCCATTGATTTAGCACATATAATCTTTACCTTGATGGGAACAAATATAAATTAATTAAATTTATTGTACCTAATTTTACACAAGTGGAAACCAATGTACAACTTAATGGACAGGTCTTGAACATTGTGGAATCGAAAGTGTTCATAGGCTTAAGTATTGATGTTAAACTACAGTGGGAATCACATATTGAAAAAATTGTTGCTTGCTTGGTCCATATTCCATATCGATATTCACCCTTTATCAATTACATAACAAAGGGTGACTGTAATAACTATTATGTCCCTAGACCCATTACGTAATAACTATAAATTGGTACCTAAACCCCACGAGATAACTAGTGAGGCGCGATAAGGACACAAAAGTGATTACAAGAAACAGAAAGGCAGACAAAGAGGACGTTCAGAAAGCTTTTTAGATGCGATCCTTTGTAAAACTTCAAGCGCTTAAACAGTAAAGTGCCTCAATGGAAACAACATCGCTCATTCGCGTAGAAATAAAACCCTCTTTATCTTAATGCATTTCGTTCAATTTACTCAAAACAATGCTTTCAAACAAACCCGTATTGTTTTGTGTGTAAACTTTGCTTTAGTCTTGCCTTCCTCGATGTTTCCAGTTTCGACCGATGTTTGAGAAGTTTTACTTTAAAGAATTTCAGCACTCCCTCTTGTTGTTTCCCAATATTTACTGAACGGTATTACTGGATACGGAACGGAAATACTTTTTCGAGATTTGCTGAAAAATACTGTGAGAACTTTATACCAATGTGGCAAATATCTATATGCAGGCAATATCGAGAGGAAATGAATCCACACAGTGTTAGTCGGTTTTATGGTCAAAAGTGACTATTATCTTACCTGCTGTGAGATAAAGTGGTCTACGATTAAACATGTCGCTTGTTGTTCTATACATCATTAAAAATATAAAAATAGAAAATTTGAAAGTGTCTTGTTGGTACTACAAACTTATAATCAATTTCAACACTCCCATTAAAATTCCGAACACATTAAAAGTGCCTCTGTTCCTAAACTTCCAAGAAACGGTTCCAGGGATTAAGAACTATTGTTTCCCGAAAGCTGTCAAAATGTAATTTGACCCGAGAATCGTCACCGGGTGCATCTTAATGCACATAAGAAGAACTAAACATCACTTACTGGGAACACGATCGTTTTAGTATGCGCCTCGCGATCTTATCTGGCGGATGAGGACGCGATGAATTTAATATTACGACTGCCATTTTATATATAATCCATTCGTTCTTTGAAATCTATGCGGTTGGTTGGTGCATAATGTTCTTATATCATCTTCATCTGCGTGAAGTTCAGAAGTGCCTAGGTTTATGTAGTGCGCCAAATTGAGTTAAATTCATGAAGTCGTTTTATTCTATGTGATTATGTTGACTGATGTTATGAACATAGTAATTTCCTTGACAAAACAAATAGGTACTTTATAGTGTCGGTACTAGGTCAAGTACTTAGTTAAAAAGCTACTTGTTCACAACTGTACTCAAGATTTATATGTATTAGTAACTAGGAACTTAATGTAACTATGTTCTAGAACTGGTCACGCATTTAGGAATTCAATGCATTTAATATATCTCAAAAATAAGCTATAGCTAAATAATCGATTGAATATTGATACTGATTTAAAGCATATCTACAGTAGTAGGTGTAGGTACCTACCTACTACTTAATTAATTGAGTCATTTTGCATAAAACATTTAATTGATAAAAACCAATCGATAATTCCGCATAGGTTATATATAGGCACATACATTATTAGAAGGAATCAAAAATGGCCCTACACAAACAACAGGCCGTAACGATTGCTCAACCATGCCGTCTGTCTGACGTCTGACCTACATTTCTTAATAATTCTTTATTCATCCGCTATCCGCATCGCTACCAGATGGTCTGGTGATGGATGTGACGACCAAATTTTCAAGGCCATGATGTTTACATGATCTAATTTGAAAGAAAATGAAAAAAAGAAAAGAAAAAATGAATATTTTAAAATAAAAAAAAGCTAAGTGTTTTACTCGGAAAGATGTAAAGGTCCCACCGATACCATATTATATTAAATTTGTAAACAGTCGTGAAGATAAAGTATCTTTTCCGCAATTATTAAATATTCAAATTATTTCACATCTTCAAATTCACAATTATGCGTAGAAGGGCGTGCAGAAATCACCATATGTTTTTTTTATGTTATTTTCGCAGTTTTTCCTTAAGTACTTACCTAATCTGTGGTTTTACGGAGTTCAAATCATTATTTCAAGCCGCACATACTCTCGATATATCTATAAATATAGTATAGCTATATATTCCGTAGTACCTAACTATTTTATGTAGCCTCGCCCGATGCTCAGCTAAAGGGGTAGACGAGACGGCAGGGATATCGAATTGTAATAAAACAATTTAACAGTAACAAAAAACACACACGACAATTTTCAAGCGAAACTTTATTCACGTTAGCCATTTTCAATAACATAAAATCAAAAATCGCAACCCTTAGCTGCGAAGGTACTCTCTCACTTTATAATTTTACTGATGACAGATTCGACAGCTATCTAATAATTAAACTCCATTGTATTTCGAGGGAATGCTGAGGCAATATTAATGAAGCTTGTTACTGGTTCATAGTTCGTGTCTAAATGTTATTATAATGACCAGACTATAGATGAAATATTCGAATAAAATTGGGGGATCGAACTGTTATTAGGAGGTATTTATTATTACGGGCAAAATACTTTTAATAATATTAGAGTAGGTATTTTTCAATTAATTTTGGAGAAAGATATGAAAGGAGAGATCCGATTCGGTTCGAATACAAACTTTAACTTGATGATGTTACAGACCCGAAAATTAGGCAAAAATTAGAGCACATTTTAAAACTAATTTTCACAACAAATTACCACACACACAAAATAACCAGCAATAATCAAATAAGTGCAATTAAAACGCAGTTTGTTACCACATAGGCACTTACCGTTTTTATGACAGAATTCTTTTTTTTTTTCTTGCAAGGCGTAAAGTATTTGCTGAAAAAAGCAGTGCACGACACAGCTTGCTGATACACTCAGTGCAATAACTTATTATTGCCATATTGTCTGTAAAAAGTGCACCTATACCTATGTGCCCACCAAGATCTTCAGGTGAAGAGTTTCCTCTAGGGGTGGGGAGGTCATACGACAACCACTCACAGAGGAATTGACACCGGACTTTAAGTTGTAAAGTTTGGATGCGATGCCGCTGGTATTGGCAATCGGAAAAAGAGAATGTCTGTAAGAAAGGTCCTTTATCTCTCCAATACATTAGGTATTAAAAACGGATACGCTCAGAGAGTATCCGTGTCTACTCCTAGCTAATTCAAAACCTAAAGAAAGAGCGACATATTGATTTTCAACAGTTTGTAACTTTCTGTTTCGTTGTTGAGTAGGCATACGTACTTACCTGCTATCGCAACAGGACCTCACACCTATAAAAAGTAGCTAGGTACTTGCTCTTGCCACTAGCGATAACTGGAGGGCTAGTTACAGTTATAAACCTGTGTATACATGTCGGTAGACATACATTAAGTTTTATTCCCGCTCATTGCAAATATTAGTCTGTTACACACATACTTACTCTAGAACTCATTATAACCGGCTATGTTAGGTTTCAATCTAGAAGGCTCTTAGGATTTTTATTTTAAATCGGTTATGTATTGAGTTCGAATAAACCCAATAGAACGATAAAGTAGTACATCACAAGCACGGCGGGGTGGTCAGCGCGGGTGACGGGGAACGCGCCGGGACGCCCCACTCGCCCGGCGGATGCGGCCTAATGACATAAATGCAAATTCGACTATTCGAGCTTCCTGCACGTTGCATTGACACCGGGACTCACGTCCCTTACCTCTATATAAATGGTCATATTTAGAAAAATGTACCAGGTTGCAAGTTTTTGTATAGACCTTAATTGGACACAGAGTATGTATTTCACATTCCTTATGAACATACTTCGTTAATTAAGAGTTTATCTGATCTAAGTGGTTAGTTTTGATACATTCCGTCTGAGTGGTACAGGCGACTTGAAAAGTATTTTTTATTAGTTTATGAAAGGTGATCGGTAACTTATAATCTGTTAGCTAATCACCTGCTTTTTAGTGCGACTGTACCCACATTCCGTGTGTGAACTTAGCTAATAAATCTCATGTCGCAAGTTATTTCATGAAATAAAACTAATGTGTAATTTCGCTTGTTTTTATTACTCAGTGATCGTTAACACAATATAAAGTACTATATTTTGGTTCAGTCGGGAACTTAAAACAAATTAAACGCTAAATTTTGGTACCAAACAACGGGAACCGTACCGGTAGTGTGCTCTACCAACACGGTGGAGAGGCGTACCCTAGTGATGACTTGTACCATGGTGGTAAAGTGTACTCCATTACAACAGTGATAAATTTGTACCACTATCGTACTGGTGTGTACCTCCGTGATGGTGTATATACATAATAATAAGGTATAATAATTATTATCATGTCATCACAACAAGATTATGCGCTCTATATGGCTAACTAATCTCATGGCTCTGCACCCATCGTTTATGAGTCATCCACGTTACTTGACCAATAAACTATGAGTTTACTATGTACACTCGTGAAGCATAAAACAGAAGGGATTGTATAGATATAGGTACAGAAATTTGTGCGTTCATAATAAAGGCCTACAAAATGTTTGATTTCAAGAACTTGCTCTAGATGGTCGGGTTGAATCGTCAGGATTTTTTAAATTTTGTGCCATGACTGTTTACTGATTAAAATCTACCGAACTACACATGTTTCGACCACGACCTAAATACGACCTCAGGTATTTCTAAATAACCCCATATCATGGCTAAATAAATTTCTGTAACTATATTTATATATTGTATTTGTATATAATAACACTTTTAAAAGCTATTTAAAAAAATACCATATGAGGATATAGCTGCAAAACATTGGGTGCAATTGTTATTTTTTTCTCATATCACAGGGCTTAGCGTTATTTTACACACAGAAAAATATACATACACTTATTTGACACTTACTTCTATTCGATAAACTAATTACGAGAGTAACATCCATTATGAGATTGCTCTCAAATAAATGAGTTAAATCTTATGAACAGTCAGCGACGTGTCACATTGGACACTAAAAAACTTTTTGACAATTCTTTTCTTAAATTAAATAACCGATAAAGCTGTCATTTGCGCTTAAACGGATTATCGTTTTAAAAAAGGAACAAAACTGACAATGAAACGTGCATCCGAATTTGAAAATACAATTGGCAACACGATATGCATTTATCCCGCAATTGGGCCTGAAGACGGCACATGATACTTCACTTCGTTGGACCTATCCCATAGAAAATGCCCTATGTGACGTCATGGTACGTAAGTAGTACATCTATCATTCGAATTTCGTGATGAGCCGTAGTTTCGCATATACGTTTCATGTTAGCTCTTTAGGCTCTGGTTAGACAACTGCTATGTGATCGTTTGTATAACTATAAAGTAATTCGTAATGTCTTTTTATCTACATATCTAAAGAAATATTGATATCATACACATTGCCTCGCATACAAATCAGTAGTAAAATGAAGTGCCCTATAAACGTTATTGTCTAGAAATTACGCCTCAATTATTGAGAGCACACACTACTGCACTTAATCCGACTCTGAAACATTATTACTTATAAAATTATATACACATTTACATATATTTCACTCTATTACAAAACGTAAAGATTGAATAAATATATTTCACATTTTTATAACTAACAATAGTTATAAGGGCAATCGTACGAACTTACATTTTATTTAACAAACAAAAATCCTACGATAGAAAAAATAAACGCAACTAGATGACTTGTCAAATGCATTAGTCGCACTTAAATTAAAAACAATTTACTTTAAATGCACTAACCATGGAATATAAAATGTAAAAAACTGCGGGAAAATAGTTCAAAGAAAATTACAGTACAATTTTTTACTGAATAAATGTTTGTTAAGTCAGTTGCGACGCACCGACCCGTCTGAAATTGTTTAAAAATGAAATTCCCTAAGATACCTTTTAACTGAAAAATATGTAAGTATTTAATTTTTGTAATATGGTTATTCATTCATTGCTACAGTTATTTAAACATTGTAAGCTTAATTTATCAATCTGTTACATATAAATAAATACTTGTAATAAATATACAATATTGTATAATTACACCAGGTTATTTTCGCTATTACTTTAACCTCAATATTATGACCGAACAATGTTTACAACAAATCATCATCACGATTTATTAAAAAAAACGTAATACACTAGTGAAGGGACACTATAGTTGCTGCACGCTATGATGGCAGTTTTGACACGACGGGTTTTGCTCGTTTTCTCTTTTTTTGGTATTTTATTTTCTTCTATGCCAGTCTCGCCATATTTTGCTTTAGTTATTCGTCTAACAATTCGTTGTCCAATATTAAGCGCACCAAAAAGAGAAAACGAGCAAAACCAGTCGTGTCAAAACAGCCATCATAGCGTGCCGCAACTATAGTAATTATATCTTTTATTCTACGATGTTGTTCAATATGAAGTAGGTATGGCTAGGCTATAAATTGTCTCGATATTATCAGAGTTCACTACTTACGTATAAAACAGAAGAACTAATATAAATATAACAAAACTTAGTTTCTCAGAGACCTACATGGTGTTTACAAAAAATATACTCAATACTCATACATATCTAATAAACAACATATCGAACACAATCGATTTTATATACATTTGCTATATTATAGAGTTCGTCTTAACCAACTTATGATTACATTAGTCATTGAATCCTCAGTTTCATTTAAAATAATCATAAATCCTTTCATACATAAATCTTTTCCTGAATAAGGATATAATAATATGCAAAACGAGGCAGATGGCTTTATTGGCAGGCTGCATAGATATAATTAATATTATTTATAATCATTAACTAAGATATAAAATGTCATATTATATTTGACAGGTTGTCAGACGCTAATAAAACAATTTAATTAGTAATGTGCTGACGAAGTTTACTCTCTATAAATTATTATGACGAATACACAAAGACTCTATGGGTACCAATTTAGACAATCAGTTCAGAAAAAAAAATGTATCAGTTCGAGAACCTGAGGGTGAGTTTTTGTATGGGGACGACATAGAAAAATACGTAATCTCTAGTAACATGCTTTGCAAATGAGGTGTTGATAAAATTTTCGAACCTTGACAATTACACAAAGTATAACGGATTCTTGTTGTAAACATAGATATCTTTGTGAATACAAACGTTCTGTGTTATGGATTATTTTCTTCACCTAATTAAAAAGATATCTAGCTACCCTTTCTTACTAGTAAAACTTAACAATAAACTTAAATCGAAATGAGAACAGACGAGCATAGCACTTTCTTTAGTTCTTTGGTCAAATTTCCAAAATGTGAATTGTGTAGTTAACCAATTCAAAATAATTATATAACAGAAAACGAATGTATGACTTTTAAGTTTAATAAAGGTTCTAATCCGTTGCTAACAGAATTCTAAAAACTAAAATTACGAAAGTAATTCTACTTTAGCGCAACAAAGGTGCACTTCAAAATTAAGTGCACTTAAAACGAACGAATAGCATCAACAATGTGAGAAGAATTGCAAATGTAAATTGATATCTGAAGTGTGAGGAATTCCATACCGACAGGTATGTGCATTACACTGTACCTCGCATTTTAGAATAGAAACTCTCTACTTATCCGGTGGGTCGAAGACTTACGAGAAATATTACTAACAATATTGTTCCATCGGCAAAAGCAAAATTAAATATTTCCGAGCGTTGTTATTAATACTTATCAGTATTGCTGGTGCCCCGATGGGGATTCTTATATATTGTTCGACCGTGAGTAATAGCAACTCGTGGTACTATTTGCATAAAATATTTCTTTTAACCACATGAGTTTTACTCGACAATTTGATTCTTTATTATATTCTTCATTGGTGAGATCATAGATACAATTATTTACGAGTTGTTAACGCACACTACCTATAGTGACAAGAACGTAGGTGACCACACGTCTTCCGTCAGCTCGGTTAGTGAAATCGTTTTCAAAGATGTAATATATTTATTTATACTCGTACTAAGTAGTAAGAGTTGACCGAGAGCTGATTGACACAGAAATAGAAACAGCCATATCAAAAATCGATCCGATCTGGAGCATAAGGACCCTGAGGTAACAAAGCGTATCTGGCATCATTTATTAAATCAGTGAGCAGATAAACGATTCGCTGTAGGATCAATTGAGGTCACAAAACTCTCACAATCAACTCGACTCGATCAATCACTCGTCTCGATTCAAACGCAAACAATCGCAAATTACAGCATCATGTCTGTTCATAAATGAGAAAAGTTGATTGACGTCATCAACTGCTCGGAATCGCACATTTAAATGACTCTATTTTTTTTTGAACATTTGTTTTGACCAAATGTTGATGAATTTCAAGAGTAAATTACATACTCAAGTAACTCGAGACTGTATAGCCATCATAGTCTCGAGTTATTTGTAGATTACACTAAAGCTACACTTCGTTGGGTTCAACCTATTTGCATTACCTACCCTGTTATCTATCAAACGCCAACATTCATTCAACAATTTAGTTTAACATTATATACCAACTACAGATATATTTTTAATATATTGTATGTATAACTTTACGGATGGATGGCAGATATAAATAAAAATGAAAAACTGTAAAAATACAATAAAACTGAAAAGTAAATATATAAAGTTTTAGAATTTAGAATTTTTACATCTTTATGCATGACGATTAAAAATACTCATTCGTACAGGGCGGAACTCAAATATTGGATAGTCTCACATATATTGCATGAAAAACTTAATAAGTAATATTTACACGATACCTCAGATGGAGGAAAAGATATTAAAAATAACTTTTTTATTAAATTTGTGTGGTTATTTATGACTAGTGTATGCACTAGGGTGGTGAGTGATGTCGCTGATTGCCGAGGCGCATTACTTGCCTCGGTACTTCTCGGTCGTCGCGTCCTCTAGGTTGCTGTCCCAGTCGAACTCGGTGACGCCGGCGCGCGCCACCTCACCCAGGTGCCGCCATCGGTACGCGAAGTCCGTGTCTCGTTTCTTCAATGCTTCGAATCTGCGGTAAATAATTAGGTCAACGATTGCTCGATGCAGGTGTTGATACGCTACGATTAACTATTTTAGGCACGCGCGCTATACATTTATATGTATAGCTAGCGTTCCCACCAACTATACGGTTCAATTAAAAACACAAATATACCAAATTCCTTCACATGTATCCGAGAAAGGCTAAAATTGTCCCCGAGACAATATTACTTTGACACAGTTATCCAACTTTCCTCGGTTCACAGCATAGGGGCGTGGAGTAGAAATAAAAGAAATTCTATCGAATCAACCTTGGGTACCGCAAACGTGCGGCATAAAGGGTACAGTTGAGATCCCCTTAGATTAGAAAGAAACCCAATCTAAAGCGACGTTTCTCAACTTATATCCTCGGGGTCACTGCGTCATGTCGAAGTCGGATAATAAATATGTATGTATCGGACGCGGAGGAAATTTGGTCAGGCGTATATTTAACTTATAAGTTGTGTTTGGGGAACTGTGTTCATTTTGAATCGCTATTTCAAATAACAAAAGAGACAACCGGGATGGGAAGGGGTTCGAATTAATTTAACTTTCACAACGACTGAACATAAATATATACGACAGCACTGGTAACAAAAGGGTTTCTTTATCACCCTACGATATGGTATCCTGAAAACCTTTCACATCGTTAAACCGCATTATTAGTGAACCGTACGAGACGTAAAACAGCCGATCTTTACTTGATAACATTTTGTTAGGTTGAATGTAAAAATTCGGTCACGCATTCTGGTTTCAACGAGGAGCTACTGCATGAGTTTTATATTATGTGGTTAACCTTTTGATTATACGAACGTCTACCATATTGCGTAGAGGAGTGTGTAATTTGAACAGCTTTTCGACTTTTAGAAAAATAAGCTGCTGTAATGTTAGTTTTTAGAAAAAATTGTCTCATTATAATACTTTAACTACTGAATCGGATCAATTTTGAGGACACATTGACTACAGGAAAGCCCAACCCAGAATCCAGACGGCTGTTCGGCTCAGCAAGTCGCATGCAGTACATCAACATTATTCGCATAGCAAGTTATAACTAATTTTCCAGTTAGGTTAAAATATGCAAAACTAATAAGACATACATACATACATATAATACGCCTTTATCCCTGGAGGGCTAGGCAGTAGTGAATTAACACCTACATTTCACCAATAATTGTATTCGGTCCCACGTAATAGGGGGTGAGCCTATTGTCGTATTGTTAACTCGAGCCATGCATCTGAGGCTGAGTCTGGGCTGTATATATCTGTCTGATGTTAAACAGCCCAATCCCTTAGTCGCCTTGTACGACACCGCGTGGGAAGAGATGGGGGTGGCCCTAATTCTACTCTGCCGGAAACCATGCGCCCCTACAACCATCCCTTTTCAATCAGCTTTAATTACAATATTGCTATTCAAATTCTGCTGAAACTATAAAATGTGCTGGTGGACGTAAAATCCTCCACTGTGACAGAGCAGCCTGGTCAAAAGGTTCAACATAGATTGTGATCGCGTTAAACGTATTTACCATAAGCATAAAAAGTAAATGAATTTATTAAGGGCCATTTAATCATCATCAACTATTAATTCTCGAAAATAGCCTTCTTTATCCTAGCGTTAATCCGAGGCGCATCCGAAACTTTCACGGCTTTCACCTCGGAGTCTGGGTTCCGCATGACCTCTTTACTTCTTAAGAATAGTATTCTTAATTAAACGATTTTACAGTACAATTTTTATTTCAAGAAAAAAAGTAGGTATTATTCTTTATAGAGCACCGACAAAGACAATAGAACTGAAAATGCATTGCAGTCCTCGTACCTGAAACGGAAGCGACTTTGATAGACATGACTATGAATCTAGACGTTTATATATTCCAAGCGGTAAACCACTGGCGTAATTCGTTATAAGACAGTGCCAGGGAATTTGCCGGTATTCGCCATTTATTATCAACTGACATCAAACAAAGAGGCTTTCGGCTCTCATATGTTTGAATGTGCGGAATTGTTTTATACTGAAAGATTTTATCTTTTTGTGCAAGAGTGACGTCGTATCTTCTTCTAGGATGAAGAAGAGCTAATCCCAGTCGCTTCCGAAGCTTTTCACCTCGGAGTCTTGGGTGCGTTTTTACCAGGCTAACTGCGGATTTGGCTGAACTACGATATTTTCTGTAAAGCTACTGCCATCTGACCTCTACAACCTAACGGCGATATCTAAGCACTGCAGTTAGACCAGTTGTTGGGCTATTTAGTGCTCCAACTACCCGTATGGCAACCGGTACCAACGCGCCTAACGTCGTATATAGTTATAATATCACGAAAAAATTATTGGGTATTTAACTGTCGTATTGTGTTCACTGTGGCAACAATAAACGGATAACTTGCGGACGGACGGCAACTTGAAATTACATTATGTATTGTTAAAGTATACATAATGTAAATTAAATGGATTCAGTCATCTTCATCAGTCTTTCTTCATTAGTGTTATTAAAACGCATTTATTTATTACTAACTGTTGTCCGCGGCTCCGTCCGCGTGGATTTCTGACCGAAGTATGATAAGTTGGTGGTAACAATTACTACATGATATAATTTATAAATTAAACACAACTATTACAGTCATCCACGGCCACGGTAACCTTTCTTCAATTGTTCTGTTCCAAATGCGATTTTTCTCTCAATATCCGTTAGGTACCTAATTCTATTTTTAAATTGACAAATCTTTTAAAGCAACAATTCACACAATATAGCCTAATGGTTTGGTTTGTCACGATTTAAAACTGTATAAAAAAGATTCTAACCAGCGCTGTGTTGCCTGGCGTGTCGAATTGTACAAAGTGTTAGCAAATAACGAGTTTTCTACTATCAAAACGATACATATATACTACGAGAGTGAGCTTTAGCGTTATAGCGCTATCCTCTTTGAAATTGGATTGCTATTGCTGAGCTGAGATGAAATTTTTGAAGTTTTTTTTTTTTTTTTTTTTTTTTTTTTTTGGCGGTAGGTGTAAAACAGTTAACATATAAGAGCAAAGTTAAAATAAAATTTTAATTGGATATACTGTAGATACTTAATAAATTTTCAATAAAACAAGTTGTAAATTGCCTAAATAACATCTACTCACGTTAGCAAAGGTTAATGTAAAAGTTCTTCAATTACACCACCTGCCAGCATTCACTACACTATGTCTCAACTGAGCAATATTGAGGCAGCACAGAAATCCTTGGAGGAGTGCTTCACCAAGAGAATGGAAGAGTTGGAGGCACAGCTGCAATGTGGAAATACGGCGAAAGATACGGTGGCAAAGGTGGCTGAGGAGTTCAGGACCTTCAGGGAGCTGATGTTCAGTATGCTGGGATTACTTCGCAAGCAAATCTCCGAATGCTCTAGGGCCATTGATACCATGGAGACAAGGCACCGGCGTAAAGCCATCCTATTTCTGGGGATTGAGGAGTCTGCAAGCGAAGACTGCCGGGGAGTCATCCTAGATATCATCCAAGGAAGGCTGGGCCTCAAAGACTGCACACCTTCATCAATTACGACGTGTCACAGGCTTGGAGCAGTTAGTGGGGAACATCATCGGCCAGTTCTGGTGCACTTTTCCAGTTTAATGACAAGGTCAGCCGTATGGAGAGCCAAAACCGCTTTCAAAGCCTCGCCCATCTCCATTAGAGAATTCCTAACTCGGGCCAGACAGGCAGTGTTCACTAGGGCAAAGCTGCACTTTGGTAACCGGGCTTGCTGGACGCAGGACGGCGTTATTGTGATCAAAACAACAGATAGCAAGAGGCATAAGATCACTACCGTTGAAGAGTTGCAGTCTCTGGCCAAGGTGTATCCTAGGCCTCCCGGTGTTGCTTCATCCAACGGAAACAAGAACGTCTCACGCAAAGTGTAACATTCATCAATTCTTGTTCATTTCGTAACGTAATCCGTCGAATTAACACTCAGGTATGCAACTTAGTTATTTTTAACTCATTTGTTAACTAATACCTCACTTTGTATTACTGTACTCTTCATACTACCTTCCGTGTTTTTATTTTAATATACCTCTCTTATTTTTAAATTATCAAAACAAATTCTGCACGTTGACAACCCGCTGTCAAAATGTGAGTATTGTGACAGATAGTGGTATTTCGACGGGTTGCGTTCCAGAGCACGTCTTAAATTTATTGCACATTTAGAATTTTTGTTATACGAGCGACATTCCTTGTTACTTGTTTTTTGTTATTGTTTGTTTGTATATGTGTTGTTAGCTGGCGGGTGGTGCAGAGATACAACGCTGCATAGTTTTTCGTAGAGATATAGCATACATAATTATTATATTTATTTATTAATATTTATTATTCTTCATACTTATTTTATATTGTATTCATGTTATCCACAGATGATGAGTCTTATAATTCTGCTAACGATTTGTCTGATTTAGACAGTGATACCAGCTACAGCTCCATACCTGAAACTCTGAGTGACCGCCTGCGTAGGACTTTTGAAAATAAATCTAAGAACCTTTTAAATGTGTGTCATATAAATGCACAGAGCGTACCTAGTCACTATAGTGAGCTGGTGGTAGCTTTTACCAACCCTAGCGTCCATGCCATCCTGATCTCTGAGAGTATGCTCAAACCTGAATTACCATCCACTTCGTACTCTCTTCCTGGTTTCATTCTTATACGTAATGACCGTATTAATAAAGGAGGTGGCGGTGTTGCCATCTACCTCCGTAGTTATCTAGCCTATAAAATTCTAGCCTCCTCATGTCCAGACTACAGTGCTGATGCTGAATTTCTATTTCTCGAAGTTAATGTCAGTGGAACCAAACTGGTTCTTGGGGTTGTTTACTGCCCTCCTTCTATCAACTACTTCTCCAGTCTGGAAACAGTTCTGGACTCTTTAGGGTCACCTTATATGCATCACATCATCATGGGTGATATTAACACGAATCTATTAAACTCTCAGTCATTAGAGGCGCGTAAACTTCGTCACATTGTCGATTCAGCTAGCCTCCATATTTTGCCTTTACAAGCTACTCATCACAACACCCTGGTCGAGGACACCTGGCTTGACCTTATATTAACCTCATCCACTGCTCATGTTTATAGGCATGGCCAAATGCCAGCACCAGGCTTTTCTCGCCATGACCTTATTTACATCTCCTATAACATAAAACCTCCCAAACCTCGGCCTAAGGTAGTTCTTATGCGTAGTTTTGGACGCATGGACATGGATAAGTTACACCGGGATGCTTCATTGTTAAACTGGGATGCATTAGAGGCTGCAACCACTGTCGACGAGAAAGTTACAGTGTTCAACGATGTTGTGCTTAATCTCTATGATGTTCATGCTCCTGTCCGTGGAGTAAAACTGAAACGTCCACCAGCACCTTGGATGACGCCGGAGGTTCGAGTGGCAATGGGGCGTAGGGATCGGGCCTTTCAGAAATTCCGGAAAAACCGCATTGATGAGAACTGGAACCGCTTTAAGGCAGCAAGGAATCGCTGCAACCAGATGATACGTAACGCTAAACGCCGACATATTCACGATAATATTAAGTCGTCATCACCTACTAATATATGGAGGTTTCTTGGTGCTTTGGGTATTGGCAAACAACATGCGGAATATCAGTTGGCAGGTGGTTTGGATGATCTGAATCAACATTTCTCCTCTACTACTCCTATTGATTACCAAACCAAATGTCAAACCTTAAATTACGTCGCT
The DNA here is from genome assembly GCA_963662185.1 of Eilema griseolum. Lineage (NCBI taxonomy): Eukaryota > Metazoa > Arthropoda > Insecta > Lepidoptera > Erebidae > Eilema > Eilema griseolum. The sequence continues at coordinate 15,550,012 of OY759232.1, read as the reverse complement.
GGCCTTATTAGCCCTGATATAGACACTTTCAAGTTTTCTCCAGTTGCAGCCGATGATATCAAAAAGATAACGCTATCGATTAGATCTAATGCAGTTGGCTATGATAAAATTAGTCGTCGTATGATAGTAACAATAATCGACCACCTACTTCCTGCTATCTCTCATATAATTAACTTTTGTCTCCACTTTAGAATGTTCCCCTCCCTTTGGCGTAAAGCCTACGTGATCCCTTTACCTAAAGTATCCAATGCTACTCTTCCCAATCACTTCCGCCCCATTTCTATTCTCCCTTTTATGTCTAAAGTGCTCGAGGCCTGTGTACAAAAACAACTATCTTCGTTTATTTATCAGAACAGCCTGTTAAGCCCGCTACAGTCGGGTTTCAGACCTGGTCATAGCACTACTACTGCTCTTCTAAAAGTAACGGGTGATATTAGGACTGGCATGGATGCTACTAAGGTAACAGTGCTTGTCTTGGTGGACTTTTCCAATGCCTTTAATACAGTAAATCACGATATTTTGTTAGCTATACTTTCCCATCTTAAGATCTCATCGGATGCACTGGAATTTTTCTCAAATTATCTTCAGGGGCGCCAGCAGTGTGTACGCATTGATGAATCTACATCGAGCTGGTGCAATCTCGACACTGGTGTCCCTCAAGGCGGTATTCTCTCTCCCTTATTATTCTCTATTTTTATTAATGTTGCTACTCATAATCTTCGATGTGCGTATCATCTGTATGCAGACGACTTGCAGTTATACGCTCAAGCACCTGCTGATGACGTTTCACGAGCCATTCGCGACGTGAATGGGGATCTGGAAGCTTTGGGAAACTGGTCCACTAAATTTGGTTTAACCGTAAACCCATCTAAATGCCAGGCCATTATAGTCGGCAGCGGCAGGTTGATGAATGGAGTCAATATTACAAAATTGCCACCAATTACCTACAATGGAACAACAATTCCTTTCAGTTCTTCAGTTAAGGACCTAGGACTCTACCTTGATTCCAACATGGACTGGCGTGTGCAGGTAACGAACATGAGCCAGAAAATTACGGGTAGGCTCAGATTTTTATACCGCCTGAAGAACTTTCTACCAACAAGGACCAAAGTTATGTTGGCCCAAAGTTTAATTTTTCCTCTGATAGACTATGGTGATGTGTGCTATTTTGACCTGAATGCAGACCTTCTTGATAAATTAGACCGTCTTCTTAATAACTGCATTCGATTCATCTTCAACCTTCGTAAATACGACCACGTGTCTACATTCCGTTCGCAGCTTAATTGGTTAACCATCCGTCCTCGCCGTAAGTTGCGTGCACTTACTACTCTTTACAATATCCTCAACTCTCCCACTATCCCCACTTACTTAACTTCATACTTTCAGCTTTTATGTTCCAACAATGATAGAAATCTTCGATCTACTGACAACCGGATCCTCGCATTTCCTTCTCATAGAACAAACTTTTTAGGCTCCTCTTTCTTCGTGGAGACTGTTCGCCTATGGAACGCACTTCCTCTGGAGATCAGGAAGAGCACGAGCCGCAATGTGTTTAAGTCTAGGGTACGACAATTGATCACTACGGAATTGGCAGAATCATCGTCTCAACGATAATGATATTTCTACTCATATTGATATGGATATCTATATTTATGTATTATATTTATGTTATAATGTGTATATCTTTTATGTATATGTATAACTATTCTGATTTATTTTAAGTATGATAAGTAGGTATAAGTACTGTTTATGTTTAAGAACCTATATATAATTAATCTATAGTCCTTTTAGAACCAAACGCATCTCTTGTCAATATGCGCCTACCTCGTACTAGCTCTGCATCACCCTATGGTAGACTGGCAGAGAATGCCTACGGCATTAAGTCCGCCAATGTACATCGTGCATAAAGTATAAATAAATAAATAAATAAATAAATTTTGGATGTTATGTAAAACTGAAATCAGTGCCTGAATGACAAAAGAAATTATGGCCAACACTAGAGGCGGATCAAATGGAATAAAGAATAAAGTAGGTATTGTATATTTTATTTGTTACCAAAACAGAAATAAAATCCTGACATTTCTTTTAGGTAAAATAACTAAATGCCAACACATAGCAACGTTTTATTTACATGAACTTAAAACTATTATAACCGCTGAAGGCAACTGTATAACCACCGCAAGAGGGAAACGATTGACGATCAACAAATTTTTTTAGAACAATTTCGAGAAAACAGCATGCTGTCCACTTTTCTTAAACTAAGGTAGTGTGTAAATATATTTGGATGACGACGCCCCGAACCCGAGCGGACCCCGGACCCGAGCTGAGGGCCAAGCGCATTGATAATGATGAGGTACATGAATACAGCGGTTTCACTTAGGTACTACGTGTTGACATCAGCTGAGAGCCAGAAGGGACCATAAGAGACTACGTTGGGGTAAAATGGTAAGGTGGTAGTTAAAATTGCGTTCTACGAATATGCGCTTCAATAATGATAATGGTCTACTCTTCTACCAATTTATTTATTTAACCAATTCGTGTCTTATCACCACATATCGCCATACATCATCGCCACCATTCTGTTATTATAAGTTAAATATGTTTAAGTGCCTGTCAAAAATACTATTACTACATCGTAATACAGAATAGAATTCATTCATACCTTTTAAACATAAGGTTCTTGGCAAACTCATACAGCTCGAGGTCGAGCGAGTTGAGTCGTTTGATATGAGCCACCTGGGTCGGTGACAACGCGGCCAGAGTGGCTCCAGAAACCGTCGCGTTGTGCTGCGTGAACGGTACCGCGAATAGCAGGTTGAACGTCTCTTCGAACACGTATTGGGATATCTGTAACAATTAAGAAATGTTGTAATACATACACAGAAAGATTGACAATGTTCCAACCATAATTTTCTATTAGAATCTTTTTGTTTAGTAGATATATTTATTAGTATTTCGCGCTAAAACTACTGAATGGATTAATATAACGTTAAAATTGAGAAAGCTTGTGTTTTGTTTTCATTTTATTTTGTTGTCATTTCATTGCCTGGCTGTAAACTAATGTGAAATACAAAAAGTAAAGATCATCATTTCAGATGCTGTAAAATTCGACGTTCTGGACGGATACTTTATTTTATCCAGAAACATAACCCGCAGTTACAACAACAAAATATGATTTCGTTCAATGAAAACTAGTATTAATGATCAAACTACCGATAGTTAATAGTCAAAGGTAGATAGATGTTTATCTTGATTCTTGATTATAAGAGGTCACAAACTAACCAAGGGACATTAAATCTGAAAGACTTGTTTATGACCAACTTCCCTATAAAAACTTTTATCACAGGATAGTTGTTTATGATACTATTTAAACTATAAATTAAGTCTTTTTTCTTCGATTAATGAATTGCGACCTGGACTAGAAGAAACATGTAGTATTTTTACCCCAATGAGAGAAAAGGGTGACCTAATTATGGATGTGTGTCGATAATATCATGCGCTTAGTAATCAATGCAAAGATCTAATCAAAATCTAGTTATAAACCAAAATGAATCGCTACGTCCTAAGCATAAAAACTGTTCGACCGAGATGAATTGTTTAGTTTTCATAGTACGAGTTTATTGAAATTGTCACCACATACATAGTATACACAAAAAAAAACTTGTAAAATCTACGGAAACTTTCTCATCAACCGCGGCTAGTTTCAATTATAATTGAGTACACTTCTTGTTCGTAGTCAAATTTACCCACACAGTGATTATTTGCTTTACTGGTTATCAACGTCCAAGAAGGTTTGTGTCTATCACCAAGAAACTAGACAGCGTAAATTACAACAGAAATGCTTTTGTCAGATCGGTTGTACGAGTGTAGTTTAAAGAAAAGCTGTCATCAGTTGACAACGTTTGTAACGTTTTCAACTGATGCCAGCTTTTCTTTGTCTGCGACTAAATGGATAGAGTTAGAATAATAGAGGCAGGTAATGTAATTAACTCTTGTTTTATATTAATCACTTAACGACACCACAATCACAAGTCACAAAAGAATATTAGAACTGAAATTACTAATATTCCCTCTAACCGTGAGGTAGGACACGGCGGTATTTCTGTCCAATTGAGCATTCCGACTGGGGAAGTACCTCCACCCTACAGAATACCGCGGTCATAATAACTTCGTGTTGTGTTCCCAGCGGTGAGTAGGGTAGCCAGAGCTCAATGGAGAGTTTGTGCTGTCAGTGGGAAGACTAAAGGCTTGCCCTGCTTTGTCTCCTACACTGACGGCACAGAAACTCTGTGCATACAGGGTCGGCACAGAAACTCTGTGCTTACAGGGTCGGCAGCGCGAGTGTGAATCCTCTGGTGATACATAGGTCCATAGGCCACGGTAACCACTTTCCATCAGGTGGGCCGTGTGCTTATCTGCCACCTAAGTGGTATAAAAACAAAATAGCCCCTCCAGCTAAGCGAAATTGCTTGTGTTAGGAGTTGGTTCACGTTGGTAGTGTAATGACCAGGATTCGAACCGTGACCTATCCCTCGCTCGACTCCTTAACCACTAAGCTACCGACGCTTGGAGAACTTTTGTAATAAGGAATAATATATTTCATCCCGGTAACCTACAACCTACAATACGTTTGTAACGAGTTCTTTCACTTCAAAATACACATTACAATACTAGATACAGTAAGTAGTTAGGTATTTGTTATAAAGCTCTAATATTACGTCAATATTCGCCCTAAGAGCGCCAGTTGCCCATTTGAGTCACGGCGAGAACTAACCACACCTATCAAGAAAGAAACTTATAAGTTTAGATAAAAATCCTCATTCCGTTGTAATAAAATTTTACAATGAAAACAATCATCCTAAATCTGACGATATTGGTGTCAATTCTCTTGTTACAAAACCTTTACTTTTTTGTATATATCGGATCAAGGGACCAGATAAAATATTTGATTTCGATCAGTGTATCTCGCTTACAAATGCGAGTGTGATATTCGACAAACAATTTTACTTAAACAGTAACGAATATATGTATAGAAGAATTTGGATGGTTTCGGGCGAAGGCTCTGTGACTTAGTGGTCAGATCGTTCTCCCTGTAGGGGAAAGATCGCGGGTTCTAATCCCGCCTGAACCGATTCAATTTTTTCTATATCTCAATCGATTTGAATAGTTAGCATACTAAATGCTTTAAAATTTCATTCAATAATAAGTAATATTGTTCATGTTTAGCCTTTAGCTAGTTGTAGTAATTCTTGTCAAATGGGAAAACGTCTAAAAATCTTTCAAAGTTAGGTAAAAAATTTGTTCAGGTTTTACATTTGCCTGCGATAAACGGAAACCTATGAATCGACTTGATTAAACTTTCAGGTAACTTCAAGGCCCACAAAAGCTACATCTACAAGTTTCAACTCTTCATATTATCTAGAACGGAAGTTGTAGACTTGAAAAATGTAGAATTAAATCATGGTTTTTCGGCATTTACCCACTGGAGAACTAGGTACTAAACCTATTGTTGTGTACTAGAACTCATTCGATGTGTCTTTTAATAACACACATTTTATTGGAACATTTTTTTACGACTGTTACAAGTTTTTACGAGTGTTATTTTTAAACGAGAAAAGCCGAAATTGATCTCTTTTTAATCCCCACGTTAGCCTTGGATTTTCTTTCACAGTAGACCACTTATTTACTTAGCCGATACTACAGCATAAAGAAATCGCACATATCAGTCTAATATGTCTCAATTTGCCGTTCATTCCTTTGTTTTCGAAAATACTATCAGGGAAGCAAGGACGACTACTCCAATAATGAGCTTGTTACAATTAAATTAATCTCTACACCTTCTTCAATATTAAGCGAGGCTCAATTTATTGAATATGTGACAAATAGTAACATGGTGCACCGTATATTTGTTCTATTCAAAGCAGATTTGATTGCTCGCGAACGGTTCGTCACATTTGAGAAATAACCATACATTATTATAATATAATAATATAAAAGGTTGCCTGGTAGAGGCCGTTTTTTGCGATAAGGCCACCCATTGTACATTAGAATGTTTAACATTTGTTTATTTGTTTCTTTTAGTGGACAATAAAGAATATTTATCTATTACTTAGGTTACGAGTATATAAAAACTCAGTGTTTACTAATTTAGCAGATATGTCGTCTATCACCAAGACGATATAAACCTGCAGAACTTAAGTTTACGCCTATTCGTTAACCATGTATTTCTAATTGAAATCAAGTAGCTGGAAGAATAGCTAATGGACGAAGTCAGGAACAGCTTGATAAGGGAACGTTGTAGTGATCAAGATAGAGAAAGTGCACTTAGATGGTTAGAAAGAAAGAAAGAAAGAATGCTGTGTTCCTATGGTATCTTCTTATACTTACTTCGTTGTTTGTGGTTGAAATCGAGGCTTGCAACTGGTAAGCCAGGGTTAGGTTACTGCTTCTCTCCCTTTATACATCTACTTATGAATTTTGAAACTTGAATGAAGCGTCAAATCGACGCTCTTTAGAGCATACTGTACATCACTTCACACTGGGGACCTGTAGGTCTCATACACGCAGAAACAATTTAGCGCTCTTCGCATCCAGTACAATAATGGACTTTGGGTGCTGTAGGGTCTGCTCCGACACTGCAGCGCTTCTCGCTTCACTATACTCTCTATATTTCAAGGAGGTAGGACACGCCAGTATTTCCGCCCAATTGAGCAGTCCGACTGGGGAAGTACCTCCGCCCTACAGAATACCGCGGCTATAATAACTTCGTGTTGTGTTCCCAGCGGTGAGTAGGGTAGCCAGAGCTCACTGGAGAATTTGTGCTGTCAGTGGAAGACTATAGGCTTGTCCTGCTTTGTCTTCTACTGACGGCACAGAAACTCTGTACTTACAGGGTTGGCAGCGGGACTGTGACTCCTCTGGTGTTACAAACGTCCATAGACCACTTTCCATCAGGTGGGCCGTGTGCTTGTCTGCCAACTAAGTGGTATAAAAAAAAAATATCAATCAGTTCAACGACATCTTAAAGAAAGGCTCTCTAAGAATATTCACAACAGATACGAGAATAGAAGAAGCGAAAGGTATACGTCAGGGTAGTAGCATGCGGAAACATGTGGTTTCTACCTATTCGTTGGGAAAGAGGCATGTCATGTGTAAACACAACCTCGATTCACATGACCGCTCTGACTTAACTTTGCACTATTGTAATTACGTGTTTTTACATTTTCACTTGACAGCTAAAATTGATTACCTGCCAACGACTACATAGCTTGCCACCATTAGCTCACACAGTTACATCGCTTACAGCATTTTATGGTGACGTAAGTCTTTTAAATGGCGTGTTGTATTTTAACCATTAAGTTTTCTGCAGTTTTATACCCCTTAGCTAAAAAAGTCAAAAGCTGTTATTGGCACATAGTCATCCATTCTTTATTATGTGGACGACAGTACCGGGGACACGTATTACACGGGTCATGCAAATATCCCTCGGTCCGAGGTGGAGGAGAGTCGTGAACAACTTGTGTCCGAAATCGAGACTACTCTCTCTCTGGAGTCTCCGATTGAGGACGACTAAACCTAGTTCTGTTCAACCCCACTAAGATACAAGTATGTGTATTCACCACTAAGAAAATCCCATGCATTGTAGCGCCGCAATTCCTGGGCACACCGCTTATCATTTCTTCGAGTATCGGTAAATTTTGATACATGAAAGTTTACCATTTCAAAATTTATTTAAAAAAAGGATAGGTACGTCAAACAATGTTAATAATAGAAAGTTTATTAAAAAATCGTAAAAAAAATAATGTTTTATTTCATAATGACTATAGGCAGACAAGCACACTGCCCACCTGATGGAAAGTGATTACCGCGACCTATGAACGTGTGCAACACCAGGGGAGTCACACCCGTGCTGCTGACCCTTTAAGAACAGAGAGTTCTTAGGTATGTTTTAGGTTGCTTTTTGTGACGCGGGTTTTTAATTTTATTTTATATTTTATAATATTCAAAATAAGATATTCACGTCCTGCAAAATGTCGGGAATGAGGGTCACCATCACAAACACCAATAACGCTCCAATGGTGGCCCGTAGTGTGACGGCTCATCAGATGCTTTTTTTCGCCCCGTCTATCTCATACAGTGCGAGATTTGGGAGTAAACCTGGACGCTGAGCTAACATTTCGTAATCATATACAAAATGTATGTAAAAAAGCATACAGGAGCTTAGGCTTTGTACTCAGAAGAGCGGGGGGGTTCACAAGCATCACAGCGATAACCACCTTGTATAATGCATTAGTGAGAAGCCAGTTAGAAAGTAACGCAATTATCTGGGCTCCCCATGAAGCTAAATATAGTCTCATGTTGGAACGTATCCAAAATAAATTTACTAGGTTCTTGTACCTAAGGCTGTATGGAGTATACCCATTTTATCCATTGATGTATCCAAGCTTGTTTGTGATAGGCATGGTAGGATACAACAAATTGGAGACAAGGAGGTACATGGCTATTACCACGTATATTTTTAAATTATTACGTGGTAAGACCTCTAATCCGGGGGTCTTGAAAGAGATTAACCTATGTGTACCCAACAATTACGTGTGGCGTAGGCGGCGTCCGCGTCTACTAGCAGTGCCCAGTGCTAGAACTAATTTACTGGGCAAAGCTGTGATAACGCGCACCTTACATATACTCAATGAAGTAGCGGACGGCACAGATCTTTTTACATGTTCCCTGAGTGAGTTCTCAAAAATTGCACTATATGTTATATGTTATTATAATATTTAAGGACCACACTATTGTATTAGGTTAACCTGTAAAGATAGTGATGTAGTGAAAAATAAGTAAATAAATAAATAAATAAATAAATAATACATCATTACGTGAAGCCTTTCTCAACACAAGTAATATAGACTACAGTCCGTCAAATCTAAGAAGTACCGTTTGACAGTTCTGACAATTGAATGATAGGGATGGGATGAAAAAATCGATTACTATAATATCCGAACTTTAAGAGATCGATTACTATAATATCCGAATTTTAAGAAATCAATTGTTATAATTAAATAAAAGAAATGTTTAGGATATTTTTTTATTCACTACTAGTACTAGTATCGTCGTCTTCGTCATTTAAATTAATGACCAGTTGATTGTCCATTACATTATCAAAGTGTACGTCTCTTTCGAAGTCGTCCATTATTATTTTCTTTGTTTTTTGTACTACTTTACTCCAATCTTCCTGTGTAACTTGGGCACATGCTTCCTTTAATAAACCTTCCATTTTCTTGACACTGAAGGGTGGTTTTGTGTTGTGTCTTGCTGCATAACCTGTAAAACAATAATGTAACTATTTGATAGCAGACGAAAACCATTGTTTAAATTATAAATGTTAGAAGTACTCGTGTTATTATTATAATATTATAAAATATTACCTTTAACTTGGGCCCAAATCAGTTCAATGGCATTATATTGGCAATGGTACGGAGGAAGTCGTATGACTTTGTGCCCGTGCTCTTCGGCCAATTGGTCAATTACATATGTCGGTTTTGGTGGTTTATGCAATTTCACTAACTGTAATAATTCAGCTTTTAATAGTGACATGTCGGCATCCACTCCTTTTCTTTGCAGCCATGCCACCAAATCTGCTTTCTTATTGGCTGACGTAGGTGCTTTATTAATTTGCACAGAGTGGTATGGGGCATTATCCATTATAATTGTGCTGTTAGGAGGGATATTCTGTAATAAATTTAAGAACCACTCTCGGAACCTTACTGCGTCCATTTCTTCATGATACTCTTTAGTGCTTTTGGATTGGAAAGCTAATAAAGAGTTTTCCACGAAGCCTGTAGACGCTGACCCAGCATGGCATATTATGAGGCGTCCACCTTTTCCTATCGGCACCTTCGAGCACGAAGCTTCAGAATCATCAGTCCATGTTTTCGGCACAGAATGGTTGGAATTTAGCCAAGTTTCGTCCAAAAATATTACATTATCCCAGTTTATAATTTGTTTAACTTCGCGCAGGAATGTTAGTCGCTGCATAATTATGTCATGTCGCTCCATAACAATTTTTCGTTTGTCAACTTTTTTGTATCTGAAGCCAATTCCTGTTATTACCGTTCTCAACGACTCTATGCTTCCCTTATACAGCCCGGCATCTTTTAAAGTTGCACATAACTTTGCCAATGTTGGAAATTCGCCTCTTGTAAAATACCCGTATATATGGTTTCTAATAGCATGACTATCGAATTCATCGATGCCTGTCACAGGTTTATTTCTTTTTCGTTTTTTCGGTGTGTGAAGTACGTTACTGTCACTCCCCGAAGGCCCATATTTTTCACTTAATATTTTGCCAACGGTGCGGCTACCAATACCGAGAGCTTCACCGACGCGATCCCGAACTTGTGTAACTGGCAGTAGAAGTCCACCATTTTGAGATTCACGCTCAAAATACTCGTGTAATTTCACCACCAATTCACGAGCCTGGCTGTTCAAAGTACGTCCTCTTTTCGACATTATTAATAAACACTTGCTTAGTTCGGAGTCCAGTATAAATATTGCCAAGGTAAACGGATAAAGAATGATCAGTCCAGAAAAGTAATAGCCAAGTCACAAATTGTAAAACACAAACGAGAAAGCAAGTACGCGCACAGTCAGCTTCCAAGATGGCGAGAGACTGCTGACGCCGAACCGACCGAGCGGACCGCGTGCGCTTGTAGTTGGCAGTGTTGCCAGAAAAAAAAAATTGTAGAGACTTGGACACCTGCGATTTTGCCTATTGACCTAAAAATAATTAAATTAATTTATTTTAGGGTATCTGTGTATTCAGTGCATTATGCGGTCGCGCAGTAACGTCGTTAATTTATAACATCAGGCAACAACATTTTTGTGAATGGGTTCTACATACCTTATTTTTATTAGTTTTAGACGTAGAAATAAGACTTAGAAGAAAAAATTGTAATTGTAAAATCAATGGATGTGCTTGTTAAAAATTTGTTTATTTCTCTGTAATATGCAAACCCATACTATCATACACAAAAATAAATGTAAAAAACACTATCCCTGACTCCATTTACTATTTCGACAGCGTTAGCGCGAGAAACCCCGACTTATTTGGGCGCGAAAATCAAAAATCGACAAATCGCTTTCGACAACTTTTTAAAGAAGCAAATATATTTGATTTATAAATACGTATTTTTGGTGAATGGGTTTTATCTCATATTTTACGATTACATAACTATTTAGTTATGTAATCGTAATATGTGAGATAAATCCCATTCACATGAAAAAATATTTGTTTGGTTGTCAAGTGTAATTTGTAAATAATACATTCGATTTTTCGTATATGTAAACGATTTTTTTGCATACAAGTGTATCCGAAGAGTCGCAACACTACGTGCAGTGACCTAACTACGTAACTTTGTAATGCGGTCAAGAATATAACTATTAGAAATTATTTACTGTGTAAATATGTGTTATTTTGCTTTGTTTGAAAGTTTTCAATTACATTTAGATATTAAGAATTGTACATTTTTAGATACAATAATGAAATCTTTCTAAATTCATGGTTTTATGAAAAAGGTTATCGAAACTGAATAATGTACGTATGAACAAAGTTGTTTCGGTTTGAAAAATATGAAACGTCAAACGGTACCTCTTAGATTTGATGGACTGTAGCTAGGTATATTTAGGGTAACAGTACATTATGTTATTTTAATTATAAACACTTTTTTAAAATCTTGATGATTTAAAAAAGCCATTTGGCAAAAAGGGCTAATGAAATCGCAAACGCAGTCACCGATATGTTTTCGTCAAAGTGCACTATAAACATTCCTTGGACAATGTTATCGTACATAGTAATATGTTTTCGATGAGATAGAAAAATAAAACAAAACTCAGAGACTATCAAAAGTGCACGTATAATGACTAAAACCTTTCGCCACCAATGTGTATTAGGTAGATATATTAAAATTATCACAAGTATGCAGTATAGCTAGTATATCAAACCAAAATCTAAACTCTGTCATAAAACTTAAAGTCTACATACTGTATTCAGTACGTGACCTGTACTGAAAGTGCTTAACAGTATATCCCAGTGCCTACATAATGTACGGTTCACCGGTGTCGGTGCAACCTAGTTCCTGAACGTTTAACATAACTCCTTACATAAACCACACTCACACCCCCGGGGAGAGTACATGAGTAAGTCATCCCTTCCCACGTACAAGCCATGTTTGTAGTCCACATGCAACCAAATTTAAGCTACAGCCTGTTCAGGTCCATGAATATCGGCTAGTATTTATAGCACATTCAAACCTTTATGGACTTAAAAATAGACTTTTGTCAGTACCCTGATCAATATTTGAAGCTTGCACACTGCAAAACTTATAGGGAGAGAGGTTCCATATAAAATAGGTTAGTAATAACATGACAAATCCGAGTTCAGCCATACATTGTATATAGATGAGCAATGAATATTCATTGGGACAAAGAATGGTGCGGGTTGGAACGGCAGCGGCGGCGACAAATGGCGTCGCAGATACGACAACAATGATTCAACTGCAAATAATGGCGCGCTTATCTCCGCCAGGGGTCACTGGACACACCACTGTTGAATTGCTAATACATATGAAATAACGTAATGCATTTTTCTTCTTTTCTTTTTCATATGTGGTCGACGTTACTTGGATAAAAAATCGTTGTAGACTAGGTTAGGTTTTTTATCTTTCTACCTAAACAAATAGGCAGTGTAAGCCAGATGCAGTTTTATTATTGTAATTGTAGTACTTTCCAAGTCGTTTGATTTAATCCCGCCTCGCGCCTGTTGTAATATCATGTTAATCTAGAGTGAATAATATTAAAATGTATCAATAGCTTCTCTCATAGGGCTTTCATGCAAGCGACTGCCGTCTCGCTGCCAACATAGTTTTCGCTAATAAATCAAAGCTCGAATTGGGTTCTTAACAACTAAGTGCAAGCAAGTGAACTGAATCCCAATGCACCAAGTCATTCAAGCCACATCAGTCTAAGTGAAATCAAATATGCTTCAACTTTCGAGAAAAAGTGTTTACTCTCCATTAAATATGTATCGTTGACGTCAAACTTAAAGTGGTTTGATACTAGGTTTCACTAGCTACATTGCAGATTCAAAATTAGGTCGGAAGCTTTTTAAATTTAATGTACGTAATTTTAAGTAGCGGACGCTAAGCGGTAAATTGGCTTGACAGCAATGATATTATATTCAAACGAGGTAAGTAGATACTTGAGGCGCTGACGCCGAAAAATGATCGCTTGAAACTAGGTTGTTTAGCCTCAGTTGAACAGTCTCGTACATTATCGCGCAAAGTAGTGTGACTTATATAGTCATCCGCTACCTCACGTTTATGCATACAGACGTCATCTTCGTATAATATGTTGCGAATAACGCGCAAAAAAGCAAGTCGATTTTGCACAACGTGCGGCCCTGTACTGTTGCACGCCTGTTAAATGCTTTATAATCTCGTTTTCTCAGATTTATTTATTCAGTTACAAGTGGGCATATTTTAGTAGATATTATTTTACCTTTCTTTCTCAGTTGAACATAAAATAATACTGAATTAAACAGTAAATAAATGTCTAATATGTACAGAGGTACAGGTAATGTGTAGGCATACAAGCCAGGATACTGCTGAAATATGTAATTGTATTTCATAGGTAAAACTTACGAATATCGCTTGCGTTTTATACCCGACTGCGGTATAAAATAAAAAAGAATAACGTAACTGATCCATTCATTAAAACTAAAATGTTATCGTAAGACATTTAAATTGCGGACAAGAAAGTTATGAGTGGTAGTTTTTTTTTCAGTTACAGACGCGATACATCACTCGCGGGTTGCTGTAACATTTTTAAGAATCTCTTACTGTTGATATTCTCTAGCCTCTAGAGGAAGTAATTAGAGTTATTAGTAGTATTATTATACAGTTAGGTTTATGTATAATTAGCTGCGTCTTCGCCCCGGTGCAATTTAATACCTTACTGACAATAAAGAACACAATGAAAAAATAACTATCCGATTTGGTGAATCGTTTTGCAGTTATGCGTGTTTCCACATACATTTCGGCGATTCTTTGTATTAAATATATCTTCTTTCTTCTATCGTATCTTATAAAAATGTTATCTAATAAAAAAAGGAACATTATGTTTTTTTTTTTGACACATTGTCTTTACCCCACGTAAGATGAATTCTCTTCAAGAGTATTATCCTGTTACCTACCGCAGAAAGATGACAGTTAACGACGTGACCACTCAAGGCACTCCGCTAGCTCGCACATCAAATTTTTAAAAACTGTGTGCACTATTTTATGAGTTTGGTTATACAATAACCTCATCACTAATGTGAAAACTAGTGTTCGTTTAGTGCTGAAAAGTTTTCTAAAACTCACATTATTCTGAAGTCTGTACACAGAAAATCCAAGTTTAGAGTTTAGAATTTATGAGCAATATGTTTCAGTAGAACCGCATAAGCTAAATCTAAAGGAGGAGACTGGCGGGTCTAATAGATTTCATAAATTCATTTATTATAAAAATTACATTGTTAGCGTGTTCATCTGCCTCTTTTTTTAGGCTTAACAAACCGTAACGTCAATTGTCAAACGTTTTAGTTAGGTTAGTTGCAGGCCTGTTCTTTAATTTACTTATATTTTCTTTATTGTACACATAAATGGCTTAACATAATAAGAGTATAATGAAATTATATACACTCGAGAGCAATGAATCCGGGTCACTTAAAGAATCCTAAAAATCTCGGAAACTAAAAATGCTAGGTTAATGCAATAAATTGTATTTAATAGACAATGTAATACTCCTTAAATGAAGGTATTAAAACTTCTTAGTTATTGTAAAGTTATATCATAAAAAAATCAAATTTGAAAAAGGGCCACTTTCGAAGATGGAACTACGAAATTACAGCATTTGGTGTTGCTTTTGTTTGTAATCTGTCATTTATGTGGGTACATAAACCATGTTGATAGTGCTCTATATTCATTAATCAAGCTGAAATTATGTCGCTTACGCCTGAAGAATGCACCAGAATACTTACAATGCTGGAAACCGGCCGGAGTCAGCGCGATACAGCCAGGACTGTCGGTGTGTCGCTGTCAACAGTACAAAGAGTTCTCCGACGTTACGAAGAAACTGGTTCTAACCTACGCAGACCAGGAACGGGCAGAACCAGGTGTACCACAGCACGAGAAGACCGATACTTGGTGAACACCATGCTTCGAAATCGCTTTCTCACAGGAACTGAACTCACCAATCAGTTTCGACGCCTCGGAGGAAGTAACCCAAGTGCATGGACAGTAAGACGTCGGCTTGCTGAATCTAACTTAAAACCCCTTAGACCTGCAAACGGCCCTAAACTGGAGCGTGGGCATCGTATTTCGAGACTAAGTTATGCCCAGAGCCACGTAAATTGGAGTATTGAAGATTGGTCAAAAGTTATGTTCTTCGACGAATCAAAATTTATGCTCTACAAGCACGATGGAAGACACAGAGTGTATCGAAGACCAGGGGAAAGATTCAAGCAAGCATGCATCGAAGAAAAAGTAGCCTACGGTGGTGGGTCTGTACTTGTGTGGGCCGGAATTTCTTCTGAAAGTCGCACAGAGCTGGTGATCATAGAAAACGGCTCTTTAACTAGCGTAAGATATGTGGAAGAAATCCTCAATGATCACGTTGGTCCATTTATGGTCAATTTAGGTGAGGATGCTATATTTATGCATGACAATGCCAGACCTCATACAGGTAGGATTGTGAATGACTACCTTCAAGAGATGAACATTACTCGTATGGAGTGGCCAGCGCGCAGCCCGGATATCAACCCGATCGAGCATGCTTGGGACGAGCTAGGCAGATGCGTAAAACAACGAAACCCTCCCCCAATCACGCTTCGTGAGCTCAAAATTGCTCTCACAGAGGAATGGGAGAATATTCCCCAAAATCGTATAAGGAACTTGGTGTACAGCATGCCAAACCGCGTAAACGCAGTAATGGAAGCACGAGGAGGCAATACGAAGTATTAAAATTCAAGAAAATCGTAATAAAGTTCAAAAATTTCATGTTTCCTATTTTTGTTTTAAGGAGAGATCAGCAGTTTTTTTCTTTATGTAATTTTGTGTTAATAAAATGTATGGTGACTCATATTTTTTTTACTTTCATTTAAGGAGTATTACATTGTCTATTAAATACAATTTATTGCATTAACCTATCATTTTTAGTTTCCGAGATTTTTAACATTCTTTAAGTGACCCGGATTCATTGCTCTCGAGTGTATGTACTAAAGCGAGTTTAACTAATAATTTAATTTTCTTCCAGCAACCCTGGGAGTGCACAGAGGAATAAGAAAAAAGTAGTGGTAAAGACTTGTTTCTGTTGGTACGTGAACATAAAAATATAGATATTTTAAATAAGGTATCCATAATGAGCAATTGATATGCACCGTCTACTAACATGACGATAGTATTTAAAACTTGGTTCCACACAGAATAATGTCCCAGTATAGTTTCTTCGATGTAGCATAATTATACAGGTTCGTATCGACCGAAATCACCTGCTTTATTTTATGAATAATTTTATTAGTAACCTCAATCACTGACCTTTTGAAACTCTGTAAGTCCAAAGTACGCCATAGCAGCTAGATTCCTCTTAGCGGAGGCAAGCATCACTCTATCCGTCTCTGCCGTCCTGTGCCTTAGAGTTCCATTGTAACACCCCACCAGGGCAAGATCAGCCAGCATGCGAGTCTGCCTGTTATTTGCCAGGTTCCATGGGCAGGACATGAACTCCTCGAGCGTCACGCCACGCCAGGAGTCACCGTTGTAGCACGGAGGGACTTCCGCACCTGTGTAAAGGTAAATACGGTATAAGGACTAGTTGATATAAACCTAACTATTGTCAATAACAAAATACAATAGCTTATTAGCTAAATCTATTAGAGAGAGTAATTTTCTAATTCTTGCTATCGAAGCAACCTGTCATCATTCATCATCACCTTATGTGGTTCCTGATTGCATCTTAGGCTTTCACCTTGGAGCCTAGGGTCGAGTTTACTCTTCTTTTTTTCCTTCAGTTTAGAGCTGGCTTTCCTCATGGGATTAGGACAGGAGTCGCTTTCGTAAAATACAAAATAAATCGAATCAAGAGGAAGAGTAGATGGCGAACCATGAGCTCCAAAGTTGCAAGCTTTGGCTGTAACCTTGTGTTAATGATATGGACAAACGTCCGTGTTAGTATTTTATATTCGAGAATAAAGAATACAGACTGATATTACGAGTATTAAGAAGTGGATGCGCCATTGAAGTCATTGTGTATCATTTTATATCTACATAAATTTTCTTTGATTGATTTGACGTTGGTATACTTATTCAATTGTAGTGAATTGATATGAATTGGGGCTCGAGCGTACAGGGCCCTACTAACATCCTTGCGGGTAAAGTCAACTTCACCTGCAGGTTAGTACATCTGCTAAGCAACGGACGAGCGTCAGGATTGTTTCCTTTTAGAGTAGAGATTAACTAGTATTTTATATTAAAGTTTTAATTTCTGTTCTTACAGATATATTTTCATTGAACAAATCGACATTTTAATAAAAACCGCTCAAGTACCACGTACCAATTGCCGTCTGAGTAATCATTGTTGAGTATTCAGTCACGGTCATTTCGTCAGGTACTAGTAGTACAACAGGCAGTAGTAAGTCGTGTACTAGCTGCCTCCGTAACTTTTGGGTTCTTTTTTTGCTCAGAACTCTTTTTTGTTTGCTGTCTGCATTTCTACGTCATGCTCTAGGAAGTTAAGTGAATATCTATCATTGAAACAATACTATTTTCAAAGGTTTCTATAGCAATTTTCTTAACTAAATCAGAAGTCTAAGCCTTATAATATGTCCAGTCAAGTAACAGGCCCAGCTACTACGTACTATTACTGGGATTAACAAACATACAGAAACACATGCACAAAATTTTTAACTATGTATTTATTAAAATATATATATATTAACATGACAAACAGATGTTTTAATTTCACATATTTGTATAGATTGGCGCTGTACTTTACCTAGGTACTTATCTAATTTAAAAAATAATGGATAAGTAATAAAAACTTTTCAAGATAGGTTTCAAGAAAAACTGTCTGGAAAGTAGTAGATCGTCGGAAAGTTTTGACCTAAAAAGTGTGCAACATCAACTACTGAACTGTTCGAAGATAGGTTGTTAGTGATATATTGCTTTTTAAACTGTTATTAAGAGTGATGTTAATATTTCGAGACTCATTTAGGAGTTGATGTAATAAGAAATAAGAGCGTCTGAAGGGCTAAGCTGATCTGGATGAAATTTGACGTAGAGATCTTTATTGTACGGCCATTACAATATTCATGATACAGAAATTGAGACTACAGGAGCAGTACAAAGGGAGGCCTTACCGCTTTACGCAATTTTAGTTAGTAGTAGGGGGTTTTAGTTAGTGGGAACATCATCAGTATTTTAGACGAGCTGAGCCGTTGGCAACAGTTTGTTATAAATTTGACAACAAAACCGCTGATGCTCATGTAATTTATTCAATTTCCCTTTAAATTGTCGAGTATCCTCATCGTCTGTGGTACTCGGCGGTACTCTTCCAGAGCTAATCATGTTATTGGGACAACCTGTCTATTGCATTTACGTATTTGAGTTATAATGCCCCCTGCTCTTGATTGCGCTTTCCCGTCACCCCTAAAAGGAACAAAGGTGAACCAGTAGAAAGTAAAGTTCACGACAAAACTTGATTAACACTAAAATTTTAACTACAAATAATTATAAATATTGTAATAAAACTCGTATAAACCAAACCTAAAACAGTAGAAGGAGGAAGCGGCCCCCGACGTCATAACCCAAGCAGGGGCAATAGTACTAAAAAAAAATAAAAAAAATTTAGTTCTCAGATGAGAAAGGGTTTTTGTTTTTCTTTTACAGGTTTTGCTCAACATTTCTGCAGCCCAAGAAAACCTATACCTGGGATAAGAAATAGCCTATAGGTATGTTATTCCAGACTATAAATCTATCCCTATATGAAATTTCAGCCATATTCATTCAGCCGTTTACAGATCACAATCCACACCCTACTTTCATATTTAGAATATTAAGTAGGATACTCGTAGATGAAAGGTATATAAGTTAAGGTACCCATCGATTAGATTTTGCTAAGCTCCTTGCGTTGTTGACTGTACTTGCACGCAACAAGACATAAGAAAGCACTTGTTTATCATTGTAATTAATGTTAATGTCAAACGCCGATGTTTAAATGCTCATCGAATCGAACGCAGTCACGCTATTTGCTTTCTCTATGACGTTTGAAATGCCTAGTTATTATTTAACACGACACAGATAACAACACGATTAACACAAACACAAAAATATAGATAAAACGTGTATTTATGAAATTTTCTTGTACCATTTTAATATAGGTTATTTGATCAAATACAAATTCAGATCAAATTATCTGATTCACACAAGATAATTTCCCATTTGTGTATCGAATTAACAAAATTCGATATCCATCAACCCATCCTAATACAATTTATTTTTTATATTAATCCGAGTTGGAGGGTTAACGCTATCAATGTCGTTAATCTTTTTTTCATTTGTGTTATGAATTCAGGCAAACAGACACGGGTTATTATTGTTGTTAATTATACATCTGCTCAAAAAGTTAAAAAAAGTGTGTAATGTGTTCAGGGTATGTGAGATTTTTTAACCCAATATACCTAACATTTAAATATCTAAACAAATTTGCGATATGTAAGTTGCATGGGGTTTCGACAGAATCATTATATCATAACAATTGACACTGGTTATGCCATTTTGCATTTTGTTGCGTGAGCAATGTCTATGCATGCGTTTACCCGAACATGCATTGTATGGAGTTTAAGTTCTTGTATGTACTGTTTTAATAATAAAAAACCGGTGGTATCGATTCTGGAAGTATTTCTCATTTACCATTATTTATATTAGTTCTGTCCTTAAGTGTGAACCGGCCTTTAGATTAATCTCTAGAATCTGCCATTATTTAGTGATTGACAGATATGAATATATTTACACACATATACTGTTACGCTAAAAGGCAAACAGTGTATCTTCGCCATAATTGCCATTTTATACTAACGACTCCAGACAGTTACTCTCGATAGATACAAGGACAGATCTCATACATATATTATTTTATAAATAGATACAGCCTAAGTTATATTCAAGTCTATAGAACAACATGTTTATTGTACCGCCAGAAGCAAAAATTTTCATATTTCAACTTATAGATCATCACGGCTCCAAAAGCTATTATAGAATAGTTATCAAATAATAAGTTACACTCAGGTTCATTTAACAAGACGTTTATTGCACAAGTCAGCAAAAAAATAGGTCAAACACTTCAATTTATATAAGGTCACTTTAGCTCCGAAATCTATAATAAAATAATTAACTCTCCTAATGATGACAAACCAGGGTTCGGGTCCCAGGATGTCTCTTGTCTCGAAGCCCTGGGACTTTACATAAATTTAGTTGTCTCGGCTACCGGAACTTTCGGGTCAAAATTCGAGACGAGACACGATTGTAGAAATTGTATTACAAAAATTCTCACTTGATGTGAAATGTCAATCAATTTCTCCGGTAAGGAGCGAGATAACGTAACACGCAATCTGTAGGGCTACGTCTACGTGGTTGTAAAATAAGTTTTAATTACTAGTTGAGACCCAAACTCTGTTACAAACTCATAAAATTATATTTATTGATCTTCTGCATGTAAACATAGTTTGCAATATTTTCAGCTACTTACTTTACTGCCTGTACGTTAGTACCGTACATGCATCCGTGTAATAAACCGGTTTAATTTATGACCAGTGCAATACCTATGTATGGATGTAAATTGTTATATGTAGATTCTTAATGCTGTTTTTAAATCGTAGTAGGTAACGTTAAGTTTCTAGATTTTTATTTGTTGGCTCTTAGCTATTATATGTTTAGGGTTCTGCACCTAAAAAGGAAAAAACGGAACCGTAATAATAAGATCACTTCGTTGTCCGTCCGTCTAACTGTCGAAATTCATCAAAGATATTCTAAAGATTGCAACCCCTATTAAAATAGTAATGCGTGTGAAACCGTGGGTCACAACTAGTTAGGTATATCTAAAATGACTACATAACACTTACCCGTCGCCGTTCGCCCCTGGCACCAGTGTCGAGATCCCTTCCATGTTGCACCTCGTTTCACATGCCTGTACTCAGATAAGTACCTGAAACAATAAAAAGAAAACGTTTAGTCGCTTTTAAAAAATTAGCCCTTCGACGAATTAGTCATTTTCAGAATTAGCCATTTCGCGATTTAGTCTATTTAAGAATTAGTCCATTCGCGAATTAGTCATTTACAGACTCGGGTGCCATTTCGCGAATTAGGCATTATGCGACTAAACCAAATCAAAAGGGAAAGAAAATATTAACTTGATTTATAACACAGTTCGTACTTGGCCAGTTATAAACATGGTGTAATAGCTAAGATGATATTTCGATCTAACATAGAAAACGGAATATATACCTAAGAGCAAATAGATTAGGACAGCTTTTCACACCCCTTTTCGTTTAATACTATGCCGCAAATGTGTGCAGGTATCCGTATAGCGTTCCGCAAGAGCTTCGGAGCACAAACCAACCTCACCTGTTAGCCGATACACCTTTCGAGATTAGTAGTCGCTCCCGTAAGAGTCAAAATATAATAACCAAAGAAGAAAGCGTAGAAAAGCGGACGTCAGGCTCCAAGGAGCAAGTTTCATCAGGTGGCGTCCGAATTAAGCAGTCTAGAGAGGCTGTGAAGCTTTATACAAGGATCATGACAAAAGAGAGAAAACCTAATGTAGTATACCTACTCTTTTCCTAAAATAAGCCTTTGTAATAAAAGCGGATTGATTTTACCATTTTAGAAAATGGGTCAAGAATTTTCAAACACTCAGAAAATTATGAAGACGGCTGGCGAGTATGAATGACTCTGGAAGGTATAATTTAATAAAAATGTAGGTTATTTCATACCTATAAACAACAATAATAGTAGGTATGACCTCGAGTCACGACGTAGTACCCCTATTAGGTTTGGACGATTGCACAAGTCGACCTGATAGTTATTTTCGTTCACTATAATAAAGCATAATTCACCGCCATTGAAGTTACACTAAGTAGAATGTTGAGGACAAAAGTTGTTGTTTTGACGGCGGAACAACCCCTAAATTCAATCTTTATTGTCGATGAATGAGCTAACATGGGAGCCCACTAAGCCGATACACCTGCTTATGGACACACGAGGATCTACCGCAAGCTTTCTGATCTCTGATCTGCCTGATGGTAGTTAAAAATAGGGAGGAGTAATCATTTCGTTCATGTAGATCCAATGTAACAGTAATAGCTATAAAGTTAAAATATAAATTTACCGCTCATTCGCAATATACTTAATAGGTAGTGCCAGTATAGAACCCCTTAATATGAGTTTTCTCAGTTTACGAGTACAACGAATGTATAATGAATGTATGCAAAGAAACGATAACGTTCGTCGTAGTCGATTTTCTCTACACATTTTCACTGTAACTTGGTAAGTTTTCGCCAGGAGCACAGCAACGTCAGCGAAATGTACAAAGAAAAGGCGATATTCATCGTACATGTGTAAGTATATTCATACTAGGCAGGCACGAAAACTTGCTCAAATTACAAATATTCGAATATACGGTATTTTCGTTTCGTAGCAATACTCTCGTTATACATGTATATTTCAATATCAGATTGGGGGAAAACTTATGAGTTGTCCTGCTTGGATGACAGTGCAAGTTATCGGGAGCATCTATTAACTTTTTTCATACAAAAAATGGCAAGTAAATACAGTACGTATCCCATTAGTAGTGATGTCAGCAGCTATCTAATTCCAAACCAAAAACTGTTTAGGCATGGAGCTAAACATAGAACTAGGATTCATTCTACTGTGATAGTATGCTGGTAACTTGGTAAATATAAATATTTGTGCAAGATACAATCGAGTAGATATTAAAGTAGGTTCAAATGACTTATATTTTCAAAAACCAGTAGCACTTACTTTCTTATAAAATATAAAAAAAATGTTTTATATTTCTAACACATACTTCGTTAGAAACGCTTTCTGGGGAGAAATATTGACAAGGGTTGGTGACAGTTTCCGAATACGGTATTAAGCGGCGATAGCTAAACTGTCACCCATGTCTGA
The DNA here is from genome assembly GCA_963662185.1 of Eilema griseolum. Taxonomy (NCBI): domain Eukaryota; kingdom Metazoa; phylum Arthropoda; class Insecta; order Lepidoptera; family Erebidae; genus Eilema; species Eilema griseolum. The sequence goes on along the minus strand of OY759232.1, from coordinate 15,526,739 downwards.
CAGCTTACGTTTAATGGCTTGTATCACTTCCTGGTGGCTTTATGTATACGTCAAATTGAAAACTTCACCACTTTAGAAACGGCAATAAGCAAAATTGTGAAAGGAGGTTATTCATTTTGGGGTAATATTCATAACTATGTGAATAGAAATATAACATATAGAATACATATATAGATAGTTTAAGAGTCAGCATCCCTTAGGTAAGATTACTGTGTTACATATGCGAACGATCTATCTATACCATTATAAAATAGTTGTCTGTACATTAGACATATTTAAAAATGGATTATGTTAAAACAACGATTATGAATCAAAAAATATATTATTGAATTCTTGGCTATTTCTTTTCGATGGACGCAAAATTTACTTTCAGCTTTTGATGCGGTTTTTATTTTGTTTTAAATGTGTTTCTTGATCAAACTTAATCTGCCATATATTTGATCGCAATAGGGTAGTTTCCTGAGTTATCGAATTCTTACCAATACTACTTAATGTCTTAGTATTTTATCTAAAAATATGCATATTAAAGTAAGATAACATAAACTCGCGTCTATATCCCCGAAGGGGTAGGCAGAGGTGCTAGCACCCACATTTCGCCAGTTTTTGTTTAGGTCCCAATGTAATAGGTTGTGATGTAAAGTAAGATATTGCCTAACTAAACTGAAACTATGACTTTTCATTATTTTTAATTCTCAAAATAGATCAAAATATAAACAATCGAAATAAAGCAAAATTTACAACTTTTTAGATTACAAATAAATCTTTTTGTCCATTGTATACGTGTAAACGCAACGTAGACTGAGATAAATGCGATATTCTCTTGCATTCCATACATTTTCACAACGCGCCAGTGCGCTGTGACGTCGCCACGTGCCACGATTTTGTATGGAGCGTTTTTGGGCGGCTCGAGAAATTGAATTTTTAAAATTAAATATTTTTAAAACTATTTGTAATGAGAAAGTTTCACTGTTACATATATTATTGTAAAATGTACAGTTTACGATAGTAAAAAAAAGAACAACCCTATTGGTTAAGTAGAACCAAAAATATGACCAAAATCGCAATAACCGAAATTCACTAGTACGTAGACGCGGGCATCAGTTCTTAACAAATAATGTGATATTAATTTTAACAGCTGTAACAAAGACGAGAATAGAAGTATATATAATAGACAACTACTCACACAACTATTTCCGCATTTACAAACATTAATTACAAATATAGGCGTCAAAATCTCTGAAATACGAAGAAACAATGGGCGAAACTGTTTTTGCTTCTAAATTCTATAATATACGAAAGATTCTGGTGTATGTTTTGTTATTCCTTCACGGCTGGCTAATTCTGATTATTACTTATTATTGAACTCTGACCAAAATTAGGATTATCCGATTTTCAACTATAGACAAAATTACGTTTATCTGTCAATTGCGTTTTGTTATTTTTTTTTTTTTTTTTTTTTTTTTTTATATACGACACGCCAACTTGACCTCACCTCGCCTGATGGTAAGCTAAAGGCAAAGTCTCAGGAAAGAGGGTCACCATTACAGACACTAAGTGCTACAATGGTGGCACTCAGCTTGGCGGCCTCATCAGATGCTTTTTCACGCCCCGCTTAAAGGCCCCGGGACTGTAGGAAGAAGGAAACACGTGTGCTGGTAATGAATTCCAGGTCTTGGTGGTGCGGCAAAGAAAAGAGTCTCCGAACCGCTTGGTTCTTGCTCGTATATTCTGCACAGTGTGAGGGTGACATCTAAGGCCTGCACGTGTTGTCCTATGTAGGAAAGGAGATGGTGGGATTAGTTGGAAGAGCTCGTCAGAACACTCACCGTGGTAGAGACGGTAAAATACAGCCAAGGAAGCAATATCTCTACGCATCTGCAAAGGCTCGAGGGTGTTCGTGACCTCAGGGTTCCCAATAATTCGGACCGCGCGTCGCTGCAACCTGTCGAGAGCATCTAGTAGGTATTTCGCGGAGCCATCCCAGAGATGCGAGCAGTATTCCACGCAGGAGCGAATTTGTGTCTTATAGAGAAGACACCGCTGCTCCGGCGTGAAAAAACGTCTCACTTTGTTTAGGAGTCCGAGTTTCCGCGAGGCTGTTTTGATGATGCTCTCGATGTAATTTCTGTTATTCAGTTTGCAGCGAATATCCATGCCTAGGATATAGAGATTGTCCTGCAGTGGAAGTGGCGTGCTCTGAAGAGTGGGAAGGGGAAGGAAAGAAGATACCTTTGCTGTGAACGCACAAGCCTGCGTCTTCTTGGCATTGAACTCGACCATGTTCTCGGAGCCCCATTGAGAAATGTGATTCAAGTCAGATGCGTTTTTGTTATAGCACGTTTTATAGTTACCTGTATTCTCTTTATGGTTTTATGTCACGTCACATGGCAACGCGGTCGAAGGGGATAAAAAGTTATTCTACTTCGCCTTAAAAACGTACACCAGTAAACTATTAAAAGCATAATTATGTAATCGAATTTAGTAACGTGTAATTTGTAGGATAAACTTAAGCTGTCGCTTGATTCAGTAAAACTGCCTTTTCAAAACATGTTTATAAAACTTATTTCTTAGTTTGGAATCACATAATGTTTTTAAAATGTAATGTAAATTTTAAAATTGAAAATAAATCAAACTATGAGTGACACCTACTGAAAGTTTAACAAACTCGCGTTAGTGTAGATAGGTTTTGTTTGAATAGCTCACATTGAATATCAAAGATTTTCTTGCTTTTTTCTTTCTAATTGAATTTAAAATGCGCGTTTTGAAAACGTAGGGTTCTGTATTACTGAATCACGGCGCTGCAGCACCGAGCCAATTTAAAAGACTACTACGTTCAACAGTAATGCAGTTATGAACTTAGAATCAAGAGCACTTGCGACCAATTAAGGTCAGAAGCTGATTCATAAATCTCAGTTAACTATATTTCTTTATAAGAACTACATTTTTTTTTAGTTTAAGAAAATCGAGGTGGAGTGAAGAACCATACCATGCGCTATGACTTAAAATGAAACCACTTGCAGCAGACCATAGCACTATCAAGAGTCTGTAGCGTCGTTAACTTATTTATTGGTTAAAGAGTCGGCCTTACGCTCGAGAGGTTCTGGATTCAAATACTGATCATTACACTATGGTAGTTAGCACATTCTTAACATAAGCAATTTGGCTTAGCTTGAGGGGTTAGAGGGAATCCTAGTAATTTCGTTTACTAAAACCACTAGAAGACAGTCTTTGAATGACCACTTGTTCTTCACATTGACACTAACCACTTACATAAATCAGTAAGCATTAAGTATAAATCAACTCCTTGAACTCACCTCGATACCGGTTCTCGTAGCAGAGTAATGTAGAAGTACCGTCGATGCACAGCAGAGCCTTCATGTCTATCAAGCTCCCCGCCTACGCATGCCGTCAGCTCCGTAAAATCTGCGTGCAGACCACATCTGAGGACAAATAAAAATACCGGTCAGAAGAATCATCTACGTCCTATGGGAAAAATTGAGCAATGCAATATGAATATAATATACGTCATTATTATCTTAGCGTTGTACCCAGTTGCATTCGAGGCTTTGAGACCCCGGTCTTGAGCTTACTCTTGCTTTTAACTTGAGCGTCAACCGTCTGGCCTCCCAGCCCCACACAGGATAAGATTCTGCACTAGAGCCGCATCCGTCACACATAGATTACTGCTTCCTTAGCCACAGAGAACGGATAAGAAATAAGTACAAGCGGGTGGAGCCGAAGGTATCAGCTAATTTCTTTATAATGCCACTAGGCAATTTCGATGGATTAACCTACAGCGTATAGTTACTTTAATTAAAAAAATGTCGTGCTAACACGAAGTAACGAGGGCATTATCTCGCAAGATGATCGCTATTATACGTGGCCTATTTAAAAAAAATATTGGAACTAAATTTTAAATGTTATAGTTTAACAATTCATTTTACATTTTAATAATCTGTTGAATATTTTTTCTGAAGAGTATCGGGCTCAATAGGAATAAAAGAATACCTAAATAAATCAATACCATTATTTCCGAGGCGAAAGAGAGATAAAAAGTAATATGGAATGTAAACCCAAAATAGTCGCAAAATACCAGAAATCATTGCTAAACTAAAACGTCTAAAATATGTAAAACAAAACTTATATAAGCGCTGCATAATAATTGTCAGTACCATACTGAGCCACTTTCAATGAAACAACAGTGATAAAAAATCGATTTGCATGTTTTTACGATAAAAATCCGTTCAAGGAAGAGGTTTACCTTCAGACTGCATGGCGGCGAGGCGAGAGGTACCGAGCTAACGTACGTTTAATCAAGATAAACGAACGAATTAGCTGGCACTCGGCCACTATATACCTAGTTCGATTAACTTGCACTTTATGACTGGTGATTAGACTGTCGCTCTAATTTTACGGCGGGTGATCGTGGACCCGCCATGTAATAGCTGAGTTGGGAACAAATTATGAGCCGTAAGGGAAATATTACGTTGTGTAATTCAAACGAATAATGCAGATCGCTGATACAGTTTGAAACCGACACGAAATCAAATTTAAAATTTAAAAAAAATGGAAGCTCATGTATCCTTCATGCTATCAATATTGACTTTTAGTTTCACTGTCTAATTGCGTAATTAGCTAACGAAACCTAAAAAATATTAAATGAAAATGAACCGTTCCGATGCGCAACTGGAGTGACCAACTCCAAAAACATTACCTACGGTCTACGGTCAGTTAGCAAAAAAGGTGCAAATTAGCCCTTGCTAAACACTTTCACTCGAATATGTCAAGTTATGCATGATTATCATCGTAGAAGCAACCAGTATTTACATGCCTGCTGCACGTGTATGCCTGATTCACGGTTTTTGGCACATAGCCACATTTTCAACAATTTTTGACTATCTCTGCGGTCATTAACGTCAAGATTTAAATAACCTTTGATAATTTTATCAAAATTTCCTTGCCGAACACTGCTCATACTATTATTGGAGATAACAATAAAACGATGACCCTCTGTTTTAGACAATATTACTGTCGGTATTTAAGTTTCTAAAACCAATTCGAGCAATTTTGAGGTACCAGGGTGCCTGAGGTGCTTAGTCGGGAACCTCCATGCGATAACTCCTCCAGAGTCGTTGCCGCCTATACTTATATGACCAACTCCAACCGAGGCGAGAGCGACATCTGTAGTGTTAAGAATGGTCAACCATCTTAACTCTGATCTGACTAGTAATGCTTAACCTTGGAATGTACTAATCTATTCGATCATCATTCATTCATCATTCATCACATAGCCTCTCTTTTCTGATGACAATACCCAAATATTTTTTGGTATTCGTTTGGAACACATAAGGATAATTATGAATACAAAGAAATACCAATGGTAATAGGAATGTGGTTCGATAGGAATAGATCATAAAATTAAACTTTTCATTTGAAACAAGTTTTATAATACTTAGTTGACAAATTTAATGCATTTGCGGCACTCATAATCGGGACATGTCGACAAAATATTATTGTTCCTGAGCTAGTAGAAGAGACAGTATGACGATAATGACTCCCGTAAGTCCCGTAGGATATTCAATGGATTGGCAATACGCCACTTCCCTGTGAACATGAACGCGCCGGATGAAGTGTTCTCCCTGTGGTTCATTCACCGACCAAATACCAAAGCACAGCACTTTCCAACATCCGACGCATTGAATTAGCTAACACGTAACATCGATGTTGCCAACCATCCAAATATATTGCAATTGTTATGTATATTATATATCAGTTTATAGCTCTAACTAAAAATTAAGCTATTTGTTGTGGCTTTTCAGACTAAACAATACTTTTTATAAACATTTTAATCTTCGTGAGTAGGTTCTTGGCGAATATGAAATGTGCTGTTAGGGTTATAGGTTATCAGACTGTATGGTTACCCTACCATATGGATACCTATCTTGGTACAAGGAGTTACCAGCACTCGTCCGACAGAAAAGACTTTTGGTAATTGATACGTATACGTCATTTATTTTCTTAATACTTACACGAATATACACTGTTACATTAATTCGGAAAATCTAAGACTAACACTCTGTCGGGTCAGTGCGCAGCATCTGGCCGACTCGCCTCGCACACGTCACTCCTTTTTTTTTTTATACCACTTAGTTGGCAGACAAGCACACGGCCCACCTGATGGAAAGTGGTTACCGTGACCTATGGACGTCTGTAACACCAGAGGAGTTACAGTCGCGCTGCCAACCCTGTAAGTACAGAGTTTCTGTGCCGTCAGTAGAAGACAAAGCAGCACAAGCCTTTAGTCTTCCCACTGACAGCACAAATTCTCCAGTGAGCTCTGGCTACCCTACTCACCGCTGGGAACACAACACGAAGTTATTATAACCGCGGTATTCTGTAGGGCGGAGGTACTACCCCAGTCGGACTGCTCAATCGGGCGGCAATACCGCCGTGTCCTACCTCCTTAAAAACTCCTGCTCACTCACGCATACATCGCGTACATAGATACTCCTACAGGGTCGCCAGCCATTCAGGTTGTCCTAGGCTAATCCTATTTTCAGATTAATTCAAGTTTGAGAGATATTTGAATGGCATGTCTAAATATTTTAAGTTACAAATTACAAACAAAAGTTACAAACTTCCTGTTTCATATATTTCACGTTATGTTTATCATTTTATAGAAGATTTTTGTGTGGAAGTATCGGTAAGTTAGGTTTAAGCTACTTTTGGAGTTGGCTGTCCCAAAGTGTAAAAATATGATTTCTGTCAATTACTCCGATTTTCTAGAGATTTTGTTCGGCGCCAGGATCTTAAATGATGTCAGTCCTTTGTCTGATCATTATTTACTGAATAAAACATGACGGTCCCGCCGCACAATCGATCTGTAACAAAACCTTCTAGGTTACCGAAATAGAAATAAATCAAAAACTACTTTCAAGGTTTCTCAATGTACATAATCGCTGTCTTTTGTTTCACTCGGTTTAGAAGTCAGGAATTCAAAAAGGAACGCCTCGCAATTTTACGACTAGTCCAGCATGTATATTATTCATAAGATTAAATTTAAATTAGAAATAGGCAACTATATTTCTGGCGAACTTTAAAATGACATTAGAAAATAATTCGAAATATATTCCCGATGTCTGACAAGTCAAAGACCCGTGGAATATTTTTATATAACCTACACATACAAAAATGTTGTATGAAATGTTTTGTAGTTCTCTTACACTGAAAATGTGCAGTTGCCAAGGGACTTACGCTATATATAATAGAAGAAATGTGGTTTCAAAATAGGTAAGTACTTGTGCCAAAGAATAGATTATAATTTAATACTTTCCACGAGTAACTCTTCGTGTCTCGGAGAGCAAGTGATACCATCGATCCCGGTTGCTATACGGATAGACATCAGTGGTTTTTGTTAGTTTAGTTGGGAGCCCAAATAGTCTGATGACCTGGTCAACAGAAATTTAATATCATCAATGAGTTGAAGCAATCGGTTCACGAAAGACATCGACTTTCTACGAAACAAATTCAGTTTAAGTACCCAACTGTGTTGTGTGGGCTCAGAGGATGATGCCGATTTTCTGCAAGCTAAAATTTTAGTAGATTAAGGTCCGTATTCCAGAACGATCCTCAGTCCTAAATCTCGATTTAAAAATAAAGCTGAGGACAAATCGTATACTAGATGACAGTTCTAATGTCATTGTGATACGCGATTCACAAATAGGCGTTGTTCAAGAATACGGGCTCTTGACTTAATAGAGAGTGCAAAGACTAAGAGTGGATTTCACCAACTATAGGAATGTTTCATTGTTTCAGTGTGCCAGACTAATGAGATTTATCACTGACAACAAACACCAAAGACAAAAGCTAATGCTAGCGGTTTCGCTAACAAAAGCTGTAAGCTGAAACGTCAGTTACACGATTCTTCCACGCGTGTTGAATTGTGAAACCTGCATCAAACTTTGTTTTTACTTTTCATTCATTCGTATATGGGAACAGAACCTTTTAAATGGCGTGCATTTGAGAACATTTTTTGTGAGAAATATTTTTTGTTGTTTTTTAGTTTACGTGCGTGATTATTCCCTAGGTACTTCATACTAGAATATTATAAATGTGAAAGTTTGCGGGAACGGGTTTTGAACTCCACTAGGGCGGAGCCGCGGATAACAGTTAATATTATGATATTTGGCAATATTACATTCTGCAAACGTTAATAAATTATTACCGTTACCGTGAAAAGTATCTATACCGAAATAATAATGATTGTATGGATTTGCTCACACAATCCCTTTTAACACAAAATAATGCAAAATTAACTATTCAAGCTGTACATTTATTATAAATATTTATAATTATCACAAAATGGCAAGAAAAGTTAAAGAATTTATGTTGTAAGCGTAACTGGTTAGCAGTTGGACACGGCAAACATCCTGTAATTAATAACTAATGTTTAATTAGTTTATATTAAACACAGGTACGAAGGTCAAGGATGTCTGAAATCATCTTTATGAAATCATTCATAACATAGATCATGTTATGGACGGCGAACGGCCTTCTATCCCATTACCATAGATTAGATATCTCTATTCATAATTGAGCAACGGCTTAACGCATTTAGATTGGATATAGCACTTAGAATAGTCTAAATAGACTTGTCTGTACTTAGATTTTTTATTTTATGGATTTGTAATCATTCTTGCAACTTTTCATTCGTCATCATTTCGAACCTTCCTCTCAGGTACGAGTCATGCGAACAGCCTAACATAAGTAACAGTATTCAAGACTTTCTTCTGCAGTGGCCCTAAACTAGCCTAACATTTAAAACTTAGCACCTATTTTCCTAGATGTTCAATTATAAAAATGGCGATCATACTCTCGTTTTCTTCCAAAGAGAACCGACTAAAGGTCTGAAGCAGTTCCGTAAAAATTATTAATTAATAACAATATAATAGCGACTGCATCAAACGATATTGTCTAAATTAAATACAGTAATATTTTATCACAAATTAGTTACTTTTGCCCGAAAGTTATTTAGCGGCTTTGTAGTTTAGGCAAACATAATCCGTTAATCCCTCGGAAGAATACTACCCAGTAAGTAGGAATAACACTGGGTGTTTGGGATAAGTTGGCTCTACACACACAATACGAGCTAATGAGTTACATTCGTACGTGTCGATTGATTTATTTGCTTATTTGTTTCCGTAATGAACTGCTTCGTTTGTCCAATCTGATCGTGAGAAGTGTAGTTTGATTCGTAAATCTTTCGAAGTGGGTGTTAATAGTTTGTGGGAAGTTGTACAGTCACTAAATCAGAGCGGATAAGAGTTTTCTAGAAAATGGGAACAGATTTCGCATACGAAAGTTTGCCCATCAGGTGGGCCGTGTGCTTGTCTGCCAACTTAGTGGTATAAAAAAAAAGTTCGAATATAGTTCAGCTCTTTTGTTTTCTTTGTTGGATATTCCGCAATAAGTAGGTTCATAACGCAAGCCATATACCAGATACCTCCCCCCCGGAGCCGGTGGAGGAGCTTATGTCGGACTCGGACCGACTAAAACGCACGCCGCCTGTGGGTCGCTTTGGTTGCCGAAGGTGAGGTTGACAGGCATATCCCTCGCACCCCGGCCGACGCAGGGCCATCTCTCACGATCTGGCCCTCTTCTCGGGTGTGGGGACTATAGAGTCCCCAACTCGTCCCCGGAAACGGGGACCTGCTTCTGCCAGGGAACCTATATATACTGATATTATAAAGCTGAAGAGTTTGTTTGTTTGAATGCGCTAATTAATCTAAGGAACTGCTGGTTTGAAAAACTCTTTTAGTATTGAATAGTCCGTTTATCGACGAAGGTGTTAGGCTATATATCATTGATGCTACTACTTGAGCGAGCGGAGCAGTGATCATAAATGTCAACAAATTCGGCAGATTTTCGTACATTATTTGAAGACGCAAAAATTACGGGCTTAAAGGGGTGACATGAGGTTTCAAAATATGCCAAGGACGAAGCTGGGGCGGATCAGCTAATGTTAAATATAAATGTTTTATATAGTTTTACCTATTCAAACTGCATCACTAGAGGATATTTATCGTGACACTGATAACAGTGATAATACAACACATGCACAACGATAAGCGATGCGTGTGATTATGTAATAGTAAAATAATACAACATGCGTTGATAAGGAAATGCATCTACGTCTTGTTGTTATAGAATGTCGTGGAATATTTATTTATTATTATTATTCATTTATCTACTAGAACAAAATATTATTTTCAGTATAGTCTGCTAGCGATCACATAAACATCGAGCTGCAAACTTGCTAAAACACTCAAACTCCGGTTATATTTGTGGTGAATCAGCTTACTATATTAAAGAAAGAGAAAAATTAAGAAGCCCCTTCAAACAGCGAGTGTTCCGGAATTTAAAGTAGCCGTGCGCATACGGTACCCTAAAACAACCGTGCAACCCTCCATTACCTCTCGTAAATTCTTTAGTAAGTTACTCTCCTAGCTTACTTTACTCAGTGGGTATATTTGTTAATGAGACATATAAAAGAGAATCCTTAGTGATGGCAACACTAATTTGATGACCAGAAAGGATTTCGTCGACCCTCGGCAGTATTAACGCGGTTTCGACATGAGAACAAAATTAGATGTCTTTTTATTTCATTCGCAAACACCGTCTAATGAAAAGGTTCATTGCGGTAATCCTTACATCTACGGAACAGTACCCTATCTAATAAGTTCTGTAAAAAATACAAGCCCTTATTGGTATGGTTTAAGCCTAATCTTAATAAATCTCAGTTCAGTTGTAATGACGATCGCATAAAATAGTCAAGCTTGACATTTGCCTAAATAGGGAAGAAAATACGAATTGGTTAGATTTTATACAAAAATTAGATACAAGTCTAAAAGAGTACCGTTAGAACTTTTTTAATTTTCAGACATAATTCAGGACAATCACGTTACTGTCAATAATGGATGTTGATAACTGTCGTTACAAGTATACCTTTCGTGACTATTGTGAGATAGAAATGAAATTGAAACTGAATATTAACTACTTACCTATATTTCTTATATATTTTATTAATAGAACCCTCTCTGTAGATGTGAGGACATAAACCTTATTGCTTTATACGTCATTCACTAACTTGGAAAACATATAATTTGGTTTAGTATGTCATAAAATTACTTCTGTTTCGGACTCAGTTGTCAGTTATCAACATATCACATATGTTTGCAAAATATATGTAGAAAAGAACATTGGTAAGTTCTAAATTGTCTTGATAGAAGTTAAAGTTCATAGAAATGGGTTTTATAATGGGCTTTTGCTTTCGGAGAAGTAGCAGGCTCTCAGTCATAAATTTGAAATACAGGCCAGACCTAAAAAGCCATCTGTCGCCCTTACCAGATCACAAGAGACAAATAAACCAAAATTTACATAGTTAAGGTTGGCGTTATTTATGTTAGGTACAGTCGACGACCAAACGCACAGAACACTAACTGTACAAAAGATCTTTTGTTTGATACCTAAGTAAATATTAATCGAGAAATAAACCAATGGTTTATGAAAGCCGAAGTAAAAGTACATGTATAAAGTTACGAGGGCCAGATCGTGAGAGATGGCCCTGGGTCGGCCAGGGTGCGAGGGATATGCCTGTCAACCTCACCTTCGGTAACCAAAACGACCCACAGGCGGCGTGCGTTTTAGTCGGCTCGAGTCCGACATAACCTTCTCCACCGGCTCCGTTGATGAGCAGGCGCACCGGCCAAGAGGTGGCTCGGTCTATTTTGATGGAACACCAAACACCCACACGCTATGTGATGAGCAGTCTCAGATATTACTAAGATTTTGTAGGTAAGAAATTTATTAATCTTTCTATGTGTACACAATGTTAATAGTCTTGATAGTTTTATTTTCTATCTCATTGTCGATCTACAATCAAATAAAAGGAAATGTTGCTGCACGTGAATAAAAGTAACTGTTACAAGATACGGGCATCATAGACCGACCAAGTATCAGCTGAATAGCGCCAATACAGCGATGTTATTGGAAGATATTATTTACCGAGTGAACCTTTCTTCGAGCGTCGATAAGAGGCATCAGTCGGAAACGCTGGAGTATTATCCGGATAATCCGGACAAGTTGGCCGACAGCGCCCAACACTCGAACTCTTTTGTACAATACAGCCATCTTCGATATTATGAAATACTATTTTTACAAGATGAAAACAACCAGGGGCTCAATTCAGAAAAAATATCTTCTTTAAACATGTTAGTTTTTAAGGTATGAATACGTATAAAATACATTTTTAATAATCTAAATTGAAAAAAAAAACGGTTTTATTTAATAGTAGGTAAGATTTATTTATCCGAAATAATCACACAAGCTATTTATGATATTCTTACTTCGGGTCCAGATTGCGGTATGTAGACTGTCCTAGAATATTTATTATTATTCCTATTCGGCTAGGTAACCTCGTGCGCCTAGTTCAGATATGGATTTTTTGTCTGTTTCGCCGCGAATTATAATTAGGTCGGACGAAGTCACGGGTACAAGCAGTAGAAAATAAAACATATAACAGGAATTTTATCTCGTAATACAACCGTAAATGTTATGCGAAAAGTGTACACATAAAATTCTCATTCGCTAAGCAGTTACTTCAGAAACGATAACCGCTGTTAAATTTATGACGCACAAAAATAGCCAACCGTGGCGAATTAGTGTTTAGTGCTTTGCGTTGGAACATGTCTATAAACGCACAAATCTGGTTGACCACGCTCGATTCAATCTAAAAATACGTTCGTATGTCAATAAAACAATTAAATGGTATTAGTATTGAAATGCTATTCAAAGTCCAATTTTGTGTACCTAGTAGAGGTGATTTTTTAGGATTATGACTAGGTATTATTTAAATATTATGAACCAACTGATACGGTCAAATTTCATTTCGAAAATAAGTATACTATACGGTCAATTTGTACTAAATCAGTAGGTATATCGGTACTAATATCGTAATTAAAATTTTGTTTGGAAATCAACGTAAGTGATATACGGCATCATAGTCAAGCTGAATAAGACACCTGTTTATGTTCCCTATCCAGAAGAGTACACAAGTCTGGCATTTAATAAGAACAATGAATTTTCACGAATTTATCCAAAGATTCCGAAGCATTGCGTCCCTTGCATATAACACATACCTGTCGATTGAGCCGTACAAAAATACACCATCGGGGCGTTCGCTGAGTATTTCTGGACAACGCTTCCTAGTCAACGTTGCTGTTCAAACAATGATGGATTTCAACTTCACTAACACAAAATTTGACATTTATTTTGGCTGAAATGTTGTCACTATAATTATACATTGTTAGCTCCTGCATTATGTGCTTAGATTTTAAAAGTTTATTAATATATCACTCCAATAATAGAGCTATGCGTCTCTTGGGATGTATAATTATAAGCTTTACTTTCGAGGCAATAAATATAAGTTGTAAACTGAATATCCTACTTCAGACAAAGTAATAAATGGCGGCTTTGGCCGTACTCTATCTAGGAGCTCTCGTAACGTGTATGTAGTAAGACTAAAACGAAACATATATTTCATCTAGGGCTATTTAAAGCTGGCACCATTCAAATAACAAGCGATTAACCGATCATTAGGTGGAGCGATAAAATCTTTCTATACGTGATGTGTATTCACTTAGGACTGACAATTTATGGTAGGCATTAGTTATGGGCGTAATATTATGTTATTTAGTGACATCAAAAACAAATTGATCGTGAATTGCTTGCTGTCTTTGTATCAATAAGCCTGATTCCAGCTTTAAATTAAAACCTTCTAATGAGCACTAACTAACTCGTATATTCTGTTGTATATAAAGACAATGTTATATCATTATGAGGTAATCAAATCTCCTTGTCAAAGTTTCGACAGATCATTAGCCGCTAATGGGATCACGTAACAATTGTTATCTCTATCAACAGAATTATATTTATTGTATAGCAAGAAAAGTCTTGTCTGTAAAATGATTTAATTTACACTTTAATCCATAGCCAGCATACAAATATGAGATGTAATAAAATTAAACGTATTTATTGTAATGGTGGTCAGTCACGCGACGCGTTTCAGCTTAAGCATTAATACACAGCTTTATTTTTATTGCTCACCGTAAACAATGTAATCACTGCCTACTAATTGCTGACAACGAAGAGAATGAGGTGTCAAGCATGTCAAAGACGTAGCAGGAACGATAATTTGTAAAATGTGCCAAGTAACCGTTTTATACAGGCAGAGCGCGTAGTCACGGATGCCGAGAAGATCGTAGAGGTTTTTTTGACATCCTCGATTAAACGTGTTAACTTGTCAAATGAAGATGGGAAAAAATGTAGCGTTGTGTTGAATGTGCGGGTTGAATTTTGATCGGATGGAATCGGGCTTGCGACGCAAATGGCGGCGCGGCGACGCTGAACATAAAGCAAATACAGTTACAAATCGGTGTACCTATTGCATTCTGAATGCGTTTCCAGGAATTACTCATCTAGGCATACTGTGTAGTATCATGAATTTAGTGAAATGTATTATATATTAAACAGCTCATGAAATGCAGTATCCTCTAATTCGTTTAGGACAATTTTGTGACAATTTAAACTGTTTACTTAACAAGTCAACATTAATTTATTCATAGTGTTTATTCCTAGCTATTAACTTTGTTTAAACACTCGAAGTTCATCTTGGAGGAACAGAAAATGATTTCTCAAAACAAAATCCCTTGGGGTTGTTTGTAAATTTTTAATTTTCTGCTTGTTGGGCAGCATCGGGAACACTGTTTACAGTAGGTACAAAAAAATCTTATTAAAAAACGAAATAAGGTTGTCACGTTCCAGAACCCTTTTGTAATTTGTACCACAGCGAAAAAGTTATCAGCTTTTTATTGTGTAGGGATATTTGTGTTTAACAACAGGATTGCTGTTAGGCGTGCTTATAAATAGGTTTTATTGAGAAGTGAAGATCAAAGAGGGTGAAATGTTACCCTATACGTTTATCGACAATGGGGTGAGCTCGCAGCAGGCGTGGTTCATTATGGTCTGTCTATGTCTCCTGAATTCCTTTGTTCCTCTATACGTCCTTTCTCTCGCCCAATTTGTAGTTTTACTCGTAAGTACCAACAACATTACTAAGTATTTATGACTTCATACTATGAGTAGTATGATGTTCGATTAGTAGTAGGTACATATTAAACGTGCTGTTGCCTGCGGCACTGCCCGCACCAAAATCCTTAATTCCGAAAAAAATAAATTTTATAATCACATCACTTGCAAAATCAAATTTGTTACTCGTATAGTGCCAACCTGTCTCCCTAAAGAGCTCGAGAGAATAACTACACTATGGAAGTGCTTAAACCTTCTGAATTTCTAAGTTGAATTTTCTATAAACCGCAGTCTTCTGCATACTAAAGGTATCTCCATAGTCGCGCGACTTAAAATACATTCGGCGATCCATTTGACGTTTCGGCTTTCGACCTTACGTTTGGTTATGAAACTATTAGTAGAGAACTGAAAATTACTACTTATTAAAGGCGTTTCATTCATTATACATAATAGACTCTAATCATAGTTCATGTCGCGCGTAGGTGCGCAAATTGCGACACATTAACTGTTTAATATTCAATCATATCTTGGCAGGTACCTACTCTTGACGTTACTTACATATATATATATCGATAAATATTTTTCAACGTCAGTTCTAATGTTTATTACAAATTAGCAACAACGACTTTTCGTTCCTCATAGGAACGTCCTCATACTCATAGTGATTTCTCAGTCTTCAAGATTCGACTATTATTTTCCAATGTCATGTCGAGTTTTCGTGAGTGATTGCCGTCTGATCTACCAATTTTGAGATGGAAGCTTATGCGATCGGAGACTCATCCGTTGTTTAGCAGTTAGCAGGTGAGGTTGACTTGAGTCTCAAAGGTTTTGTAGGGTCCTGTACACCTGCAGGTATAGGTATAATAATGATAACGGTTATCAGAATAGAAACAAATGGCGAGATTATAATCTATGGCTACCCCGGAATGGTATGGTGTGGTACGGATATGGTAAAAGTATAATGGGCATAATATGTAATACCTGCTCGCAAGTATGGCCCTACAAGAGTGCTCGAGTGACAGCACAAATTGGAACCATTAAATGTTACATAAAACTTCTCACGCCGAAACTTCAGCTTAAATTAGGATAAATTCACATATGCCTGCGCGCTCTATAGGCAAACCTATTAAATTTGCATGGATCGATAAGTATTTAGCATTCGCTCCGCCCTCTGCACATGTGTGATTACGGCCGGTGCTCACCGCCGGAAGTAGCATGCGTGACGTCTCCTCATGTCTGAATGTGTCTTTAGACGTGACTTGTAACGCTAATGACATATCGGGAGCTTTACAGTGTCCCACACAACACGCAACTGACTTGTGGGAACTATCGTAGGTGGTCAATAAAAAAAATCCTTGTATCTACGTCCTAACATGTTAATGTTTGCTAAAAAACTTAAGAATTATATTTTAGGTTTGATTTTATGAAGGTTAAAATCTCAGGAACCTTCTCAGAAAACCAGTGCGAAGTACGAATAGAAACGAATACTTTTAAACTTGATTTTTCTTCTTTTCAAGAAATAGGATTTTAAGTTTCATCGAAATAAAAAGTAAGTATGTTGTCTTAGTATTTTTTCTTCTAATTAAGGCCTAAATTTGAGATGAATGTGGGACCTCTATTTGTAAACTAATACTTCCGAAATAATAAGCGATAGGGATATAACTTCCTGATATCGATAGCTAATTACCAGAAATTAAATAAATTGAAAATTGCTAATTGAATAAATTGAGAAAACCAAATCAAAGAAACCGCGGTAGCCTAGTGGTATGGGTATGGATAACGAGGTCTCGGGTTCGATCCCAGGTTTTACCATGGCACACACCAATGACTTTTCGTTGCTTTTCAAAGTTATGTGTGTATTTATCGCAGGTTTATAAGTGCCCGGTTAATGGCAATAGGCTCGCCACCTATTACATTGGGACCTAAACAAACTGGCGAAATGTGGGTGCTAGCAACTCTGCCGACCCCTTGGGGGATATAGATGTGAGTTTATGTTATGTTTATGAATAAGTCGAAAATTGCTTTTTATTGACATGGTAAGGACGATAGCTTTAAGTATGCTGTACTGTTTCTAACACTCCAACGGATAATATACCTACTGGTGTGCATGTAATTACAACAACAAGATTTATAATGAATAGACGTTCATAACAGCGGATGACGTATATCTTACACTCAAGTATATTACCTGTGCATTAAAATGACTCCTGGTAATTACTGCATTCAAGGAGTAACGCGCAAGGTAGCTACATACATTTTAATGAAATGAATATATTATTTTTATATTATTTATACGTTTACCTATATGACATTTAAATATCCTTCGTTGAGTAATAATGCAATCATAGCCCTATAAATAGTTACTTGGTAGGTATTAACTATGTAAACCCTTTTATGACAAAAAATACATTTTGGAGCAATTTATAATTAATGGTGCACTGCTGTTTAACAAAAAAAACGTTTGAAAAAGTAATCATTTGACAAACTTTCATTTCGGAAACATAATACTTAAAAAAGCTTAAGTTTTTTTTTTTATTCAACTTTATGCACAGTAATTTTGTACAAAGGCGGACTTAATGCCAAAGGCATTATCTAACAATCAACCTTAGGGTGATGCAGAGATACATTGAGGTAGGTGCAGTGCACTATGTTCACAATAATAATACATACATTATACATACACACTATAATACATAATAAATTCATACACATACTTTTAAATAAATTTACTTACATATTACTTACCTATACTTACTACTTATATATATACTTATATATATTCGTATAATATAAGCTTATAATACCATAGATACTTTGTAATTTAAAAAAAATACACACTGCCTTTTTAAATTGTGAGCAAAACCCCTACGAATGTCACCACCACCGGAGTCGGTGGGGGAAGTTATGTCGGACTTGAACCGACTAAAACGCACGCCGATTGTGCGGGCCGTAGTTTGCCGGAGGTGAGATTATCTGAGACATATCTCTGGCACCGCCGGCCGGCCCTAGACCGTCTCTTATTAGACGGCCCTCTTCGGGTGGGGACCACGGAGTCGCCATCTCGTCCCCGAGTATGGGGGGGCGCGCACTGCCGCCGCGGCCGCACTGTCTTAACTAAGAGAAATAAGTAAAATTCTGTATGGTCGCAGTTCTAACATAACCTAACCTAGTCATTTTGTTTCGGTTGTTCGGTAGATTTGTATATTACATGACTTCGTACTGAAAATAAAATATCCTATCTGTGTACTTATTAAGTAAAAGTAAAATTAGTAATTTTCGAGGAGGTAGGACACGACGGTATTTCTGTCCAATTGAGCAGTGCGACTGGGGTAGTACCCTCCGCCCTACAGAATACCACGGCTATAACATTGTTGTGTTCCCGGCGGTGAGTAGGGTAGCCAGAGCTCACGAGGGATTTTTTGTGCTGTCAGTGGAAAAAACCAAAAGCTTGTCCTGCTTTGACTTTTACACTGACGGCGCAGAAACTCAGTGCTTACAGGGTTGGCAGAGCGTGTGTGAGTCCGTTGGTATTGCACACATCCATAGGCCACGGTAACCACTTTTCATCAGGTGAGCCGTGTGCTTGTCTATCACTTAAGTAGTGTAAAAAAAAATAGGATTATAACTATCGCGATTTTTACCATGTTGTATTGTTCTGAGTTTCCGATATTTCGGCGCTGGTGCAAGCACCGTGATCACGGAGGAACTGGAGTATTGACAAACACAGTGAACAGTGAAAAACTTTTTCACTGTTCACCGCATTGCATGAAATAAATACGATGAAAAACTTAAAGATCAAACCAATTGTATATTAATTTGTACTCGTAAGGTAAATATCGATAAACAATTTAATAATGAAATTACCGAAATAATGAAATATTGCCCGTCTCATTTATTTCAAAAATAGGTTTTACTGAAGTCATTCATATTGAGTAGGTATTTACTCTCTTGTGGTAATGAGGAAATGTATATTTAAAAGTTTAATTGCAGGAAGGCCTTAAACCATACTATTAGGTATATTATCTGTTCTGTACTAAACTTACTTTGCATTGTTGATGTTATTAATCGAAAAATGATCATGAATGACGCTAGTGCATGATTACATTTATTTATACTGTAAATATAAGATACCCAGGTGGTACGAGATGCGCCGACATTAAAAAAAAGCCTGTAGATATAACGTACAGGGTAATGAGTTTACCGTTAACTGTTTACCGAACCATACCTTATTCAAAGCAATCGTTCAGTGGGCGTAAAATAATTGATATTACCTGGCTCACTGATTTTAATAGTAAAGCACGTCCGTATCTTGGTTGATTTTTCAATAATCCGTGGGAAAGTAATGTTGGTGCGACGTGTCCAGATGCGTGCCGAGATCGCATCTGGTATACAGAAGAACTCAATTTTTAACTAGGGACCGGTTGGTGCTGTCATTATTTAACGTTTATCAATGCTAATGGGAATCGTAACGAAACCTTGAGTTCCACTTTGATTGCATTGATGGCGTGTTTACACGACATTTTTATCGAAAGCGCTAGACGGGCTGTACGGAACCCCGACTCTTGGTGTTTATGTTCTACTCATTAATTGTATTTTATGTGTTTTAATTTAGTTAAGATTTAATAAAGTGCTAATAAATTCTTTATGGTGATGGTCTAAATTCACAGTTTTGCACAGGCTGTATTTCATGTTATGTTCCGTATCTGAATTTATGTTCTTTAAAAATGAAAATGAAGTTTTAATACTTTTAATATTTTGCAAGAACCTCGTTTTATAAGAACCTACGTTTTTAGGTTAAATAGCAGTGATTTATAGGAGGATGTAATATTTAGGTTTTATAGTATCATAAGAATAACGACGTAAAATATTAAGAAATAACTGTCAAGTTGAAAACACTTATTAGCCGGCTTCAACAAATGAGATTTCTGTATTAGACTCGTAATTATGTAGTACAGTATCTACTATTATGTGTACCGTATATTGTACAGAGTAAATGTGTGATTTAGCATGCAGTCGAGCTTGTACACATACACGTTCTGCATAAACGCGATCGAAAGAAATCCAAGTTTATTGCATCTCTAAATGCTTCGTCCTTCTTTCGTTTTGAGTGCGAGCACGAAGTTTCGAATGTAAAACTATTTCTTAAACGCATACGTTTGGATGCCACAAGTGATCGATCATAGCCACTCAACAGATAAACAACAGTATTTCAACCTCACAGTTAGGCCAACATTGCAGCAAGATATTCGATACCTGCTTTACATACGTTCATTGATACTTATACTTACTTCATTTTCTCACGAGTCTAAACACATATTACGATGACGCTATGAAATAAATTATACGGATTGGATGCAGAAAGCGGAGGACCGGATGTTATGTCGCAAGCTATGTGCAGTTACATCTCTTCCGAATGCGACTAATAATAATTGATTTAATGTTATCTGTACACATATACCATTGCTTTCGACTAGCTAATGGACCACTAGCTGTTTTCAATTACTTACTAATATACTTTATTGGAATGAATAAAAAAATATTGGTAGGTAGGTTGTACCATAGTTTGAATTTTCTTTAACAAATTAACTTAAGATTAACTTTCAAAGTAAGTTGTTGTATATTTATCTCAGATATATCACCACTTACCTACCATGTTTAACATCTACATCACACCCAGTAGAAAGCAATTCATATTGGTAATCCGTTTATATAATTACGAAGTACAGAGTAGAGTCTGGACAACCAGGTAGATCGGTGGGGGAACATACCATAAAATAAAAACACTATCGAAAAGTAGCTACGATCTTCTCTCTAAATCAAAGAATGTATCTGATCTACCCCAAGAATGAATAAGCAATGCTGATCACATCGACACATAGGCTATTTTTTATCCCTGGAATAGGTTCAAATGGATTGCGGAAAATGAGAACAGAATACAACGCGGGTGGAGCCACGGGCAACGGCTGATATGGTTTATAAACACTTACAAAAATAAATAATAATATTGTATTCGTCTATATTACTCTATATCATGCGTAAGTGCCGACTCGTCGAATGATCATAGTGGTCATCAACTTGGGCGAGAAGTGTATCATTCATAAGACCACATATTATGTTTAACAATGCGCCCTTATTGATAATACAATTATCAAGTATTGATTTATTGTTATTATCATTGCACTAGATAAAGACGCATATAGAATAATTACTTCAGTAGCTATAATTTGTCGCACGGTGTTCTTCTAATGCATTGTCCCGATCGATAGAGGAGCTACGCCATAATTGATTGTTCATTTTTCTATAATAGATGGTGGATTATGGTCTAACAATATGTCATTAGTCATTGTAAATTCATCAATCAACCGCCTGTCACAGACAACTTCTGGCTTAGATCAGTCCTATAGGATGTTATAGAGATTCAATGAAGAATGGCAGCGGTAATGGTGCTCAATAAGTTCGATTCTGTTATCGTAGTTTCATGGTTGTGTAATTTGGGTAACTTGCCTAAATAGGATATAATTGAATTATTTATGTAAATTCAAGGAAATGATATAGACTTACATGGACATAAAGACAAATAGTTGCGCTATCAGGACACCGACTAGAATTTTTAATATGGATTCTAGAAAGTAGATAAACATGCGAAGATATTTTTCTTTATGAATACAGATTATTTATTAGCTATAGATTATAATATACATATTATCTGTGTGCAACAACGCAGTAGCAGACGACTAAAACCGTGAACATGAAGTAACTTAATTTATTTATTTTTCTAACCAGCGCGATTTAATTTAAGTGCATTGTGTAAACAGTGGTAGAATACAAAAAATAGTTCATAAAAGTAAACTGTAACTAAGCAGTGCCTGGATGATATTATTATCATTCAGGATTTGCAGTTACGTCTTAATAATCCAATCAAAATAGAAGAAATAAAATGGTAAGCTTGCCTAAATTCATTCACTCAATTCATCAAATGGTAGAGAATAGAAATATAAAAGTCCCCATCGACTAAATTTGTGCATTTTTTTAATTCAAGATCGAAGTTCAAGATTATGGTTTTCTCGCATTTTTCTCATTAACAGCAAGTGCTATCGCAAAAGTAGATTGAACAAAGTTGTAGATCATGGTTTTACCTACAAAATTGGTATCATACATACGGGCCGCGAGACATTTAATAAAAGTACACAGTGAACTCCATGCATATCGTTATACGCGTTCATACTAAATTAATCAAACTGAATGTTTCAATCTATCGAGTGGTTATCTTCAGTTGAGTGGAGCCAGCCTCGAAGCTAGAAGGCCCCCCGGGTGTCGCCTGACCTCCCCGATCTATATTTGTTGACACCGCGCCGATACATCGCCACAAAGAACACCCCACACAATACAAGCAGAGCATTCTTCTCAAACCCTGTTTTACATTTTTCAATTCTTTCGACATTCTCTTTGAAATCCCAGTCTCAATCTAATAGTAACTTTTGTTTAGTTTTCTTCGAAAATAAGTTGGATGTGTTCCCTTTTTTATAATTAGGTAAATTTTACATCTATGTAATAATGTACTGGGTGGATTTTTTAAGTTAAGTGAATTTAAAAATCTGTTCTTGGACGTTGTGTTCAATATTTAAAAAATGCTGTACTACCGACTTTATTTGTTTAGAAAAACATTTCTATTGCTCTGCCGTTGCAGCTACTACCATTTCTTTGGCTCTTCTCAGGTTGGTAACACGAGATTAATGTGTCCTCGACTTAATGATTGTTTCGCCAGTTCCGTATAGATTTAAAAGAAACAAAAGTTTTAAGCTTCAGATTAAAGAATCCTACGCATTATTATAAATCTCTCTAGACGCATATCTGTCTACAATTATTAAAATGTTAGAATATTTGGATTTTAGGAATATATTAAATTAGACTCATTTAAAACTCATTTAATATCGACGTTAAATAGCTATACGCCTGGTACCATATTTCTTATGGTGCGTGAAGACACCGATATGCTACTTTTAATTCACCTCTGTAGATCGGCGTATAAACACAAAATTAACATTAACAAGTAAACCTTGGTTGATGCAGCTACACCGACTACTCAGTATGAGTATATTTCACTAAAAATCACAGTGGGACTTTGAATTAGTCGAATTATTAAATAAAAGCGTGTTCGCGATGTTGATACATAAATGCAATAAACCAAAAAGCTCTTTATACTGTAGCGGTGTGCGACCTGCACAATAGCAGGCCCACTTAAGTACGGTCCAGCGCTTCCATGTCGGAACGAATTTTCCGGACCTGTCGTAATAAGCATCCGCGAACAAACAAAGACATTTTCCGTTTGTAGCAGCCGGAAACATTACGTCCAAATGATGTATTAGTCGACGAATATTTTTAAAAACACCCGCTGTAGATTAAAACTCTTAACTAATGTAGAATAAAAGTTGCTGAATCAAATCTACTTAGGTTTTCATTCGAAATACATTCAGACTTCTTTGATCTAGTTAACCAAGTTGTCATTTATAGAACGTCGGGTGTTATAAAACGATAAATGTCTGTGAGGGTAGAAAGGGGCGGTCAAGCCAGTGGCAGCATTAATGGTACGTGCAAAGTGGAGACATTAGTCCTAGTGTCAGGACAGCTCGTTACCGGCCACCTCTCGAGGGACCCCGGATTGTCCCCTATTTGTCAGACGACCGTTTCACGGTGAATTTTTTATGGACATAACTTATGTCTTGAGGGATTTTACGAGGTCTGCGGCGTCAGCAAAAGCGGCTCGAAGCTGTAATCATTTTGGTTTACTATAGACGTTTTAATGTTATGTTTGGACTCTTTGGATATTTCGAATTCAAATGCAGGTATATAGTGTGTTGATAACCGCATAAAATGTAAAGACTATTAATTGTACGTATCACTCTTTACTATAGGGAAACGCACAGCTGTCAGTCGCCGCTCGTGCCTGCGCAAGTGCACTTAAATTAAACAAAATCCTACAAACGATTGCCCTAGAAAACAAACATATACTGTCAAAATGAAGGGTCTTCGGACGACAGGGTTGAGCTGTAGCTGATAATAAATTAAAATAACGCATACCTATGTATGTAAGTAGGGTACGTTTGTCACAGCACCACTTTTCCTTTAATTGTTGAATAAAATTCTCTCCCTCTTTCTCTCTCTGGCTCTAAGTTATGTATATAAAAGGACTCAACATGATTATGTCTAGATAAGTACTTACTTGTTACAGATAAATACTCGATAAGTAATTATTGCACTATAAGTAGCAATTAGTCAAAGTGACGAACAAATCAATGAATGTAACAAAACGTTTCAAAATATACCTACCCAGATCCATCGTCATAAAAATTGGTAGCGTCATTTCGCGATACATTAAACTAACGACTCCATATTCACTATCAGCAGACAACCCTATTAGTTAGGAGGCCTTGTCGACAACATGTGCTGCCGGGCCCGGCTCCCGAAACAAAACAATTAGATCGCTTCCAGCCGGTGTCTTTCAACACATTCCCGATATAAAACTTTTGGTACATACTATCATCATTCAGACGATAAAAGGATTTTATTGCCGTATTCGATTATTACGAGCCGCCATTTGTAAAAATAAACAAAGAAATCATGAAAGACGTCATTCATTTTTTGAAGTTACAAAAAATGTCTATTTCAGTTCGGTCACGACAAAGTAATAGGCAGTTAGGTTTATTGGAAATCAACACCGTAACCGATTGCTTAGGTATTTGAGTCAGCCAAGCGATATTCTGAATTCTACAGATGGTGAATTTGGTACACGTAACTCAGTGTAGAACTAGCCATGTTAATTAACCGCAAATATATTCCAGCATTTGTACAGTTGAATAACAACAGTTCCATAACGATAACGCTCACATAAAAGCTATAGGTCAGTACGGTTCGTTTGAACTGTTTCTGGTAAATAATGATATATAGGTACAGAAATTTAAATGACGCAGGTATTATAGGTAACCTAATTTCGCTCTCTCGATTCAGCTAATGGAAAAGCAGCAAGGTATACATACATACATATTTACATATAATCACGCCTTTATCCCCGGAGGGTTAGGCAGAGGTGAATTGACACCCATATTTCACCAATAATTATATTCGGTCCCACGTAATAGGGGGTGAGCCTATTACCTATTAAGGTATAGCCACGTATATTCATATAACTTTAACAAACCACGCCTGGACCAAAACCTAACTGAATTCTCGTATCTCTAGGATTTGGTTGAGGTAAGTTTTTTATTGACTTCTGATATATAAAAGGACATTACCACATGCAATGACATTGAAACGTGGCCAATATTCCACGTGTCTTCAGTCCTCATCTCCCGCCGAAAAAAACCTAAACAGATGTCACCAGTAATCTACCAGTATTAAACCACAAAACAAGTTGACAGTTAACATACGACCAAAAAACGTTAATCTTATGTCTCTTCGGAGTAAAAATTATCACTTAAATAATCCTCAGCCCTCGAAGAAAAAATGTTCTTGACAGTATTTTATTAGTGAATGTATTGAATCATGGTTATCTTCATTCTAAAAAACATAGTATAAGTTTGTTTAGGTAGTATAGATGGTGCTTTGTAGTAATGTTCGGGAATATTATTAATAATAATTTAGGTTAGGGGTAAGTAACATCACAAAAAAAGAATGTATTAAGTATAAAAACTTAGTTCAATAAAGTCATGTATCACACCATAACCACTCTGGCTTGAAGAATGACTGATAACTGACAGCGACCCTTATGTTGTGATGCGATTTTTGAAATTTAACAATCTTACTAGTTACACTGCATATTATAAATACGAAAATTTGTATTGACGTCGGTAACGCTGAACAAGTGTAGTTGAAATTTGGCACAGAGACTGAATAGTCTGGAACAGCACATTCTTCACTATTTTATATTCTAGGTCTAGGTTCCTGTGGATCACAGAAACGGGACCAGTATTTCACATAGACGGAGCCGCAGGTAACAACTAGTACAGCACAATTTGAACATAAATTTAAGTCGGTGTTAACATAAATCGTTCAAAGAACAGAAATAGATTGCAAAGTAAATTGTTTTCCCGTATCCATGACAGCTGCATTCTTGACGAGGCATTCGTATATTTCAATGTCTTAAAAATTAAGTCTATATTCATTTGTCGCGCCAAGTTAGGCATATTTTGTAATTAGTGAGCCCGATTGAGCAGTCCGACTGGGGAAGTACCTCCGCCCTACAGAATACCGCGGTTATAATAACTTCGTGTTGTGTTCCCAGCGGTGAGTAGGGTAGCCAGAGCTCACTGGAGAATTTGTGCCGTCAGTGGGAAGACTAAAGGCTTGTCCTGATTTGTCTTCTACTGACGGCACAGAAACTCTGTACTTACAGGGTTGGCAGCGCGACTGTGACTCCTCTGGTGTTACAGACGTCCATAGGCCACGGTAACTACTTTCCATCAGGTGAGCCGTGTGCTTGTCTGCCAACTAAGTGGTATAAAAAAAAAAAAAAAAAAATACGAGTTTTAAGACTGGCGCTAACACAGTAACGAACTTGTTCAGTTTCGTTCTCTGGTTTATTTTCCGCCTTCGTAGCTGAAGCACTAACGAAATTATGAATTCGGTAAACATTGATGATTAAGTGTGTTAGTTAATTACAAGTTCCTAGGACCTTTTTTGTTTACATTGCTAATTTATACCTATATTATGTATGAATTTTAATATTAAGTTATTGTTATTCTTTGAAGTTAGTATCGTTATCAAGCTAGGATCTGATGAAGCAGTCTCATAAATTGAGCTATGGTTATGTTATTATAATCCAATTATCAATCCAAAGCATGCACTTAGTTTAAGGTTCTCTCCCTTAACTTGGTCCCCGATACACTTTGGTAACACTTACTTGTATGCCTAAAATGTAATTAATATATTTCATTTCGTAATATTAGTGTTTTGGATAATTTTCTAATTTCGAGGAATGTGCCATTTCATTTATAGAAACCAATGTAACGTATTATATAATGTATTTTTTTTTATATAAGCACTTTGGTGCAAACTGTAAGCTTATATTGCTAATAATGTAGGAATAAATGAATAAATCTAATAATCAATATTAAAAAAAATGACAATAAAAATGAAAGTCCTAAAACTTGATTACCACGCCCACCTGACAAATTCAATAGTAAATTTAAAACATCCATATCATTAACCCCTAATTCCCAATGTCATATTGCTAATGCGAATTCGTAACGCTTACAATAGTCAAAGTGACGAATACATTAAGAGAAATTAAAACAATAAAGAACGTAATTGGATGTTGCAATGGATCGGAGACAAGTTCATGGACGGACAGACAGTTCAATACACTTTTTATATTAGTTTCAATAACAATTTAATTACAAGTCTTACAGGTCAAATGAAAACAGAATCTTTCTAATGGCCTTCTTGAAGAACCCCACATTGTAGTCACTTGGAAAAATCACATATAAAGTACTAGCTTTTGCCCGCGGCTCCGCCCGCGTAGATGTCGGTTATCGCGACAAAACATAGCCTATGTCCTTTCCCAAGATCTAATCTACCCCTGTACCAAATTTCAGCAAAATCGGTTCAGTGGTTTAGGCGTGAAAGCGTAACAGACAGACAGACAGACAGACAGACAGAGTTACTTTCACATTTATAATATTAGTAAGTATTATAAATTAAACAACAGGGCAGATATTTAAATATGTAATCATCATCATTTTAACGTTATTTCTGGTTGCATTCCCGAGATTCCAAATTCAGAGCTTGAATTTTTTTTTTTCGGTTGCTTATATACAAGGTGTCCCAAAAGAAAGTTTATATTTAGTGGATCGATAAAAAAAAAGTAAGCAATGTATGGAACAAATGTTTATTAATTATTAAAATATACAATTTGGGAATTTATTTCTTAAAAATAATATCGTCTAAATGTAGACCATCGCGTTTGTGGCACTCATTCAAGCGAACAATAAAATTGTTCATGACGGCTCGGCAGGTGGACTCAGTTATGGCTGCCATTTCATGACGGATATTTTCTTTTAAATGTGCAAGGGAAGTCGGCTTGCTGGCGTAAACTTTAGATTTAAGATACCCCCATAGGAAAAAGTCCATAGGGGTTAAATCAGGACTGCGTGGAGGCCAGTTTATGTCACCTCTCCTGGAGATCAATTTCCCAGAGAAAAATTCACGTACTCGTGGCAGAGACGTATTGCGAGGTGTGTGACGTTGCTCCATCCTGCTGAAACCATGTTCTTTGGTTATAGCCACGAAAATTTTGCAGTTCGGGCACCAAGAAGTCGTCTAACATCTCCACATAACGCTCTGGATTTACAGTAACGGCACGACCCCTTTCGTCTTCAAAAAAGTAAGGACCAATATTTCCTCGCGCCGACATCGCAGCCCATACGGTCACTTTTGGCGAATGAAGGGGTTTCTGATGCTTGCGTTTCGGATTCGTTGCACTCCAGTAACGGCAATTCTGCTAATTTACGTGCCCATTAAGACGAAAATGAGCTTCATCTGAGAACAAGATGTTGCTAAACGTCGAAAAGCGCTCAATTGCCTGATTTTTTTTTTTTTTTTTTTTTTTTTTTTTATATAGGACACGTCAATTGGACTTCGCCTTGCCTGATGGTAAGCTGAAGGCAAAATCCCAGAAAAGAGGGTCACCATTACCTACACACACCGTGTGACAATGGTGACACTCAGCTTGACGGCCTTATCATATGCTTTTTCACGCCCCGCTTAAAGGACCCGGGACTGTAGGAAGAAGGAAACACGTGAGCTGGTAATGAATTCCAGGCCTTAGTGGTGCGACAGAGGAAAGAGTCTCCGAACCGCTTGGTTCTTGATCGGATGTTTTGCACCGTGTGCGGATGACATCTAAGACCTGCACGCGTTGTCCTGTGTAGGAAAGGGGAGGGTGGGACTAATTGGAAGAGCTCATCAGAACACTCCCCATGGTACAGACGGTAAAATACAGCCATGGACGCAACATCTCTACGCAGCTGTAAAGGTTCTAGGGTGTTCGTGATCTCGGGATTCCCAATGATGCGGATCGCACGTCGCTGCAACCTGTCGAGAGCATCTAGTAAGTACTTTGCTGAACCATCCCAGAGATGCGAGCAGTACTCCACACAGGAGCGAATTTGTGTCTTGTATAGAAGACACCGCTGCTCCGGCGTGAAAAATCGTCTCACTCTGTTCAGGACTCCGAGTTTTCGTGAGGCTGTTTTGATGATGCTTTCGATGTAGTTTTTGTTATTCAGGTTGCAGCGAACATCCATACCTAGGATATTGAGATTGTCCTGCAGCGGCAGTGGCGTGCTCTGAAGAGTGGGGAGGGGAAGGAAAGAAGATACTTTTGCTGTAAACGCACATGCCTGCGTCTTCTTGGCACTGAACTCAACCAGGTTCTCAGAGCCCCATTGAGAAATGTGATTCAGGACCCCGTCAAGCTCAGTGACAAGAAGCTGCCTTTTCTCTGCGATATCTGACTGCTTGGCCGCTGGATGTCCATGATAACTCCCATGTAAAGTGCTATCGTCTGCATAACAATGAACATTGCCGGTAGACAGCATGTCGTTGATATGCAGAAGAAAGAGAGTGGGTGATAAGACGGACCCCTGGGGCACGCCAGCATTAACCTGCAGAAACTCTGAAGCTCGTCCGTCACAAAGGACGCGAATACGGCGCCCCTGCAGGAAGCTAGCAACCCAGTTGCACAGCCTAGAAGGCAGACCAAAGGCAGGTAGCTTAGAAAGAAGCGATTTGTGCCAGACTCTATCGAAAGCTTTGGCGATGTCTAGACTAATTGCCAGTGACTCGCCGTGCTTGTCCATAGCCTCACCCCAAAGATGGGTAACGTATGCTAGAAGATCACCCGTTGACCGTTTCGGTCTGAAGCCATATTGCCGGTCATTAATTAAGGAGTGATCCTCTAGGTGCCGCATGAGCTGTTTGTTAATTATGTGCTCAAACACTTTGCACAGCACTGAGGTGACGGCTATGGGTCGATAGTTGGCTGGCTCCGAGCGATCCCCCTTCTTGGGAATCGGCTGAACATTCGCCTCTTTCCAAGGCAAAGGCACTGTACCCGAACTGTAGGATAGCCGGTACAGGCGCGTAAGCATTGGAGACAACTCAGCTGCACATTTTTTCAAAACTACCGCTGGAATACCATCCGGACAACTGGCTTTCCGGACATCGAGTGATTGCAGCACTGCACGGACATCGCGTTGCCTGATATGGATATCAGGCATCGCGTGGTCACTGTCGGGTAGTGTTGGTGGCTGCGTACCACAATCATCGATTCGGGAGTTGGCCGCAAAGAGATTAGCCAGCAGATTTGCCTTCTCTTGCGACTCATGGGCCAGGGATCCATCAGGGTTACGCAGCGGAGGCAGCGAAGGCTGACAGAAGTTGGCTTGCACGGCTTTAGCCAGTCGCCAGTAGCCACGGCTTCCCGTGGGATGCATCACTAGCTCTTGACCAAGCCGCGCTATGCGCAGGGCATCCGCTCTGACATAGGCCCTTCTACAGACCTTTGTGGCTCTGTTGTACGCTGCCTTGAAGTGGCCCAGATTGGGATGGCGCGTGGCGCGCGCCCTTACCCAAGCGCGGTACGCAGACTGTTTTTGTTCAACAGCTTCCGCGCACTCGCGCCCGAACCAAGGGCGCACCCCGCGGTCACCGGTGACATCGGTGTATGAGATATAGTATTCCATACCCAGACCGATCTCACCGGCGACAGCAGTAGCACAATCCGATGGGTTCTTACCTTCAAAGCAGCGCTCAACCCACGGGATGGACGCAAAATAGTCACGAAGTCCATCCCAGTCCGCTGACGAGTAGTGCCAGAGACGCCGCTTCCCCTGCACGGGTCGTGGGGGCGCCATAATAGGCACCGTGGAACAGACCAGGCAGTGGTCAGAGTTGCCTAACGCGGCTCGCACCGATACACTGTACCGGTCCGGATCACTCGTCAGCAGAAGGTCTAGTAGAGAAGGTGCTTGGCCCGACCTTCTTGGTATCCTAGTGACCTCGTGCACCAATTGGGTCAGGCCGTGCGCCAGAGCAAATGCGTGGGCGGCTCTTCCCGCATGGTCTGTTTTGGAGGAGCCCAACCAGATCTCGTGGTGGGCGTTAAAATCCCCCAAAAATACCATTTCGGCATTCGGAAATCGCTCCTGCGCATCATCTGCCGCCTGACTCAGATATTCAAAGAGTCGAGTTGTCTCAGCATCTCCTGTATGGGAACGGTAGAGGCACACATAGATCTGACTCGTAGGGCCATGGTCTACGTGTACCCAAAGGACGGAGAAGGATGGGTCCTCTAGGCAGCGCAAACGGCGACAGCAAACATCCGCCCTAACAAACACGCACACCCCGGCTTTTGCACGAAAACTTTCCTCAAGAACATAGCCAGGGTAGAGCAAGTAGGTCGTGTCGTCAGGGCGGTGTATTTGCGTCTCCGTTAGAAAAAACATGGCAGGTTTCGCCGTCTCTAGGTGTTGGTGGACGGCGTTGAGGTTTGCATGGAGCCCACAGATGTTAGTGGACTCCACCTCAAATAGCAAGCTTTTGGGAGTGTGACGAGCCGCTGTGTTGCCTTTTTCTATAAATTGCGCTGCCATGAGTTTGGGTGGGAGAAGGCGTGAAAAAAAGAAGTGATTGCCGCCGCAGCACCGTGTGACAAAGCGCGGGATATTGGTTTTATCTATGAATGTGAGGCATGGCGAGAGCCAACGCGCCGAACGGAAGGGCCCCCGTACCCCCCCGAGTATGGTCGCCGGGCTCCCAAATCCGGTCACCAACCGGCACGACGAACCATATCGGGATTATGCGCGGCCTGGTGAGGCAGCCTCCCAAGGTGGTTAACCCAAGTTGGGCCCCTGTACTATACCGCGGGCGGCCAGCGGCACCACCGTTTCTACAGGTCTCCCTGTTCGGCGCATCGCCCCGCGCCATCCCCACTAGACTACGCCAAGACCCACTGGTCCCACTAGTGCTGCGACAACCACCACCTCTGCCCGGCTATGCACATGCTGACCCCTGAACACAATCCAACCGAGATTGAATTGCTATGGAGGGTTTTTCGCAATAGTGCACGGTGGTACCTACCCGGTCGAAACTTGAGACAAATTTGTGCCACCAAGTTTCTACCACCAGTAAAGAATGCTTGCCCTATGATTTGCGAAGGCAAGCCTCTGACTGGCATCTTGGGGCTTTAATTCTTGCACCAATTGGATTTTATAGGGGTGCAGCTTTAGATCGTTGTGTAAAATGCGTTGCAATGATGATCTTGCAACATTTAAAGCACTTGCGCGCTTCCGAATTAATAGGTTCGGATCGTCACGAACAGATTGATTAACAACCTCCACGTTTTCTGCCGTTCTTGATGACCTTGGTCGTCCGGATTTGGGTTTTTCGAATGTTGTACCGGTCTCTTCAAACTTTCTAACCCATTTTCTAATAAGAGGAATGCTTGGCGCATCATTTAAGTGACGAAAACCTCGAATACTGCAGAATCTTTTACGCGCTAAAGTCGCTGAATCACTGTTTTTGTAAAATTCTCGCACGCACAACGCGCGGTCTGCTCCTGAGAAACGCTCCATAGCGACTGAATTCCCAAGAGCCACGCTACCAATTGCCATAACCCCCGCGCCCCTTTGATGCGTTGCGCTCACGCAGTAAGCTTAGTAAATATAAACTTTCTTTTGGGACACCTTGTATATAACGTAGGTATAGGCTTGTAGGTGGGTGGGCCTGACTCATACACCAAAGTAAAATGATTATAATATACTTAATGTATTTTTTTTTTCAAAAGCATCTACAAATAGCAATAAATAGATAAAATACATGGGAAACTAGATCACAATTTCTACATATTACATTGCGACGCGAGACGCTCACATGAAATATAAATTGGTTTTACGCATAAAGGTTTGATATCTTTTATTATATCTGTACTAAACTATATAGTTCTTTATATGGGCTTGTGATTTACCATTTAATAGCTATAGCAACATTATTGCCACAAATGTTTCCTATACAATGTCATTCGTAGTGCACTAAAGTGAAAGAGAACTTTAATGTGATCATAAAGTAAAATTGCCTATTTTCGTGGATCGCATTATGTTTCATTCTACAGCCTGCCCACTCACAAAGCCGATTCTGTTAAACGGAAATGTTAAAGTTAAATTGTATGCAAAATATCTAAATGGTTAGCCAAAATTAGTACTAAAAATAACAGAAGTAGCTGGACATTCAGATTTGTGCTGAAGAACCAACTTTTTTTTAAGTAAAAATAAAAAGATGTGTGTTGTTCGGGAGAATTCAATTATAACGCAGAGTTTGACTGATTGAGGTTTTTAATTTGTACGTTTGTTACAATTTTATAAATATAATATGACCCTTTTTTAAAACGGGTGTACGTAAGGTATATTAGATTGATTGTGCCGGCCGACACCTCCCACGCAGGCGCCGATGGTCGACCCCCTCTCCCCGCCGCTCGCACCTATAGGTCTCGCAACCGACGCTAGATGGCGCGTGGCGTAGCGCGGCAACATGGCCCCGGCTTTGAAAACAGCAGGTTTCGAAGGGATGAACACGATGTCACGATGTCATCAGATCACTCGCAGGTAGAACGGGTAATGGGCAGATTTTGGAGAAGGATCTTCGTATGATACCCGAAGCGGTGCGCAGATCAGCTACTCGGGCAATGCCGTCGGTACCCGGGTAGATGCGTATGATTCTACCCAACTTCCATTTTAAAGGTGGAAGATTGTCTTCCTTGATGAGAACGAGACCGTTCAGTTGAACTTCAGCTTGGTGAGTCTTCCACTTGGTACACGTTTGCAGTTCCGTTACGTACTCGGTTGCCCAACGTTTCCAATAATGCTGTCTCATTTGTTCAATGATATCGTATCGCAGTAGACGATGACTCGGTGTGGCAGTCATGTCCTTGCAGGCTGGAGCAGTCATAGGCCGCCCGATGAGAAAATGAGCAGGAGTAAGCGGTTGTAGATCATTTGGGTCTGTAGACATGGCGGTCAGTGGTCGCGAGTTCAGGATGGCTTCAATTTGCGACAGGACAGTGCTGAACTCCTCGTAGGTAAGCTTCGTGCACCCTACTGCACGTCGCAAGTGATGCTTGCACGATTTCACCCCCGACTCCCACAAACCGCCAAAATGAGGTGAATGAGGAGGAATGAAGCTGAATTTTATACTATTATTTGTTGTAAAATTAATAATGTCGTTACTACTACGCCTAAGGCCTGATACTATTTCTTTTTCAGCTCCTACAAAATTCTTAGCATTATCTGAGATAATCTCGACCGGTTTACCTCGGCGAGATATAAATCGTTTTAAGGCAAGTAAATAATCGCTTGTGGTAAGGCTTGTGACTAATTCTAAGTGTATAGCGCGCGTACTCATACAAATAAATAAACATATATATCCTTTAAGAAGAGTAGATCCTCTCCCTCTCCGGTTTAAGATCATCACAGGCCCTGCGTAGTCTACACCGCAGCGCATGAAAGGGAACCCAAGTTCAAGGCGCTCTGATGGTAGATTACCCATGAGTGGTTGTATTGTTTTCCCTTTCATACGCACGCAGTTGACACAGTTGTGCACAGTTTTCCTGGCCAAGTTTCGTCCTCCGAGTGGCCACCAAGCCTCACGAATAGACGCTAACAACGCTTGTGGTCCACCATGCAACAACTGCTCATGTTCGTATTTAAATAACAATGTTGTAAATCTGTGTTTACTGCACAATAACACGGGATGTTTTTTATTGTAATCAAAATAAGGTGAGTTTTTTAGTCTCCCGCCAACGCGGATTAATTTATTTTCATCAAGAAAAACATTAAGACTAAGTATGCGCTTTGAACGTACTACATTATTTTTAAGTAAACTTTTGTATTCATTACAAAAGGATTCTAATTGTGCAAAGCGCGCGAGCACAATGATCGAAGCATCTAACTCGTCAACTGATAACAAACCGGTTTTACGGAGTTGTTTACTCGAGCGCGCGTTATGTATAAAACGCAGTACGTATGCAGTCGATCGCCGTAACCGATTGAATGATGAAAATTTATTATAATCAATAAAGTCACTTTTATATGTAACATTATTGGAGATCATACATACATTCACTGACTTTAATTCCGGTAATAATTGTTCATCTACCGATGTATCACTAGAATTGGTTAAAGTTACGTCTTTCAAGAACGCGGGACCGTGCCACCACATGTTATTGTTATTAAGATCGGCTATTTTTAACCTCTAGATAACATATCTGCCGGGTTCTCTGTACCATTTATATGAAACCATGGCGCATCACCAGTCAATTGATTTATCTGAGATACACGATTTTGAACAAAAGTTTTAAGACGATGTGGTGACATTCGAATCCACCCTATGACTATAGTGGAATCAGTCCAAAAGTAAACATTAGGAAATGTCATTCTGAGCGAGCTTATTATTTTATTGTATAATCTTGCGCCTAACAACGCTCCGCATAACTCGAGTCTAGGGATGGTACACACGTTCTTAACTGGTGCAACTTTACTTTTAGCACATAATAATTTTGTATAAACGCATGAATCATTATTATAAGTCCGTATGTATGCACAAGCACCATATGCATCCTGAGATGCATCGGTGAAAATATGCAATTCTAAATTGTGAGTACAGTCGCTCATGACGTAACGAGGGACACGAACACTATCTATATTTGAAAAATCATTAAGTAATTTATTCCAAGTAACTTGCAAGTCATATGGGATTGCGTCATCCCAGTCGAGCTTTTGTAACCACAATTTTTGAAGCATAATTTTTGCCGTAATTATGACCGGAGACAATAATCCTAAGGGATCATAGATTTGAGATATTACAGACATAATAGTACGTTTAGTAACCTTGGGACTAAATTTTAATTGTGTCGTAAAATGCAATTCATCACTCGTAGCTTGCCAACCTAATCCGAGTGTTTTATTTTGACAATGGTCTCCGATTGCTAATTGTTTGAAAAAATCACCTTTTACATCATGATTAAATGTCCATTTACGCAATGGGAAACAGGCTGACCTTAAAACCTCGGTGGTTTTTTCGCATATTTCTATTAAATTATTTAAACAGTCATGACCGGTTATTAAATCATCAACGTAAAAGTCGTCGTTGATAACCCTAGCTATTACCTTATCATCTGTTTCGTGTGCGAGCTGTCGTAAGCAACGTATACTTAGGTATGGCGCCGACGCTGTACCATACGTAACTGTATTTAATTGATAAATACACAACTCATCAGATGGGTTTTCTCGCCAAAGTATTAATTGCAAATTGCGCTGATCGTGGTGTACCAGTATTTGTCGGTACATTTTCTCCACGTCAGCGCAGGCCACATATTTATACTGTCGAAAACGAAGTAATATGGAGAATATATCGTTTTGAAGTGGCGGGCCTATTAATTGAATGTCATTTAATGACTTATTGGACGTAGTACTGGCACTCGCGTCAAATACTACGCGCAATTTTGTTGTTGTACTATGCTCTCGTAACACCCCATGATGAGGGAGAAAATAATACGGCTTTTTATAATCTTTTATTTGGGACATGTGTCCCAACTCAATGTATTCACGCATAAAATTACAATACATCTTTTTATAAGATGGTGATCGTTCTAATTTACGTTCCAATGAAAGAAAACGCGATTTTGCCATATCGTATGAGTCACCGAGTGTTTCGGCCGACTCCTTGAGTGGTATACGTACCGAAAATCTACCACTACTGTCCCGTACAGTAGTTTTGACGAATGACTTCTCGCATGAACATTCTTCTTTCGTTAAAGTGGAAGTCACCCCTACTTCCTCTAATTCCCAAAATTTGCGAAGTTGATCATCAATAATTGATGTTTGAGCAACATGACAATAGATATTATTTATACGCGAGTTATGATAGAAAACGGGACCCGAAACTAACCACCCTATCTTTGATTTTTGTAGGTATGGTCCATTAGAGAGACGGATCGTATCTTTGTTCAACAAATCCCAAAATATATCAGCCCCAATCAATAAATCGATTTCTGATGAGACGTTAAATGTGGGGTCTGCAAGGCAAACATCTTTCGGAATGCGAAATAAATTTACATCTATGGTTGCTGAGGGTAGATTGGACGTAATACGCGGTAAAACGAAACACCGTAATTGTGTGCTGTATTCATTAATTATAGAACGCATATTTACATCGCATACCTTATTCGACTGTGAGACGGATTGTCCCACACCAGATATATGTATAGTGGACTGTATTACCGGTACGTTTAAACGATTACATAATTTTTCAGAAATGAAACTATTTTGGCTACCACTATCCAACAGCGATCGGGCTGTCTGATAATGATTGTTACTATCCATGACTTCGATTAAGGCAGTGCACAGTAACACTTGTGACGGTACCGATGACGCCGATGCGTTCACGCTCGATACCGTATTCGCATGATTTACGGAATTTAATGTATGTGATACGATTGAAACCGATTTTTCGGCTGATTGCGAGTTAACTGAGCTTGACACTGATGGCTCGCACTTAGACGCATTTAAATAATTATCGCTGTGTAATAAACTATTATGTTTCCTTTGACACTGCCTGCATGGACCGAACCTACACTCAGAAAGTGGGTGTCCCGCACGTAAACAGTTTTTACATATGTTCTTGTTATCAGTAAAGTTAATTCTCTCTGACACAGACAAATTTAGGAAACGAATACAAGAATATAATAAGTGATTATCACCGCACATAATGCATTGGTGAACCAACTTGTTAGATTTAGCCTCATTATTACGCATTGAAACAAAACTATGTGATTTTTGTGGGTGGGAGGTAGTTTTGTGCCTTTTATCCATTGTATTATTTTTAGGTTCAGCTTTGTTTCTATGAATCATATCTAGCGAATTAGCACGGTTTCTTAGAAAATTCAATAAGTTATCTAATTGCAATTTCTCATTTTTCAATTCAGATGGAAATAACCCGATATAATTTTCCCATTCGAGTTCTGTGGATGAGTCTAGTTTTGACACAATTATATATATAATAAGGGTATCCCACGATTCCGTTGGCTCATCCAAGGATTTAAGTGCTCGTAAATTTCGCAATATAATATCAATTAAATTTCGTATTTCTTCAGCTGAAGCCTTTTTAATGGATTGTGCAGTGAAAACAGAACGGACATGATTTTGAATGAGTAACCTATTATTATTAAATCTTTCTTCTAACAGCGCCCACGCGTGGACGTAATTAGAGGCCGTGAAATCTAACTCGCCGATAACCTGGAGAGCTAAACCAGTGAGGGAACGTTTTAAATAATGAAATTTTTCTATTGCATCTAGATCACTTCGCTTATGAATCATAGACAAATACGAATTCCTATATTCGAGCCATTTATCAAACGTGCCATCGAATGAGGGTAACTTAATTTCGGGTAATTTTATTGAAGCTTTCGTTTTATAATGCGGATTTGAACACTGAGAATCGTCACTTTTGCCTTTACCTACATCGATAAGAAATTTTGCAATAGACATTGCGCTATAATATTGATTTTCTACAGCTTCCCTATAGTCGAGCTGTTTTATCATTTCAGTTTCGTCCAGAACACTTTCTATTTTGCTCTGAACATTATTAAATGTATCAAATAAAATCAAATTCGACTCAATACGCATGCTTAAATCAGCTTGCTGCGTTTCAGATAGGGATTTATTTTCA
The DNA here is from genome assembly GCA_963662185.1 of Eilema griseolum. Classification (NCBI taxonomy): domain Eukaryota; kingdom Metazoa; phylum Arthropoda; class Insecta; order Lepidoptera; family Erebidae; genus Eilema; species Eilema griseolum. The sequence continues at coordinate 15,487,820 of OY759232.1, read as the reverse complement.
AACTTACCGACATATTTTTCGAACAAAGTTAGTCTACCTTTTAAAGATGCCCTTTGTTTCTTTAATTCAATTAAACTTAAGACATTTCCAGCTTCACTATACTCCTCTTCACTCATCCTAGCAGCTTGCAAGAATCGAAAGCTACTTACGTGGCTGATATCACCCGCAACGTAGATTCAGGTGGCGACGGAATTCTTCTATATTCTTCAGAACGTGGCGTGGTCTGATGATTTCAATTCGGCCGAAGGTCCAAATATGTTCGGGAGAATTCAATTATAACGCAGAGTTTGACTGATTGAGGTTTTTAATTTGTACGTTTGTTACAATTTTATAAATATAATATGACCCTTTTTTAAAACGGGTGTACGTAAGGTATATTAGATTGATTGTGCCGGCCGACACCTCCCACGCAGGCGCCGATGGTCGACCCCCTCTCCCCGCCGCTCGCACCTATAGGTCTCGCAACCGACGCTAGATGGCGCGTGGCGTAGCGCGGCAACAGTGTTATTTTATTATATTAGCATTAGCTTAACTTTATGGTAAAATAATCATGAGCTATTACTATTAGCTTCATGGTAAAATGTACCAACTCATTTCTTCCCATGTGGTGTCGTACAAGGCGACTAAGGGATAGGGTTAACTTTGCCTAACCCTCCGGGGAGAAAGGCGTGATTATATGTATGTATCTAGAATTCTAGATCATATAAGATGTTTGCTAAACTGTATCTACTGGTTCATAAATAACATAATCAGTCAATATTTAACTTGAACGCTAAACATTAACATAAGTCATATTATGAACATTCCCCTCGCCACATATAGTCACTATACGCCTTTATGAAAAAGCTATATCTCAGTGGTCGCAGCCGCGATAAAACGTCGTCAGAAAACCAAATTGCATCTATCCTTATACTTCGCAATTTATTCGAAAGTCGGCAGGCTTGTAGATTTATATCGCTTTAGCTTGGCGGCGCGGCTCACGCAAACGCTATACACCAAAAGCAATTTCAAAGACAGCCACATGCGCTTCGCAACTCCTACCCTGAGGAATATAAACATCAGTTATTTCCACCCGAGGGTTGTGTGTATGACTCCAATATAACATTGATTTGATTTGTACCGCATGATTTGTTCCAAAAGGAAACTTCCGTAGCGTAGACAAAATTCTATCACGTAACATAATAAAGAGAATATCGTGAACATAATATTAGTGGCACGATCTATGGGTTGGGGGACAGTTAATGCTTACTATCCTCCCGATAGTAATTGCCATTCCCACGCGTCAAATATTTCCGGACAGCGTAGTAAGCAATGTTTGAATAGCACAGCTAGACAATGCGTCAGTGAGCGAGCCATTAGCTGCACAATTAGTGCAATTGTAGTTAATTTATTGCCGTATATGTCAACGGCATAGAGAAGTGACGTACGGCAATTCTGCAATGGCGGCCAAGAGACGCATGACATGCAATCATGCTTCATTTAATCTGTGAACTTTATAACGCTTTAATTATTGTTTGAATTTAAAGTTTGATTCTTCATGGATTAAATATAGATAGGTTTTATTATTTTTATAACAGTGGAGAGCTTTTTTGCCTGGCGAATGGATTTATAAAACACAGAAGGGGTCCTATCTTATGTGCTTTCGATTTTTTTGTATAGATACAGAAATAAAAAAAAATACTGTACATGCTAAATTTAACCAAATTTAATTCAATTAGAAATTTAAGTCAATTCAATTAGATACGTACGATATGAGAGAATAGGCATTTCTCAAAGACCTCAGACTATTAAGGATCATCAACTCCTTAGGTGTTGATAGCAAACTGTAAAGTGTGAAGGATAGAACGGGTCATCGGGAAAGTAGGAAATGTCGGGAGAGCAGATGCAGGCCCAGGGTGGCGTCACGTCGTGTATCTGCGCTTGCCTAAGGGATAGGTATTATAGGGTATTCCATCACACATTATGTGACATCCCTACACGTGCCTATGGCAAATTTACTAAAACACGTTTATTAATCTATATAGGCGATCTATCAAATATCACGATTCTTCACCGAACGCCTTAAATCAATCTATAACGAAAAAAACTTAGCCCGTTATTAATTTAATATTAAATTACAATGAATAAATCATTTGTTTAAGCGAAGTTTCCCACGCGATACACATTTCCTGGCGCTTCGCGATATCGTATTACATACGAATAAATTATAACATTATTCTTATCACACTTTGGTAAAACTTTCCGTTTGGTTCTAATTGGGAATATGATCTAAGGCATCGAAGCACGGTAACTAAATACTTATTAATTAATTTCTTCTATCGATAATAAAAGTTCAAAATGTGACTAATTTGTTTAATCAATCGCAGGTTTCTTGATAAACGACTTTATTACTTTTGACGGGTGTACTGCTGTCATAAGCATTAAGTATAATTTGATACTTAAGCTAGTACAATATCAGGTCTCTGACAGAGACATCAAATATAAAACCATTGGTGTTATGGTCTGTAGACTAAGGACTTTTCCTAACATATTTATAGTAAAAAATATTTAATTAGTTGTATTTATCTTACTTTATTTCTCTTTCAATTATCTTTATTGCACCTATTCATTTTAATTAATTTTAATTAAATACTACCTACTTGTATCTATGTCTGTTTGCATAAATTTATATCAGGACACGCCTGTCAAAGTAACTGCCTATACAAAAATTGTACATAATGGCAAAAGTGTGTAATCATCAAAACACATGTGTAACATACTCGTACGACGTCTTTCAACACACATTTAAAGATAATAATATTAAATAGCTATTTGCATACATACATATAATCGCACCTTTATCCCCGGGGGGTTAGGCGGAGGTGAATTAACACCCAGACTCTGTCTCAAATGCATAGCTCGAATCGGCAATAGTGTTCGGAAAACGGCAATGGCTCACCCCCTATTACGTGGGACTAAATACAATGGTAGGTGAAATGTGGGTGTTAATTCACATATGCCTATATTAATATATTATTTATTAATTATATATTAATTGTTATTTGTATTTAATATTAATAGCAACTCACCAACCAGCGTTGAAAATGTCAATTCAATTACAGTTGTCACTATGTGCCTAATAGGGTAGTGTCCTCAGTCATCGAATTTTTACCAATAGGCACTACTTAATATTTTTTGTTTTATTTTACTTTATTTTATTTTACAATTTTAGGGAAACTTACAGCTAAAAAAGGTTCAATATTATATTAATAGGATGCAGGGCAATTATCAGTTTCCACATTTAGGTATTATTACATCTTTACATGCTAATGCTCAAAAAACTCTCAAGACAAATTAAGTTATTTTAGAAATTAGGAAACTATATTAGAGATAATGGAAATCATTCAAAGTATTGAGTATCTAAAAATAAGTATAGTAAACTAAGATATTGCCTAACTAAACTGAAACTATGGCATTTCATTATTTTTAATTCCCAGATCAAAATATAAACAATCGAAATAAAGCAAAGTTTACACCTTCATAGGTATATTATATTAAAAATCAATCGTATTACGCACTGTATACGTGTAAACGTAACGTAGACTGAGAGAAATTCAATATTCTTTTGCACTCCATACATTTTCACTACGCGCCAGCGCGTTGTGACGTCACCACGTGCCACGATTTTGTATGGAGCGTTTTCGGACGGCTTGAGAAATTGAATTTTTACAATCAAATAACTTTAAAACTATTTGTCATAATAAAATTTCACTTTTACAATTCATTATATTATTGCAAAATGTACAGTTTACGATAATAATAAAAAATAGGACACAAAATCTATTGCTGTGAAATTAGAGACACTTTATGAGCAAGTGTGTTGAAAAAAATATTATTGTGAAACTATGAATCATTGGTAATGCAACAAACAAACCATTAAATTCAGTTTACTCAACGAGAAACAACATTTATTTTAGATAAAGGTTATTCGAGATAAGATCATGTTAATAGAATGAATGGTAAATTAGGTTTGCTAGTGTCACACCCTCGTTATGTGTCTAAACAAAATCATACTCCAGATGTAGACACGTGGTATTAAGTAATAACTCATTATGTCAGAGCAAAACCACATGGACCATGGGAAAATTAATAAGAGATTGTTTTATATCATATCTACTGTACCGCGCGCGCAGTGTTATATAAAATAGTATATTTAACTTTCCGTGCGTCATACCAATGTAAATTAATTTTTATAATAAGTAATCGAATTAGCCACTTAGTTTTGGGTGCACTTTTGAGACTCTTTTATGTCCGCCTAAGACAGATGACGTTGTACTTCGTTTAGTATCACGGATTATTTTCGGCACTGAGACAATGCTCTAGTAACCTGTAAAATGTGAAGACCCAAGCTTTTGAATTCTCAATAATTCCTTCGGATCGTTCAAGAAACGCAGCAAAGTATTGTATCCAACACAGATCATCATCAAACTATGGTAGGAATTTAGAATTGAATTTTAATATCAGTGATAATTCACATAACTATCCATTTTGTGATGATACCGAGCGGCGTTATTGGTTTTTGTTAAAATATTGGCAGCCGTTCAGCCTGAACAGCGCTTCGTAAAACGCAATATTTTTCAGTCTGGACACGTATTGCATGAGACCTAAGTATAATATAGTACGTACTTTAGCATAGGACTCGCAGTTCCTTGGACACTCATACTATGAATTAATACCTGAAAGCACAATTGCAATAGTTGTTTCACATTTGATCAACTGTAAAGTAACTGGATGAATTAATGCCTATCTATAAAGTTAAACAGTGTTACTATAATTGTAATGTACCAATTTGTAATTTGTATGGATGTGTGTGCAAAGCTATGCCTATGTATGTTTCAAAAGGCATCCTAAAGGTGATTACTTCGAACTTAGTGCAACAAAGGATATTTGGATAGAGAAATTCATCCTGAATGACTCACGCCTATTCAGTATGTAAAGATCAGCCATATAGACCATAATATGTCTTCAAGTTATTTCTTGCTTACTAGAAACCAGACAGTATCCCAAACAAAAATTCATTCTCGTATTTGACTGGTTCACTGGTTAAGGCGGAACCCTGTAGCGGTGAGCGTGAAGCGCATTTTAATCGTTAGTTCGACTCTCAGAAATTTATGCAGCTTTTTCATTTCAAAATTTGCGACTACGAGTCCAAACAAAACTGCAATTACCATGTTTAGAACCACGTAAACTGAAGCTTCTGTTTGACCAAAATGAGTTCTAGTTTGAATGGACCAGCTCAACAAAGAAGAAACTTAAAATGAGTCGACTTAGATCATCGCGCCATTCCAAACTTTTCAACGAGTACGGGTGCTTAATACTTATAAAACTGCACTCGTACAAAATGTAATTAATACAAGAATTAAAGCATCAAGATGCCAGTCACAGCCTCCAACTCGTTAATCAGAGAGCTGGACTGTTTTTAATTAACATCTTAGTTTTACGGTTAATTTCTTATGGAACTACTTAAATGCAAATAGGCGTTCCTTCAAATTAGAAGTCCCTACATCTAGCTACGGTTGCTATGTCAACCCTAACTTTTCAACGCGCTATTGTCGTGAGTCACAGTAATGCCCTTTATGAAAAATTCTTATACATAGTACAATTCAATTCAAATTATATTCTTTCGGATTACAGAGAACTAATGTAGTAGCAAGACTTATAACTAGTGTCACTATGTACCTCTACACACATTTTTTATGATTCAAGTTTACTAATAATCGAAGTCTTAAGCTTAAGTCCCTAGATGTTCGGAAGTCGAGTGGGCCGGACGGTATACCGGCGATGGTGCTAAAACACTGTGCCTTGTACCTACACGCCTTTTCGCTCTCTCATACTCCGCGAGGCAGATCCCGGACTCGCGAAAGACCGCATTCGTGCACCCAGTGCCTAAGAAAGGTAACAGAACAGATCCGACCAATTACAGGCCTATCACTATCACCTCCCTTCTCTCGAAGGTAATGGAACGTGTTATTAATATACAGCTCCTGAGATACCTTGAGGGAAACGATCTACTGTGCGATCGACAGTACGGCTTTCGCCACCGTCGCTCTACCGGTGACCTTCTTGTGTCTCACAAACCGGTGGGCGCAAGCCATCACATTAGCGAAGGCCTTCGATCGGCCTGGCACAAAGGTCTTCTTACGAAGTTGCTGTACTATGGACTCCGCGAAGGACTGTGCGAATGGATGTTCAGCTTTTTGTCCAAGAGAAGCATCCAAGTCATCGTCGACGGCAGCTGCTCGAATAGCATGAACATAAACGCTGGTGTCCCACAAGGCTCCGTGTTGTCTCCGACCCTGTTTCTGCTGCATATCAATGACATGCTGTCTGATGGCTTCATTCATTGTTATGCAAACAACAGTAACGGGGACACGTGTTACACGGACTGTGCATAGATCCCTCAGTCCGAGGTGGAGAAAAGTCGCGAACAACTTGTGTCTGAAATCGAGACTACTCTCTCTATATATATCCCCAGAGACGTCCAGTACCGGAGTAATTTGGGGGACAAGGTTAAGTTGGTATCAAGAAAACTTGTAGTGCTCAACAGGGCGAAGCGGTACTTCACTGCGGGGCAGCAACTCCTTCTTTATAAAGCACAGGTCAGGCCCGCATGGAGTACTGCTGTCACCTTTTGGCTGGAGCACCTGCATACCAGCTTGAGCCGTTCGACTCAGTGCAAAGAAGGGTGTTGAGACTGGTTGACAATTGTATGGAATTGTCAACCAGTCGCAGGTAGTGTGGAACCTCTTAGCCTTAGGAGGGACTTTGCTCGCTGCATCGCTGTGTGTGTTCTACCGCCTATACAATGGTTTGTGCTCAGATGGATTGTTTGACATGATGCCCACAGCTACATTCTATCATCACACCTCTCGCCATATGCAGGGAATTCATCCTCACACATTGCGACCTGAGACGGTGCGCACTATACGGTATGAAAGAAACTTTATCCCACGCACACTCAAGCTGTGGAATGACCTCCCTGCTGCTGTTTTCCCAAGCACCTACAATATGGAGTTCTTCAAGAGGGGCATCAGAAGGTTTCTTCATGTTTGGCAGCGCGATAGTTACACGCCTGGTGTTGCATACGTCCATAGGCCACGGTAACCACTTTCCATCAGGTGGGCCGTGTGCTTGTCTGCCACCTAAGTGGTATAAAAAAAAGTCAGAGCAAAGAAGTCCTTGAATGGAGACCTCCAATCGACAAACGAAAAATAGATTACTAGAAAAGGGTTGTTAGGATGGACTAGACGCAGAGGGCCGAGGGCCGGGTCCTTATGGTGTAGTACATTGGGAGAGGCCTATGTTCAGCTGTGGACAGCAATAGGTAGCAAGTTCACACACTAAATACATTCAGTCCTTTTTCTAAATGCATGAAGTTTATGATACATATATAGTTTATGATACATGAGTACTGTGAACTTTATTGAAAGAACAAACTTCATGCTAAATTTTATACATATGCTGTTTCAACACGATACATGTTTACGCAATATTTTTATATCAGTTAAGTACGATCATGATTAAAAAACTTTCAAGGCTCACGGCACATTAACCTAAATTAGTGATTTCGGATATGTTATACATAGAATCAATATTGAATTGTACAGAGAAATATAATTTAAGTAGATACACGATCATTAAAGGCATGTGTTAGTCAAAAAGAATCCGGTACCCTATATTATGTTAGGTGCGGGCGTGTAATATACCCTCTGCCTACCCCTTACGGAAATAGTTAAATTATTCATATGTGACGATTCCGTCGGGATATTCCCATGCGTCAGTAAACTTAAAACAATAATAAAATCGTATACTCTACTGATAAGATAATTCGTCAAAATGACATGTACACAACTAGGTCAAGTGTGATGAAAGTTCATATTCCTCACACTATTTCTTCCATTTGTATTCCAAGTAGTTGGTAATAAACTTTTCTTTACGTTCTGCTGACGGCACAGAAACTCTGTACTTACAGGGTTGGCAGCGCGACTGTGACTCCTCTGGTGTTACAGACGTCCATAGGTCACGGTAACCACTTTCCATCAGGTGGGCCGTGTGCTTGTCTGCCAACTAAGTGGTATAAAAAAAAAAAACCTATGTCATCTGACCGATTTAGAAACTTCACAGCTATGGAATGGAAGGGGGACTCCCTTGTCCGCACTTAGCCTCCCTTTTGGGCCATTGTGCGTGTGGAGTACTGGCTAGAGTAGCCAGCCTAGCTCCGCCCAGAAGCGCAGAAGCTTACTGGGGGCTTCACAGGCTTCGCGGAGCGACCTCACTGTACCGAGGATTTGTGATCGTTGGTAGGCTACTGCCTCACATTCCAGTACTACGTGGGCGGCCGTTTCCTCGGCAGCAAAACATCCCCTGCAAAGGGGACTGTCCGTGACACCAATGGTGTATAGGTGCTTGTGGAGGGGGCTGTGGCCCGTTATAGTCCCCATTATTGTTCTTAGACTTGTTCTGTCTAGTTTTAGGAGACGTTTCGTGAGTCGTTTGTTTACTGATGGCATAACCACTTTTGACTGCTTGCAGTCGGTGGCTTGTGTCCATCTTTGGTTATGTAGTTCCGCGGATCTCTCGCGTGTCCAAGTGCGGAGTTGCGAGAAAGGGATTGGTAGCAATGGTAGCGGGCCATCGACGCTCATACCAGAGCCTCTCTTCGCAAGTTCGTCCGCGGCATCATTGCCGTAGGACCCGCTATGCCCCTTTATCCATTGCAGCGTTACTGCATTTGGGGTGGATAGCCTGTTCAGGGCTGTTTGGCACTCCGCTACTAGTGTGCTGTTGGTCATTTGCTGTTCCAGCGCTTGCAAAACTGCTATGCTGTCGGTTAGGAATCTTATATTTAAGCCCTTCACCTTCAGTTCGCTTATTGCTGTCGCAGCAGTTGTTATGGCAACACATTCGCATTGAAAGATCGAGCTGTGCTTGCCTAGTGGTAGGTGGATGTTCAAGCCAAGGTCTAGGGAGTGTACGCCGGCTCCTGAGCCATTTTTTGTTTTGGAGCCGTCAGTGTATACGCGTACCTCTCCAATACCGGAGTAGTCCTTTTCCTCGGCCTGTTTTGTTATTTGGTATTTTTTGTTCCAGAAATATTGTTTAAAAGTTCTATCGCAGGGGGCGGCCATCAGTGGCCGATGTTTTAGGGCTCGTCCAAGGATTGTGGTATGGGGACTGTCGTAATAGTTGCCCCAGAGTCCCAGGTGCCACAACCTAATAGCGTTGATGGTGGCCTCCTGTTGGATGAACAGGTCAAGCGGTACTATGTTGAGGGCAATCTCCATAGCAGCGGTAGGGGTGGTTTTCATGCATCCACAGATTGATGAGCAGGCCAGCCTCTGGAAGGATTTTAGCCTGGCAATCACGGTAGACAGCTCTGTTCGAGTCCACCATACTAAAGCCCCATAGGCTAGCATGGGTCTGATCACTGCTGTGTATAGCCACAGAATTATTTTGGGTGAGAGTCCCCATGTAGTGCCCATCATTCTTTTGCATTGGTAAAAGGCTATTGTGCACCTGTTCAGCTTGTGTTCAAGGTGTTTGTTCCAGAGCAATTTGCTGTCGAGAATAACCCCTAGGTATTTGACTTCTTCCCTAAGTGTTAGTTCGGTTGCAAAGAGTTTTGGGAGCTTGTATGGGCCCAGTACTCTTCGGTTTGTGAACATTATTAGTTCCGTTTTCTGGGGGTTGACCGATAGGTCGTGCTTTTCGCACCAGCTTTCGATTATTTTGAAAGCCTGTCTCATGCGGTTGCATATGGCACTCTCGAACAACCCCGATACCAGGATCGTAATGTCGTCCGCATAGCCTATAGTGAAGAGGTTATTTGCGTTTAGATCCGTTACAAGCTCGTCCACCACCAGGTTCCATAATAGGGGAGAGAGTACTCCTCCTTGCACAGCTATGACAAACCTTACAAATTACTTAATCATGTCCAATTTAGGACATCACCTTGAAATACATACGTCAAGTTCCAAGTGAAATTGATAAACACATTTCTCGTCCAACTTGGCATTTCTTAAGTCGGAGGCAGTACAATAAAACGTCACATATATCACACACACGCAACAGAAGACGTCTTAGATATCTTTATTACTTAGTATGATAAACAACTGGAAGCATGAATTAATCGTTCATTCACCTCGCTGTGTATTATGTCAGTTCTATAAGTTTATAGTTATACCGTGCGTATTATTATCAAACGTGTCCGTTGTAGGTATATTGAGGAAACTTACAAAATGTAAAAATCTGGGGTTTCAAAAACCATCACTAAGCATTTTTTTTGAAAACCACAACAGGTCGTTATACAATTTTAAAAAAAAAGATGTTTGAAGAATTTTTTTGAAACGTAGAATGCCCACATACAGATCTAATGGTGAGGGTGGATGGTTTTCACTGTCTGTGGTGTGCAGTGTGATGGTAGAAGAATATGTATTACTAAGTACATATTATACAATCACTCTCAGTTTAAATGTTTAGGTTTGTTGGATTAGGTAAATAAAACATTTCTTTCAGAAAAATATTATTATGTCAACAATGATATGGATAATGAGAATTGGAGATTCCTCTTCTCAAGCATTACGTCAGAAAACAAGTCATTGTGTAAACGATAAAGCCACACGCAAGGAAGCGAACTGTGTATTATTGTTGAGTTTGTCTAAAATTAATTAAAATAATTATCGTTTAATTTTAATTACTTTGCTAAGTACTCTTAATTTAGAAAGTTACAACATACTGGAGCTTTTGCAATTATTCAAAATTTCAATTAGGGATTATGTATGGCATATCAAAACGGGAACCTATCACCTCACAGAGGGTAATTAAGGTGGCTATGCCAGAATTGATCTGACTAAAATTCCTAAGTTTCTGTTTAGCAAATTGGTTCTTTAGCGTAATTTTGCGTTCATGTTTAGGCAATGTTGGTGGGCAATTATGTGTTTATTATTTATATATTTTACATATTATGTTAGGCTAGGGTTCGATTTCTCATCAGTCTAGAAAGGTGTCCAGTCGACGGCAGTAGCCTTACTCAGTGTCAAGTGAAACCTTAATCTTTTAAAAGTTAAATGTTGACAACGGGAACACTCAAAAATTTCGAAATGTTTAGTTCCTAATTTCGGTATACCGATTTTTAAAATTCCTAATTTTATAGTTCCTAAAAAACAAAATTCCGATTGTTCAAAAACACGATATTTATTTTTCTGACAGTCATAAATATAAATTTTTATTCTGCTGAATTTCATTAGTACGAATAATTAAAAATCCGCAGTGTTATCGGCTCGAAAAACATTATTCCAAATTTCCGAAAAATAATTACTAAAAATTTAAAAAAATTAAATGGTTTCAAAAATAGATAAAAGTTAAAATTGGTTTTCCATGTTACGCATGAAAAGTCTTATAAGTACCTACGAATAATCAATGAATGCGCTTCGGCACGGATACATATAGGCTATATGGTTATATTTTATAACCACCAAGAAACAGGACATCCAATACATCTATGTAGTTTTGTCTGCTTTAGCCCTAGAACGTAATTTAGACCCAAAAACAGTGCAATCCTCCGGTTTCGTATTAGCCTTCGTGGTTATTTTTTTACTTCTAGAGTGTAGTATAAGCCTAAAATCGGCTCACTACATTAAAATTGTTACAAAAAGCTTTAGCAAAAAGGCTGAAACGTTTCGGAATTTTGATAGTCGGAATTCGTATTTATGATTTATTCGTATTTATATTCGTATATATTTTGAATTATTATTGATTCGGGATTGTAATCGTTCGGCATCTTGGTGTACGTATGCTGCTGTATAATTACAATCATTCGTAATATGTAACAAAATTTAGGAATTTTGAAATGCAGGATATTAATAAATTGATCGGATATCTGACTTTTGGAATTTTCAATCATTTTCGGTATAAAGGTATTCGTATGTATGTAGTGTACCCGTAGACAACACACTTATACATTAGTTTACAGACGTCTAACTATATAAATAAAAATATATAAATAAAATCAATTGACATGCCGCGCCGTGCAATACAGATCGGTTGGGAATGGATCAATATGTTTGTTTCTTGATTTCCAATCGTACAAAAAACATAATCTGAAATAACACGAAACGGTTATTAAAATACGCCGGTGATATATCTATTAGGGTTATTCATTGACCATACCACAGTGGACCGGATCCTTAAGGGCATAAGTCTGGCTCACCTTTTTAACTAGTTTTATATTAAAATAAAAAAGTTAACATAATTACAAAACATCATTTCATAAAAATGTAAACAATGCACACGGGCCAGTATAACCAAAAGAGAAAATTCGTTTATAATATTTCGCTGCTCATGTAAATATTTTTAAACGTCATGTAGCACAAAGGTTTTAATACATTGTAAATTTCGTGGGCCGACAGCGGAGGCATGCTCAAATACATTAAATCATGTCTGCATGTGGTTTTTAAACGTCAGTACATGGTGTGGAAGGACTGCGGCATCGTTGAACACAAACATGAACGTGGAACGTGACACTATTACCATATCGCATTACTAGAACCACACAAGATCTGAATCTATTGTTGCAACGTAAAAACATTGTGAATTCGCCATGATATTAGTTACTATTGTTTTCGGTTTCTGCTAACTTGATTCCGTTTTATCAGTGTAAATTACATGTTCATAAAGTTCTGAATCGGTTTCCGGTATAGATTTGTTAACATTGCTTAAAAATCTCTTATTTAAATTACATTAGGAATATTAGAAACATCGCCGTAGTACAATTATTCATTCAAGGAAATTTAAAATATAAAATTCTATTTAAACAATTAACCCCAAAACTATCGAAATTATGAGTGAGAATTATCGAAACACAATGAGAATAAATATTCATGGACAAAATACACTGCGCTTTCCCTATCCAAACCAAGCACAGCTTGTTGTAGAGGTTCTACAAAGCGATCAAACTTATTTAAAATACTTTTGTAATAAATACATATACGAGTACATACATATACATAGAAACACCCAGACCAATGCATACAAATATTTTTATCGAACGGCAAACAAATCAGCTACTTCCGACGTAGCCCGCGTAGCAGTCAAATGCTTTACCACACGTACTGCTTTAACTTATTAATCTGTTATTTTAACAAAAAAATATAGTAGTAGATTGTCGTGACCCCGGGGTCCGGGAAAATAGTAAAGGAAAAAGCGGGTTCTCAGTTCTCTTTTACAATTTTTTTTCTCGAGATGAGTAGTATATGGCTCGCGGTAATTATATTTTGACGGACCAGAAGTAAAAGTAACTTCTAAAATAATCGACGTATATAGTTAAAGAAGCCAGCTAGACTAGCCGCGTAGTTCACGATTATGTTACGAGTCGCTGGACGCAAAGAAGCGTGGTGAAGTGTTTGAGGGACAAAGATTGACCTACTGATTTGCATTTTTTTTTATCAATTCGATCGAACACTACAACAAATTTAAAAAAGAATTGCAAGGAGAGAACCAATATATAGATGAGACTTGAGGTTGTCTAAATTCATTTAAATCGTCACTTCTTGTTCACTTCACTTCATTTAAAAGTCACTTCGTCACTGTTCGAACCATACATAATTTCACACAACCCTCACGCCTACAATGATAGGGCCTTCGAATAAAAGTTGAATCTTAATTTTGAACATTTATGCAAGTGTCTAATGTTCGGGCCTAGGGGGTAACGGGTGAAGCCTATGACCCACAGACGGCCTGTATTTTAGTTGGTTCAAGTCCAACATAACTACCTAACCACTCCCGGCGACGGGGAACGGGGGGAGGGCAGTTGTTACTTTCTAGCCCCCCATTAACAAAGTTTCCCCACCTCTACTCTAAAACATATAACGGAAACTGCTAACCTCGGAAGCTTAGGTTATTAAATTGCACACGGGACGACATAATATTATATTGTTATGTTTGTTCTAGTTCTATAAGTTCGTTTTTGTACACGCGTGTGTTTATGAAACGTTCAAGTCGTACGCCGAGCATAGGCGCGCGGAAAAGCTCATAAGTGCAAAGTGCGTAATCTTTGCAAGTATTGCTACATACTGAATTGCTGATAAACGCACGTGCATGAGCGCCCGCCTTACGTAGCGAAAAGCACGCTTGAACAAACTACGTAACTCTGTAACTGCCCTTTGTTATACCCAACTAATAAATAAAATACAAAGAAGCAAGCTATTATTGATAAAGCCTGACATATTATTTAGGTCTAGGTACCTATCCAGGTACCATGTCTAAATCAGCAGCGTCAAAAAAACCTATTAATTTTTGGTAGATTACTCAGGATATTAAAAAAAAATCTACAAATGACTATATTATTTATAATATTATAATTACAAAGCGTGAAATAAAATCTCTAGACGTTCGTATTGAATTTACTTTCTTTAATTAATTTAGTTCATACATACTTAAAGTTGGACTACAGTCGGGTCAAGTTAATTCCTTTGCAAAGTTTCCACATTCCCTGCTTAAGTAAGAGCTCAATCTGTCTTTATTAATCAGCCCCACTCTAATGTGGTTCAAAGCACGCATTGAATTACAAAACCAAAATGGGCTTAAGTAGTGACAGGATCCCTCGTTTAATCACAGTAATCCATTTCCTTTGGTTGACTCTCGAAACGTGGGTCGAATGCCAACATTTTTTCTGAATTTCCCATACTTCTTACGACTGACGTACGACAGTTTTTATTTTAAGAACTCGAATTTACAGTTCAAGAATCTATTAACTAAATAATAGCAGCCGTTATTCTTAAACACAGGCCATTACAATATACGACCTAGGTAATCAGTAGTTCCATAACCTAGATTGATTTCATTATGCAAATTTGTTACGTACCCCAATATTTTGTACAAAATATTGGGGTACGTAACAAATTTTACCTTGTAATACACTTGTAGGTACAACAAGCTATAATAAATGTTCGTTAAAATTGGCATAATGATACCAAATGTATCAATTTTTTATTACAAATAAAGACATAAAAGATATAATTGCAAAGATAGTTTGTTAGTTAAGTTTTTACTATTTGTGGTTTAAAATGTATGCAAAATTAAGACAGCCAATATGAGCAGTGAGTGGGTTGTCCAAAATGGAGATTACGTGTTAAGTTAGATTATCTTAAGAGGATTGGTCATCATTATCATCTTGGTTACAATGCCGTTGAATATAAAATTTTATTTGCCTTATTTCAGCTAATACGGCATAATTTTAAGTAGTTATTAGTAAGCTTAGAATATTCATTTGCTAATGTATACCTACTCTAATCTTACAAGATTATAAGAAAATTTGTCAAAACTTTGCTGTGACTTCACTACAGATTTAACAATTTAAAGGAATTGGTTTTAATAAACTCAAGGCGAAATCAATCGAATTTAAATGACAGGAATTGTTGCTTATTATATCTAACCACTTAAGAATAAATACTAATAAATTGATCAAAGAGTGACCCTTTGCCCTGATTCACAGGGTTCAATTAAACTATTTCAGACAGCTCCATTGCCTTTATAGCATTTTATTAATGGTATTCATACAAGTCTTTAAAGACTTCCTTACAAACATTTTGCCCTCAATTTACCCATGAACCTATTGGCACATAATTAACGCCCCTTGCGGACCTACCATATCACCGGCCATATCCCTGGTTGTAGGCGAGGTCTAAACCTTACCACCACAGTATCGAATACGTATTGTTCTCTAGGGTATGTTACCTACCTATATCTATCTATGAATGTTGTTTATTTATTCACAACTATTTCGCCTAGTTAATGAATTACTTTCTGTTCATAAGCCCGTAGGATTGTCTAAGTCCTTTTTACGAAAAAGTCAGGCCACATATTTTGACTGCAAACATTGCTATCGCAAAGTGGCGCGAGATGGTTGTAATCATTCATGTCCCAAAATGCCAGTTATGGTAAAGGGGCAACTCTATAAAACCTTATTTAGGCCTATACTTTTATGAGTTCAAAATATAAATTAAATAATAATCACCATGCAGTGCGTCTAAATCAGAAGTAATTACATACGTGCTTCGGCGTCTTATAAACCGCAGTTTATGGCCCTTTAAACTACTTTAAACATTGCTTGTTCCGTATACCAACACGATTCGCTGTTCTAACACAAACCTAAAAACTTACAATGAAAGATTAATACGTCAGTGTATTTTGTACCAAAATTGCTTTATAAACAAGCTTACTGGCCACTAGTACACAAAATCAAATCTCAATAACATCAAATTAAATAACTGTTAACGCTAAAAATAAACTAGAGAACGACTTATCACACCAGCCTCCTACCCGTGCAGAGCAAAGCCGACGTTTGTGAGCGGAGAGGAGATAGACAATTTAAGTTAATTTACGATTGTACTGATAACACCGTTCGCTATCCCAACCACGTGATAGATCGAAGCCTAGATAGACAATGTACACACACTATACAAAGTATACAGACACAACCGCCTCGTTAAAACCGACACCAATTGAAACAGTGATACCACTCTAATATTAACGCTACTATTAACAGAATGAGTTCCGCGTAGCTGCAGCCTGGTTAGATATTTGATCAGATGACACTCACGATACCCGCTTGTCTCTCTAACAGTGCACACTTCCAAATAAGTAAGAATGTCTTGCTAGAATTCTTTGAATTCATGCTGCTACATCTTTTCAAACAACGTTCCCTATGTCGAGCATGTTAGATTGAAATGCAATATATTTTCTAAAATTAAATGTGTTTCAAGTATATATCACAAAATCCTATACCTAGTTCGCAGGCAGGTATTAGAAATTTCGGTTAGTTGGCACACTTGATATTATCGTCATAAGACGGCTAAACGTAAGTTCGTATGACAATCTGCTAATAAACTACTTACACCAGCTAATAACCTGCCTCCCAATCTAAGATGAAGTAACCTTTTGAGAACTGTCTGATTTAGGAAATAGACTAGGCATGTTGAGCAAAATGTTACGTACAAAAATTTTTTATTGTTTAGTAATAGATTACAGTTAGTAATTTAATGAACAAGTCTGCGACAAACGTCAAATCATCGAATAATAAACCATGAAGCCCCAAAAAAGATGATAAGATGTTGTCAGTTTTTTTTTTTTACAATCATATCTTATAAGTATAATGAAGATTATAGGATTAAAAAACTTATTGATTTTTTTAATACCATTTCTATGTAAAGCTACAATTTTTAATTATATCTACATAACGAAAACTGCGTTTCATACAATAATAACAAACACCCACGCGAGATTATGATAAATAATGTAAAGTACATGCTCCATAACTATTGGGTCCAATGCATAAAACAAGACGGCCTTCAGTCATAGGTACCACGCCCAGAACTTAATCTGGCACTTATCCCATATTAAGTAATAACATATTCTTACTCGAACCACCGGTTAATAGAGCTTTACCATTTAAGGAACATGTTTACCCAAATTGTTAAGTGTGGCGCATTATTATAGAGTACAATAAGTATAATCTCGACCAAACAGCTACAAGTTATCAAATAAGGGAAGAGTGGGACCTCCCGCCGCACGACACCTCTTGGGAGGTCCAACGGTGCTGTCGACGACAAGCAAATTAATAGCTTTACAAGTCATCAGAGATAGTAGCATCACCTATCACCCCGTGAGAATATTCTTAACGACTTGGAAGCGCATCATACCAGCAAACATCTATTTTTAAATTGCCTCGAATTAGATATTCTCCTTCGACTCATTGAATGCATAAAATCAATTACCGAACGATGACTTCTTGACGGTGAGTACGGCATAATATCTATCGGTGGAAGAGAGGCGTCGAACGTAATGAATAAAATATTCGAAATTGTCGACCATTTCAATAGATCGTTACGTGGCCCCTGACCTAATGTAACAGCATATTATCCATCTTGCGTGTAAATTTAAATGACCCTTTGTGACTCTGTCAAAATGCTTCTTGTGACAGCACATGCCTGTATATAAATGTATTAGTTTTGAAACTCAAAACTAACTTTCCAAAGATATCTACTAGAAAATAGGTTTATAGTACGAGTATTGTTTGGTTAGATAACAAACTTTTATTGTAACTGACGCAGACATAATCTGACAAGCGTTATAAAAAATGACATTGTCCTGAATGACCTTCAGTAAATTAAGTAGCTACGCCGCATAGATAATATTTTTGGGCCCAATAAAAATTCAGTTCGGGCGATAACACCCGCCCAAACGCGGTCGATATAGGGAGGGTATGAGAAATAAGATTATTTTCATTGCAAATTGATCAAACGAAATTTATTTTGCTCCCCTTCAGACAAAAGACAAATATTCCTAACGAAAATAAAAGATACCTATACTTTTTATGAGGATCGCGATGAAAGCAAAGTATAAAGTTGTTTGTCTATGACGACCCGTAGCTTGCTTGGCACGGTGTATATCTTTTAAGGAGCGTAAAAAAATATGTTAGTTTACTGTACTGTGACTGTAACAATTACAAAAAAAAATTAAATAAAGCTATTTTATATTACAATTAAATTTTAGTACAAGAATTATTTATTCTGCCGTGTCCATAGAATCACATCAAAAGTTTTGAATTTATCCCATATTCAAACTGTCTGTCAAAATTATGAGACTAATATTGAGTCACTTCATAATCTGTAGACACCGCCACCCGATTATGAAGTAGCCCAATATTAGTCAGACCACCGGTAAACTCAAATTAGGCGGTGAACCACGTGACGGGCAGTTAATTTACGATTTGTTAACCGGCATAACAATGAGCCGTCGACAGTTTAGGATGCGACAAAACTGATATATAAATTGTTGATGAGCTACAATGTAACGATAGTGTAGCGTTCATTACAGTTGCCAGGTGTCAGAAACGTTTTGAGACAATTACTTGAACGTTAGAACTATGATTACTAAAAGATAGACACAATTGAGAGTTGAGACGCCTTGTCTGCATTCTTGGCACGCTTTAGTATACATACATTTATATCTAGATGCATTACGCATATTTTTCACGCAGAGAAAACTTTCAAGTGATTTTTTATTTATTGCTAATATATTTTAAATATCTTGTTTCGGACCGTGGGTACAGATACATAAATTATATTTCATTACCAAATATAATGTATTCTACCGGAATATAATGAAACAAATACGATTTAATATTCAATTTCAAAGCGAAGCATAGGTATTTTTAGGAAGTACATATTACATAGGGACCCGTTAACGAATATTAAGGATTTATGTAGAAGACCCTACTACCAACAATACCAGCATCTTTGAGGTCATACTCAACCACATCTGCAAGTCTGTGCACGTGCTTAACAACGGACTGGCACAGTCTTTCCGGGTGTTAGGTCTTCAGAGATGGAAGGTCAGACAGTAGTCGTTCTAGGAATAGTCGACATATCAATCAAATACAATAAGTGGGACCTCAGACTCCAAATTGATAACTTTGGACACAATAGAGAAGCCGCTATTAGCAATATATTTATTTGTAGGCCTTCAAGATATACATATTCTATGAACCATAAATATTTAGCTATGCAATTGAGTAGCCACCAATAGAAGTATGATTTGCATCATTGAATATAAGGCACCTACTTTTCACAAATAAACCTTTAGTACAGTCGTTACGGTTGTTTATATGACAACGTTTCTATTATAATACCCTATTGTGGCACACTACACGATCGAAAGATCCCATACCTTGTATGTTCGTGTGTGGTTTGTGTTTGGAATACATATAAACGTTTACGACCTCTGGACTGGGTATGTAGTAATCAAATCGAAATTCGTTAACAATCAGTGATGCTCCCCACGTCCTGATGGCCGTATAATCCCCAAGGGCAGCGAACAATAGTCCAGAGAGGTGATTTGCATAGTTCAAGTGTATCAAGTACCTATTACTTATGTACATTCGGCACATTTGCATGCCCGAAACAGGAAAGGCCAACGATGGGCTCAAGGACAAGTAGTTGACGGCGCCGACGGCGACGCTGATGTAATCGAACGTCCCGCTGTTCTGTGCCCTGCACGATAATAATTCATATTCAAATTTGGGCTCCGAAATAATTACTTCGACATGAACTTAGCATATTACAATACGACTTCAACTCTTTGTCGCCTTTGGGAACCGAACATGGAATTCTAATGAGACACGTGTTGCAGTTTACACAGCTTGTAGGGCGCCTATTATTGGGTATTAGAAAAAACAACACTAACAAAAAATGAATGGAAAATTCTATTTTTTTTAGAAAGCCATATTGAATGAGTTTTATTTAAGTACTTACTTCCAACCGGTGGAGTATCTCGAAAAGAGCCATATCTCGTTACTGTGAGGCCGAAAACAGTGACAGCGTTTTCGCGCCCGCTGACAGTTGCATGGCCTCTGTAAGAAACAAAAAGAATACCATTATTTTTTTGTTCATCATTGTATTACCTCCTTAATATAATTTTCAGATGTTTATCTGTGAACGTTCAGTGTCACGCGCTCTGACCAAAAATGTTTAGTGCACAAACCGGCGGGTATTGATTAAGTTTGATCTGCTACAACTACGCAACTATTTCAAGAAAAATCTGTAAGATGCAAACAATAAGGTTGACTGAACAGCTACACACTTACCTCTGATTGCTGCAGGTTTGTTTTTAGGAGGTTGCAGTGGAGGGGGAATGACGCAAGATAATCTAGAATGGAGGCCAGTAGCTGCTGGACTTCACCCCAGAACGCAGATATCAAAAAGACGTGTTTGGGTTGAATTAAAAAATAATTCTAGAGTTTTGCTCTATCTTTGGTTGGTAACTAACGGATTCGAGGGCTCTGTGCGCTCACCGAGCCAAAAAGGGTGTAAATTATATAAACGTTAATCCATCTATGAACGTGTCCCTGATATTCATCACGACCCATATACGATTTAAATATGAGACATAGGTATAATGGAACATTTAGAGCAGAAATGTTAAATCGTGCCTCAATTTAAACGAGAGGGATTTTCATTTCCTCGATTGAGCGTGAGTTCTTTGAAGGGGATTGGTACTGTGTGCGGAAATTACCAGAGATCAGTCGTAGCGCATGCGGCAAACAATCATCGTGAGACAAATATTCCATGTTACGTATACTACCGAATTCTGATTTTACCAATGTTAGGAACCGAATTCAATTCAAGCTGAACTACGCCCTAATTTATTATCTATAATCTGAGAACCCAATTTTAGAAAAGATTTTTCGTTTTATGATGGAACTCCAGAAAATAAGTATCTGTGGGAAAATATGATAAAGATATAGAAGTTTTCACTATTCTATTTGTTTTCGAGGTATTTCCCTGTTACTGTTAAAACGCGAAATTTCGTCGGTTTGGGATACACGTAAACAAAGTGTCAACAGCGCCTACTTCTTATTCTATAAATAAATACGAGTAGGTAGATATTATTATATTATGACAGGTAGGTATGTGTACCTATTTCTATTTCTCTTCGTCTAGTATCAAGGAGTTAAGCACTCTTCTGCGAAAAATTTGACTGGATGAACGAATGACTGAATGACACCGAGTTTCTTATCATAGATGTAGGTATGATAAGAAAACCGGCGCAGAATCAATACAAAGCTATTTGGACAGAAGACGACATTTGAGCCAAGAAGAAATGATCAGTCCCGTATCCGTAGGAATATTGCAAGCCACGCCGTGTGCTGTGCCTATTGCTCTCTAGGCACAACGCAGTGTTAATAAGTCGCCTTTGGTCACGCTATCGCAATTCACATCACTGGCAGCACGCTAGAGTACAAACACGCACAAACAAACAAAAAACGACAAAACGTAGGTACGCTTTGTATAAACTCAAATAAATACTTGCCGTTTGTTCACGCTGTCCTTTCTACTCCTTCGTTTTTGTTATTTTATTAGTCTCCTATTATAATTATTAAAATAAACTATTTTTCACGGATTTTATACAATTTATTTTATTATTTATATTCTACACTGACCCTGTTTCAGTTGCTTTTCAGCAGCCATGGTTGGGGTCAGATTTAAGATGGAGGCTGTTGCATATTTAGAGGTGTATAATGCGTTTAAACATGTAGGTTATATTAGGCATTACCAGTTTCAGTTCTGAACACTGGCTAAGAAAAAAATCGTTAGTTCTATTGTTATCAATATTAGGTACCTTATTGATTGTAATTGATACATCTAAGTAAGTCTAGGAATTATTCGTAGTAGCAAGTAGCTATACAAAACTGAAAACAATAGTAAGTACCTATACAACAGGTAAGTACTTATATTACAATAGTATCTTCATCTAAACCTATTATACCTACCCACTGTCACATCAGACGTGGCCCAATAATGTCAGCTATTATCCCATCTAAGAAAAACTAGCACGAGAAAGGTAACAGTGTTCGATAACAATAGGCGTTTTTGTGCTCCACAATGGGTGGACAATGCCGATTCTGATAATAATCACATTGCATGCATAAATAAAATGTGCTCACTTTTTAACCGACTTAAAAAGATGGAGGTGGAAGAGGAGATCATTGTAGACATCGTCGATAACATACAGGAGACTTGCCGTCGCTAGTGCGGCCCCTTTCTGTGGCGACCACCTGGAACATAAGAGCCCGAAAGAGGACCCCAGGCTCCAAGGTGGACGCTTCGGATACGAGTGTGACTAACTAGAAAAAGATGATGATAGAGGTAGTCAATTTGAATATTTTTTTATTAAATTTATATCTCCTTATGTTAGCTTTACTCCGTCTAATCTAAAGCTACATATGAGTGCAGAATAGATATAGTGCTTGGTATGAGTGAAGGCGATTATAATTTTAGTATCGAAATCAGAAAGTACGAAAACGGTTGTCTGCAGTTTGCTAAGTATTCATGGCGAGGCAACAAAAATGACGCTGAACGTTCTAATTTGAGACGACATGTCAGTGGGTAAACTAAATGAACTGATCAGAACAGTCGTCATGGTACAAAGGTAAAATACAGCAAAAAGTATCACATCTCGATTACAAAAAAAAGGGATTACAAAGTGGCTCCAGAATTTAAATATAGTGTTTGGCACCAAAGTCTAGGTTGGAAACGAGGATTGGCTTTTGGGTGCAAAAAATAATTAATTACATTTTCTTCATTTGAATGGGAATCATACCAAAGCTTGCGTTATGAATCCCGAGATATGTTCTTCTGCCTCTTCTTTTTATAATTTGGTTTCATTGGTTTTTACGGAAGCAACAACCGTCTGACCCGTTACTACTATACATCTATACCTACTATGGGTGTACAGCCTCTACGGGTCCCATAGATGCATTTTATTGTTCTACGTAATAGTAATCGAGATGGCACTTATTTCTAGCAACAAAGTATAAGTTTATGGTTACAATAATACAAATAGGTATATGTACTTCATACATAGAAACTAAACAGAGGATAGTATGTCCAAATCGTAGAGTAAATTAGGAGGACGGAAACGAGCTGCCCGGATGTCCGCGCTCAGAAGTGGCGTGAGATACCTACTCAAATTCCCAAATTACACGAACGTAGCGAACTATGTAAGTAAACTTGCTCGCGTGTATAGAACTAGAATATTTACTAATGCATTGTTCTGAAACGCATGATCTGAAGCGTTAGTGAAATGAGAGAACTTTCACGGTAAATATGAAAATTTAAATATCTATCAATTCAGTAGCGTCAACATGTTTAAGTATGTCCAAATAAGTTATAAAAGTATTATTAAGTCTATACAGGGACAGGGAATCTTCCAGATTTCGACCTTATCTGGAGGGTACTTACTCGCAACACTGGAGATAGCAAATTTCACTCAAAGGAAACATTCCTTTATTTTTTAAAAGAAACAAATCATTCAAAGTGTTTCGAAAACAACCGTTACCGAACTGACTAATATCCGAAAAATAAAGATCTTTGATTCTCTTTGACAATTTTAACATTAAATTCCATATTTAAATTACTAGTCCCTTATTTTGCGTTTAACCCCGCTGTTCAAAAGGCGTATTTATTTCGAAAGAATAAAACCACACTCAGCTCCCAATTAACAGGTTATAAGGTGACCCAGTAGAGCAATTCTCTTGCCATTTCTGATGCCCTGGGTACACCGCGCGGAGGTTTCTGATCAAGCACCCCAAATTACTTGTACATTGTACCTCATATAGTTACCCAATAAACTTACATTATAAACCAGAGACCGGATGGATTTGATCCTTATGATTGACACTATCAAGTGATGCCATAAAAATACGGGTGGTTACTTTTCGAATTTTAGTCGGTTCGATTACCAGGTGTGGAATTCGGTGGATATCGTTCCAACTTTATTTTCGTGCGGATGTTCTCTCAGATACCACCCCCGTCGGCCATCAAGAGAGGTTATATCGGACTCGACGACCGACAAAAAAACCATACCGTCTCGGGTCTTAAGATGCCAGGGGGTAAAATTACCTAGAGCATTCCGTGCTTCCCGGCTGACCCTGGGTCATCTACTATTTAAGATGATCTCCTCAGAAGTGGGAAGCACGGTGTCCCTATCGAACCCCAGAAAGCAGCATGGGCTTATTGAACCATGGAGGTTCCAGACCACGGACTTGGGTCCCGTCCCGTTGCATCTTTTGTTGCATCTTACTTCAGCTGACATACTTCAAATCCCCGTTGCTCTGTTTTAATCCATGACCGTAATTTAATAATTTTCAAATATTGTATGGGAATCTACCGGATTTATTGACATAATTTGGTAATTGACAAATAATAATAAAAAAAATTGGTAATCTTTGGAATAGAACGTCCGATTTCAATAATTCAATAAGTACAACAACAAGTATCTTGATCAACAAGTATTTAAACAGTCTTTAATATGAAATATTTTATTAGGATAAAAATTAGTTTAAAGGTATAAATACCATTATCTGAATTTGATTGGCTTTTCTGCTTAAATTTATTTCGTTGCGAGTAATTTATAAATTGCCGATATCTCCCGCAATAAATGATAGTAGATATAAGACAATTAGTGGTAATAGCGCAAATAAATTTATCATTTATTAGTACCCACTTCATATCTAGCACTGATTTGTTTTTTTTGTTAGCTTAGTTTTTGGTAGTTTCTTGTATATCAATAAGGATAATAAGGAGTTCAACTGTAAATAACGAATAATTGCCATAATACTTTACCATAACTTCTGAAATCTAGTATTTTTAGTTTATTGTATTTCCTGGAAAATTTCTTAAATGAAATCGATATAAAAATTTCAGATGTCTAACTATCATAGTTCAGCAGATACCTACAGCCTAGTGAAAGACTAACAGATAGTAATAAAAGTAACGTTTGTTCTATGAGAGCCTCGCTTAAAAAAATATTTTATTCTATTTTTAGTATTTGTTGTTATCGCGGCAACAGAAATACATCATCTATGAAAATTTCAACTTCCTAGCTATCACAGTTCATGAAATACAGCCTAGTGACATACAGACAGACGGACAGCGATGTGTCATTAATTAATAGGGTAAACTTAAATAAAGCTTGCTTAGTGTCTTATTAATCCAAAATATGGTAATATATATAAAACACTCGTATACCCAGTAAAATTAGTAGCCACAGTCTACCATCAAAGTATTTCAGAAATACTTTTACATTCGCAAGTTTGGCGCCAGCCTTAGAAGGTCGTGCTTACAATCTCTTGCTCGTTCAATGGGCGGATTAATCATTTTTATATTCTTTCATGCTGTGCACACTGGATATAACTCAAACGAGGTATGTTACTGTTTTCACTTCGATTGATTCCTATTAAACCTACTCTATTTCTTAAGCACCAGTAGTTTCATAACATTTTACGATCTCGTTTGCCTCAAAATTGAACAATAGTCATAAAGTTATGAAGAAAATAAAGTCCGCTATAATATTTTCCTTGTGTAATAAAATCCCACTGATTGTATCATTATAAGCATTTTGATTGACATTCATGCTCACAAAGAACTATTGAAAACCACAAGAAGCCATTCAGTAAACAAAATATACGAAAATCATTTATTTTATGAAGCTTACATGCGTTTTATGAGCATATTTTTATTCAAATTATTCCGCTCACAGCAGCGGCGCAAATTCTATAGAACGAACAATAGCAAACCACTGTATTATATTGTGTTATGTAGAAACAAAGCAATTAGGAGGTAACTAGCAATACATAATATGTATGCTTTACACACAGAATTTAACTTGCGCCCCTTGTTAACCTTTGTTGGGATTGCGTTGGTCATGGCACTATTAAGTAAGAGTATTCATACATACCTATAATCACGCCTTTATCCCCGGAGGGTTAGGCAGAGTTGAAATAACTCCCATATTGTTTTCGGTTCCACGTTATAGGGGGTGAGCCTTTTGTCGAATTCCGGACACTATTGTTGACTCGAGCCATGCATCTGAGGCTGAGTCTGAGCTCTATACCTAGTCTAGCCATAAATATTGTTACGAAGAAAAAACATTTTTTTTTATTGCAAATAATATTTATTATTTTTACAGTGTGTTAGTTTAATACATAAATATAAAACAATTTAAAATATAAAAAGCTTATTCGAAGTGGTCTCCATTGGCTGCAACACAGTCCTTTAAACGTTGAGGCCAGTTATCAATAGAAGCACGCACTCTTTCCATGAGAAAATTCTTCACTGCCAATCGTATGGATTGTTTTAGGGACTCCAAATTATCATGGCGTTTAGAGCAAGCCATACTCTCTAAAACTGACCATAAATCATAATCCAGCGGATTAAGATCGGGACTAGACGACGGCCAGTCTTCAGCTCTGATGAAGTCCGAAACGTTCACTTCCAACCAAGGCTGCGTGGACCGAGCTTTATGACCCGGCGCTGATTCTTGTTGGAAGGACCATACTTGGTTATTGAACATGGTGTTGTTAAGGGGTTTAACTACCTTCTCAAGAATGGTATCTTGATACACTTATGCCGATGTTTTGATACCTTTTTCACAAAAATATGGCTCAGTCACTCCTTCATAGCTAACACCCCACCAAACCATCACTGAAGTCGGATAATGCCCACGTTGCACTCTGTCGACTAATTGGGAAGCTTCCTTAGAGCTTTGAGCATCAATACGGTCATTTTGTTTGTTAAAATGTTGCTCAATTGTAAAGATTTTCTCATCCGTAAATATTTTTTTTCTGTGACCTCCCTTTGCGTACCGCTTCAGTAGTTGCTTCGATTTTACCACCCTATTCTTTTTTTAAATATCAGTTAAAAAATGACCAGTGCGTCTCTTATGGGCTGCAAGTCCTAAGTCATCTTTTAAAATGCGCGACATGGTTCTGGGTGCTATCTTCATCTCCCGAGATAAAATCTTTTGCTTTCGGACAGGATTTCTTCGAATTCTTTCCCTTACTGCTTTGACCACCTTTTTCGTACGAACACTACGTGGACGGCCAGATCTTTTTCTGTCACAAACAGAGGAGGTCTCATTGTACCTATTAATAGCCCGGTACACAAACATTTGACTAATACCAAGCGTATGGAGAGTTTTAAAAATTACATTCGGCTCCATACCAACTTTGTGTAATGCAATCACAGCGATTCGGTTTTCTTTATCACCCCACTCCATTTTAATATAGCAAAATATTGTACAATGTATTGGCGCCAAAATTAGAAAACACAATGAACAATCGTATAAAAATGACAGATTCCAAATTCAAATGTAATATCTTTCTTATTTTAAGTGTAACAGTATTTATGGCCAGACTAAGTATAAGCCCTATCCCTTAGTAGCCTTGTACGACACCGCATGGGAAGAGTAGGGGTGGTCCAAATTCTACTCTACCACTGCAATATGTCAGGCTACAGTGTGAACGCAAATGTGTTTTATACTTGTTTACAACTAGTTGGCTATACGTCCTATGTGAAAGAAAAAGTATTTCAGATACATGTATAAAACAAGTACCTACCTATTGTGTTTTGATTAGCCTTCTACAATTCTTCAAACTTTTTTATAAACAAGTTAACAACTTGTTTTACAATTTGTTTCGTGGTGTAAACGAGGGGTGAGAGTTATTTGGTATGTTTGTCGAATCTCTGGAATAACCAGTGGGATTACGCTTTTTTGGTCTAGCTAGAATGCTAGAACATCCTAGAACGAGTTTTTATTTATAACATAAACTCACGCCTATATCCCCGAAGGGGTAGGCAGAGGTGCTAGCACACACATTTATACCTAATATTGTATAAGTCGCAAATTCAAACGAGAAACCTATATATGTAGGAGATATACATGTACTGAATTAGATATATACCTAAATATTAAAAAAATGTCTTTAGTCGTCAATCATCTTTATAATATACAAGATATTCTTCGACACAAACAGAAATAAATTTAACATTCTTTAGAACAATGGCAGTGCCTATAAAATTCGAACACTTATACATGTACACATAAATCAATGAATATATCATTCATTCACAGTATCACATACCTATTGAATGATTCGCTTGAGGATACTGAATGAATGAAAGCGTTTTACGTTTGTATAACATGTGAGGCAGCGGCGACTATCTTTGTGCACGTACGCATACAGCATCTTCGTTATTATTATCTATGACCTTTCACCCGATACGTTACAATATCGTTTTTTATCCATTTATAACGATCCGATTCAATTTCGGTGATCGTTACTGGACATCAAGTTTATCGGGACGCGGTGACAGATTACTGTTATTATGATTATGAAATGGTTTAAAAAGCGTCTATAATGGAGCAATATAGATATTATACTAACAAGAGTAATGCTTCTTCGTCGGAATCCATTGCGTAACTAATGAATAACGCTAGAATTTACTAAGCATTACTGACATCTGCGACATTGGCGCTAGGTGCACCACTGTGCACTGCAACGCTTACTTTTGGTTGTGGCACTGCAGCGCTTCCTCACACTTCTAATTTGAAGGCGCCCTACCACACTTATCAATAAGAAAGTATCAATCAATGTATGTTGCTCGCTACATCGAAACGGTTGAACAGATCTGGACGTAATTCAACACAGAGGTGGTTTATAGTCTGAAATAGCACATACGCCAATTTTGTGACGTGAATAGGTATACACACTATACACGGCAAAAGTTAATAAAATCACTAATTTTAAATTATACCATTTTTTTTATGTAGCTCATGTCAATTACACTTCACCTCGTCTGATGATAAGCTGAAGCCAAAGTCTTAGGAAAGAGGACCATTACATAAATATACCATGTTGCAATTTGCTTGACGGTCTCACCATATGCTTTTTACGCCCACATTAAAAGATCCGGTACTGCAGGAAGAATGAAACACGTGAGCTGATAATGAATTCCAGGTTTTAATAGTGCGGTAAAGGAAAGAGTCTCCGAACCGCTTGGTTCTTGATCGGATATTCTGTACCGTATGCGAGGACCAAACCTACACGGACAACACGTCAGGGCGGGATTAATTAGAAGAGCTCATCAGAACATTCACCATCTACATTCCACATTAAGATCTGGTACTACGACAACGTAAACTACTTAGTAGCCGCCATGATTAAAAAACAATAGCATACGAGCAGAAACGGTGAATATCTTTATAATTTGGGCCTTAAGGCTATCGTGAAAGTAGCTTCTTTTAATAACTTACATTCAAATAAGACGAGGGAATATCAATGAGATCGATCGAATCACGATATTGCTTTTTTATATGAACAACCTAAATGTTTATTAAAATTTAATTCAAATTTTGCTAATATCTGGCAGCTAAATCATCTAATAGAGGGGGAGTCAAAAGATATTCCGCACGTGAATGTAATAGTTATATAAGTATTTTAAAAATCGCTATAATCACTGACTGTCTAATCGCGTCCTATGGGATTCATAAAATGTAGTTATGAAATACTCAGCACTTATCCAAGGATTCAATTAAAGGCCCTCAGCCTATCTCAGATTTCCCTAGGTAAGCTTAATTTTTATAATGCCAAATGCGATGTCATAAATTTTTGCAACTAACGACAATCATCAGCGAAAGAGAAATTCAATTAATCTCTAGATTCACAGTACGCGTGCTTTACTCAGTTTGGTAGCGCCGTCACTGAAAATTCATTTTTAATTAAGTCTGAAAGCTCATCCACAAGAGCTTAAATGTTTGACGAGTCTGCCGCAGCGTTTCTAATTACAGTAGATACCATAATCATTTACATTGGTCTATGTGCCGACATTTGTCCTCGCTGCCTTTATGAACCCGCGAATTCCGACTGTTTGCCACAAAATGTCTAATTTAATTTGTACGAAGGGGATGGTACAAAGAGTCGAGAAGTCAAGTTGGAGGTGACTTAGCATTTTCTTTAACGCGTGTGCTATTTTCACCAATTTCGCCGTGTCACCTTGCATTGCGCGCTTTAATGGCGCACTCTCGGTGTGACACCCGCGATTCATATGTCTGTCACGTTCTTCAGAGGTTTTTCATAGACATTTTTGTATTCAAAATTGCTTGTTCAATATAGCAATTCACCACCTCTTTTGGAGATACCGAGATGATAGAACATCTAAAATTAACTCTCAAGTTCACACATGCAAAATCTGGCAGAACAGATATCGTAGAGGTAGAGCACTCTACATCTACGTCAGATGTCGCGAATTCGAATCCCGCTCACGGTGTATTATAACTGTAAATATTTACAAAAAAACATGTATATGGTTACGTTAATTTATAGATCGCCGTAGAAACTATTAACATTTAAGTGTAGGCGAAACACTTTTAAATCGCTATTTAGTACAACTAACAGAAACGAATGTCAGGTATTGGGCAAATTTTAATTGCAATTAAAAATATTCAGAAATAAAAATCCCGACTTGCTGTCTAAAAGATCGAAATAAATTTGACTTTTGTCTAAAAGATCGAAATGAGTGTGACAGCAGGCTATACCCTATTGCCAATCATAAGCCGAAAGAAAAATTTGACTTTTGTCTAAAAGATCGAAATGAGTGTGATAGCAGGCTATACCCTATTGCCAATCATAAGCCGAAAGAAAAATTAATGGTTACCGCCTGCTGCTAAACTTGTTTCGATCTTTTAGACAGTAGTAGGGTTAATTGCAATTAAACCCAACATCGCTATTCACCCACTACAGCTTTGATATCTAGACACCTGCAGGGAATATGAATACGGGTGTGTTTGTTGAGGTGGGTTAACAATTTTAGTCTGTGTATTCTTTTCTACTGTAGGGCAAATCGGGTAAAATGGTTTCTCTACAAACATGGAACCATCTACTACTGTCATGCGCGCTATGTCTCACAATCGCCGAGTTTGACTGAATACATATTTTTTTTAAATATTACATCGATACTGTAGAATTAGATGTTTTTCTTGATCCGTCAAATTCATCAAAAGAAATTAGTTAAGTTAGTTATTTAGTAATCGAAAGGTCCCGAGTTCGAGTCCCAGTCATTATACACTCCTAACACATGCAATTTAGCTTAACTGGGCGGGTAACGGAGAGAAGGTACTAAGTACTAGTAAGTAGTATTATTACTAACCTTTAGATCTAAATCCATAACGAGGTGCTTTCCAAACGAAGTGCCACCGGTTTTTTGTATGTGTAGAAACACCATGACGTCGTGAGCATTCAAGTCGAATCGGAAGTCGTCGTGTAGAACCTCGTCGTACGACAGACCCGGCTGAGCGATAACATCTGGCAGCGGCCGACCTGGAGCTTCGGCATACGTTAGGGCCAAGGATTCGGATACCCGTTCCCGTGGTGACAAAGCGCACACCTGTTAACAAAATAATGGATATTATTTGTCGTATATTATTTGATCTATTGTAATGGAGTAAAATAAAGTTGAATTAATCCATATAAAAGCTAAGGAATTTTATTCAAAGTTTTTTGTTTCTCCTACTCCTAATCGCCTTGTTCATCAATGAACTTACCGATTTACAGGTTTTATTGGTCAATGATCATGCTCACAAGAACTTGATAGTGATCCTTGTACCAAAATATGTAATATCATTTATTGCGAATATTACTAATAAAATAAAGGAAGACCTGAGTCACAATTCAATAAACCTTCTGCAATAAATTACTATAATACACAAGAAATTTTTACTCTTCATAAAACAGATACGGAATCCTGGCTCGAATAGACATAAACTACACAAATTATAAATTGGACACTAAGAAAATACATATCACCAATAGAACTCCAAACTGGACATAATAAATTAAAGCCAAAATTAATCTACTTTTGTCAAAAAGAAAAGACGTGATCCTACTGTAATATTATAAATGTGAAAGTTTGTGAAGATGTTCGGATATTTGTTGCTCAATCACGTTCAAAACACAACAGATCTAACTGAACTTTGGGATAGATTGTAGTCTGGAATAACAAATAGACTACTTCTTTCCTTGGTGTTCCATGGATAAAAAGTAGCCTATTTGTTATTCTGGTTCCCATGAGCTGCAGGAAGGAGATAAGATTTCCACGCGGGCGAAGCCGCGGACAACATCTAGCTCTATATAAAGATCTCCACGCTTAAAAGTCTTATAACAAAATGTAGTCAAGACAATAAATTTTGCATCCTAATATAGATCGTAAAATGTTATAATTCAAACTATATTAACATATTATAATGAGAACGTTAAACTAGTTTTAGATGGGGTTACCGCTTTTTCTATATTTCTATACTAATATTATAAAGAGGAAAGATTTGTATTTTTGTATGTATTGAATAAACTCAAAAACTACTGGACCGATTTCAAAAAATATTTATAATTGTTTAAATACCTGTTGATTACTTTTAAATTATAGAAATCGGACGTTCCATTCAAAAGATATTACTTAATTATAAATGTCAATATACCCGATAGTAATTCCGTACGTTATTTGAAGACAATTAAATTACCGGCATGGGTGCAACGGGAGTTCGAAGTATGTCACGACCGAAACCGGGGAAGGTCAGCTGAACAGAAGGCGCAGCGGGAACGAGATCAGGGTGCGTGATCCGGAACCTCCATGCGGTGCACCCTGGGCAACGGAGACGGTAGCACCTCTCTCCCAGGACAAATACCGGCCGCAACGGGAGCGACCCTGTGGAGGGTTGCTCGAAGGCTTCCCATATGTCCCTCTGACTACCACAGGGCACAGTGGAGATCAGGCCAAGGGTGGGCTGGTCGCTGAGCGCAGGCGTGGGGGCTACAGGTGCGGCCACCTGTCACAACTTCACCCCCGCAGGTACAGCTTTACGGGGTTCGATGGGAACACCGGTTTCCTACATCTGAGGGGGCCATTTTAAAACCATAGATGGCTCAGGACCAGCCGGGAGCGCGCGATAAGCTTTAGGCAATTTAATACCCCGGTATCTGAAGACCTGAAACGGCGTGCGGTTTTAGTGGGTCCGAGTGCGACACACGCTAACGGCTCACGGGGGTTCCGTGAGCCGTTAGCTCACGGGGGTTTTGTGTCGCACTCGGGTTGGTATCCGAGGAGATATCCGCACGAAAAAAGTTTACAAGATAAAAATTTCACGCGAACAGAGCCGCGGGCAACAGCTATCATTTATATTGCACGCGTGGTATACTGAACACGTTCCTGCGATATATTGAAACCTATTCCCGGAATCAATCAATCAAGGGTTTAGGCAGCGTTTTCGATGAAAGCTTCCCGGTGAATGGTTTGATATTTTTACGTTTACAACAACTACCGTTATAATTTCAACCAATTTACATAAAACATTGACAAATTTTACACCCCAACCATCTCCATGAAGCAGAGTATCCATTGGTAATAACAGTATGAAAATCCATTTAGTAGTTTTTTATGTTTGAGTTCACACAGATGGGGCGGACGGCTATAATATAATAACTAAGTTTGCCTAACACAAAATCTGTAACGAAAGGACCTCAAAGTTCGTCTATTAGTGAATTTAGTGGCCACCGACCTTCGCAAAGGCGTATCAAAATCAACTTCACATTGACTTAGGACGGCTTCTGTCGTTGCGAGAGCCTAAACATACATGGGTAGAGAGATGCGATTGAAATATTAAATATGCGGTTGCTTGCTAATCTTGCTATGCACTCGTACCCTTTGAGCAATGTTTACTGTTAAGGTTTTTTTTGTTAGTTTATTGGGACATAAAAGTGCTTTCTGACTATTTATTATCTTCTTGTGTGTTGTATGTTTTCAATCGCTATTTTTATAAGTTATTCAACAGAGTTAAAAGTGTCTAAATTATCTGTGGACATGGCACTTCTAAAAGTGGCGATATTTAAAAATAACGTTCAATCTCTCGCATCGCTTGCATATTTTTTTCGCGGTGACCATGTCCGGATCTAACAAATTTCCATATCGATGAAAGTCTATACTTATTTGCTTTGCATTGTTGACATAGTTTAAATGTATCATAACTACTGACGACTAATATTTACAAAATTGGAGTAAATAGACAACATCAGACTTTGAAAGAAGATTAAGTGAAAGAAGGTAATCAAGAGATTACATAATATAACGCAATGTTTACTGTTTTAGAGTCGATGCCAAAGCATTACAATTAATGTTATCCTAAGTAATATTTAAGTAGCACCGGCTCCAAAATGGACATATTTTTACAGACACACACATTGATAAATGTTTCAATACTGTAAATAAACAGTCTTCACATCAGTGTTAGTACTGGTGCTAGTTCATTATTAATTAAATCGTCTTCATTTATGAAACCCGAATAAAAAATTATCCGTACAAAATAAAGAGAGTGGCTCAAGCAAATTATTTGTTTATACAACCATATAAAAAATCTGATCAAGTAGGTTACTTGACAGCCCTTCAAAAAAAGCTAATGAGGTTGATCATTTAAAATTACCCTCATCTTTGTGGCGAGAGAAATCTGAATATCAAAAGAGGTCATTCGTTCACCGCCCAAGGGAGAAAATGCTTAAATTATGCTCTTTTAGAAATAATTGCACTTGTATAGTACAGGTACAAAATACATTCGCTGAGTAATTTTTCGTTTAGTACAGTGTCGTGAAAGTCACAAGAATCATTTGAAGTCACCATCTTGCTCAAAATAAATTATGTTTTGGAGCGTAATGCATTGCAAATACTTAGGTATTTTTATTTCCAATTTAAATTTATAAATAAATAATAATACTTAAATGAAATTTAAAACTAAAAACTATTATTAGGTACTAAAATACACTAAAATAAAAAAAAGGATTACCTACATACATAATGCGTCATGAAATTCCTCCGTATCATCACCGACCGGTAACGTACCCAGAAGGCTACCCGCATTGCCACGTTGAATTGCAATGCTTATCCCCTGTGCAAGATAATAACCAGCCTTCTGGTCACGCGTAGCGTCGTTCAGCCGCTTTGCCAAGTCTTGTATAGAGAACGGGCACTTGGACCCCACGTCCCCAACGTTTCAACCCCAAATGGCTCAAAAAATATATACCCTGCCAGGTTACAGTATTTGCGCCGTTTGAGGTTTTCCGCAGATGCAGCGAATACTTACAAAAATATCATCAGAAATTTAATAAAAGGATGAAGATTTTGTCAAATATAAAATTATAACATAAATATTGTGTCCGAATCCAAATGCAAAAAAGGAGAACTTTGCCAATCGGTTATGATTGGTATGTTCCTAGAACGCTGGCAGTATTGCCACGTAGGAAACCAACGCAAATTCTTTATGGAAACTAATATGTCTAAAAGTCTTAAGTGGCAGACAAGCGGGTGGTCCACCTGTTGCAAAGTGGCCTATGGACGTGTGCAACTCCAGGGGAGTCAAACGCTCGTGCTGCCTACCTTCTTCAGATTGTAATCAGACCTTATCATAAGTACAGAATAACGGCATGGGTAATGAATGTGCAAGTATTAGCACTCACTGTGATAAATTATGTTCTACTAGCTGTTGCCGCTTGCTAGTTTATCGTTATTAAAACCAAAACCGTAAACCTTGTTACAAAATCTAACCAAAATACTGCTTTTTGACAAGAATTAACAAAATGTAGAGAAATAGGACATTTCGAAACCTCCCTACTTTTTAAACGTTAAATACGATATTTAATCAAATTAACATCACCCCGCGATTTCACCCACGTAGCTCGTAATCCAGTTGATGTATTGGGATAAATAGGTGTAATTCATAGTTGCGAAGTTCATTATCGCGATGTACGTTACAGCGAAAGTTTACTATTGCGACCGACGTTGTCGCGAAAGTTCATTATCGCGATGTACGTTACAGCGAAAGTTTACTACTGCGACAGACGTTGTCACGAAAGTTTATTATCGCGATGTACGTTACAGCGGAAGTTTACTATTGCGATGTACGTTATCGCGAAAATTGCAGCGTGTTGCAGGCTTCGGTGGTAGCGGAAATATTATATCCAACATATGAAATAAATGAACCAAAATTGTAAGCAAATTTAATTTTTACTGGATCACAAAATAACAAAAAATAACACTTTTAAAGTATCTACTAATATGGTGTTTTTATATAACATAGGTGCGCAAGTCCACCTAAATAATCTTCAATATTCATATCATTCTTTTGTGACAAGTGACTTTTCAGTTTACATAGGTAACTTGTTGTGCTTCGGTTCCGCTTTTTAATTTCGGCTCTTACTCTTTCAGCCTCGTAATCCGTGTTGGTCTGTTCTTTAGTCAATTCTTCGAATGTTTTATATATGTTACCTTTTTTCAGAAGATTGTTCCATTTATTATGCCAACTTTCGATTGCATTCTGAGTGGTAGGTATATTTGCACTTATACAGTCCAAGACGGACCAAATGCTAGGAGGATATCTAGGCGGACTTCTTTTCATTTCACAATGTTCTCTTGATCTGACACTCGTTGGTAGGTTCCATTAATATAATATTTAGAAAACCAGTCCGCTACTTGACCAGACTTTTGACTTCTTCAGGAAGAACTTTATCCCGAATAATCTCGAAGGCATTTGGTATCTCCTCTGGATCTAAATATGCAAGGGCTGCTATGTGGCGTATCTTATGTGCAAAATCACTGTTGTTGTTGTAAAGTTTCGCCAACCCTGCTTTTTGTACACTCCTCCACAAATTTTGGGTCAAGTGAAAATAACAACACTTGTGCTGAGAATTTGGGAACGTTGTCACAAGCACTTATAATTGCCAATTCAAAGTCGCTTATGATGTAATTAGGATTTAGATCAATTTGTAGATTATTTAGTGCGTATCTTTTTACAATCTCTAACAAAAGTATGTAAGATCGTTCAGTTTTTCTTGTCAACAAGCCATAAACTAGAAGCAATATTTGATTTGTATCTCTAGACTCACCAACGCGCCCATGAATTGAAACTAGTTGGTAAAACAATTGGGGGCAACACCGAAAAGTGCCGTCTATAACCCAAAATAATGACAAATTCAAATAACGTAAATTTCTACTTGTGCTGAAAACTATGATCGTTTCGTTTTCATCAGTATAATGGCCAATCAAAAATGTTTCGCCACTTATCATTATGTATTTCTCTGGAACTGCGAAATTTTCTAAAGTTTTTGGTAATATGGGTATGTTTTGGTTTCTTTCGCGATTGATTATCGAACGCATAGCTTCTTTCGACGGCATGTAAGGTGCCGAAGTACTAGGCACATTTTGTAAGCATTTCTGAATTATTTGGCCTGGTCTATCAAAGCTATTACGTGCTTGTCTTTTCAAAGAAGTCCTTAAAGTCAAAGCTCTGGAACTATCTTGATCGGGTTCATGATGATGATTATAGCCTGACAAATTCGTTGGTGACACTCCCATGGTCCGCGCGGTTGGTGGGGGACGTAATTATCGATGACCGTTACACACGGTACTAATTACGTTACGAATATGTCTAAAGATATCCCTGTGAAATTTCTTACATTGTCTAAATTGATTGATGTTGTTTTATTATATAACTTGCTTTGGCCCGCGACTTTCATCGCGTGAAGCGTTTAAAAAAACTACTACTACTTGGAAAAAAAATAAAAAATAGGAGCATTGTACATTTGTGAGTAGTTGAAAAAATCTGAGAAATAAAACATTTTATGGTTTGTTTTAATTTTTAATACCAATCTTAAAAAAAAAAACAATAAACATACATCATTTAATCAGAGTCATCACAGTCCATGTCGTGTTCCGAACTATCTTCGCTGTCGTAATCCGAACTATCAGAATCATCGTTTAATGATATAATAAACCTGTCCAACTCATTGTCACATATACGATCGTCGTTGTAGTATTTGTCCTCATTTTTAATTATGTGATCATCGCATTTTTTCCATTTTTCAGCAGTGTAATTCGCAAACAAGGTTGCAAGAGCGTCTTTCTTCTGATCTAATGTAGAATTGACATAATTCCTTGCCAAGTCGCCTTTTATATCACCCCATACCATCTCGATTGGATTGAGGTCGGGATGATATGGAGGTAAACGAAGTACTGTGTGTCCACCCTGATTTAGAATTTCATCCACTGTATATTGTTTTGGTAATGTTTGGCTGTTAATTAAAATAATTAAATCACATTTACGCAACGTTTCGTCAAATGGAACATTATGTTTTATTAGCCAATCTTGCATGACCTTTTTTGTACAACTCATTGTTGTTTTTTTTTCAATTTGTTTACAGTGGTACGCTGCGTTATCCATGACTATTACAGACTGACTTGGAATATTAGGCAGCAGTTGTTCTTTTAACCATTTTTCGAAATTTTCCGAGTTCATATCTCCATGATAGTCACCGCTTTTGGAATGCGATTTAAATATCAACAGGCCATTTTTAACGAACCCAGTTCGTCCACCAGCATGTACAATAATTAACCTAAGTCCTTTGCCAATATTTGTCAATATTCCACGTTCATTGGTAGATTGCCAGCAGTTAGACACAGTATGCGATTGATTGACATATGTTTCGTCGAGATAAAATATTGTTCTACCTTCATTTCGATATTTTTTGATAGCTAAAAGATAGTGCCACCTTAAAGACGTAATGTCAGGGCGCTCGATGAGCAGTTTTCATTTGGACTGGCATTTTTTATATGTAAAACCAAGCCTCCGCAAAGTATTTCTTAAATACTCCCGAGAACAGTCTAATATACCATCTTCCTTTAAATCAGCGTTTATTTTTCTTAAAGTAGAGACCTCTTTCTTAACGGTGTAATATTGTGTAATTTTCTTCCGAATAACACCTTCCGTAAAGTTATCAAATATAATACGTTTCTATGCAATTTTGTTTTTCTTTGGAGATTTGAAAGTAGCAGTACCATCATTTTCACACAGCAATTTTCCTTGGCGAACAATATTCCTAACTGTAGTATTCGATAAACCTGTTACATTAGCCTGATTATTCGATAAACCTGTTATATTAGCATTATTACTAAGTTTGCCAAATTAACATCGTTTTGATATTCAAACGAAGCTGGATCATCTTTGCGATTTTTAAAATATATACATTGTAAGTAATTTGTTTAGCTTGACGTCCAATAACTTTGACGATCGGCGGACTCATCTTCATATACTAATATCGTGTGCGTTTTGTGACGTGCGACCGTACTCAATATGTGTTGCCGTCAACAGCGACGACGCGCGACTGAATGACGGCTCTGAGAGCCAGCCAGACCATGGGAGTGTCACGAACGAGCTTGCCAGACTATAATACTATTTGATGTTTGTATATAATGTTTCTCACCAACCTGTTTGGTAGACACAGTCGCGCCACATTTCAATATTGCTTTTTTGATGCGACACCAATAAAATACATTGCCACTCTGTTTATTTAATGAATAGATACCCATTCCGTAGTAACTGATCTTTATTTTTGCGAGACTTCACGAATTCACAAGGTGTATCCATTTTTACCTTGCAATAGATGCGACAAACATTGATTAATTGACATTTCACTACGACAGTGACAATGTACGAACAAAAGAACATGAAATTGTAATGGAGTGTTGGCGTAATGAAGGAGTGTTCCGAACAAAAGAGGTTTGTTGGGAACACTACCCTCAATTTTTTTTTAACACCATACCTTTACGAGCCTGTTAATTAAAGGAAATAGTAATGCTAATAAATAAAACAACTTGAATATTGTGAATTAAGACTAGTATTAATTTCATAATAAGGAAAATCCATAAGTACTTAATATACACTAAGTAATAAACACGCTGCAATTTTCGCGATAACGTACAT
Organism: Eilema griseolum; assembly: GCA_963662185.1. NCBI lineage: Eukaryota > Metazoa > Arthropoda > Insecta > Lepidoptera > Erebidae > Eilema > Eilema griseolum. The sequence goes on along the minus strand of OY759232.1, from coordinate 15,447,593 downwards.
CGCAATAGTAAACTTCCGCTGTAACGTACATCGCGATAATAAACTTTCGCGACAAAATCTGTCGCAGTAGTAAACTTTCGCTGTAACGTACATCGCGATAATGAACTTTCGCGACAACGTCCGTCGCAATAGTAAACTTTCGCTGTAACGTACATCGCGATAATGAACTTCGCAACTATGAATTACACCCGGGATAAATGTAGCACATGTTACTTCTAAATAAAATAGCTTTCTAATGGTGAAAGAATTATTGCAATTGGTCCATTCGTTTGAAATGCATCGATTACATACAAATCTTTAACGAATGTACTCCTCTTTAATAAGAACATATAATACCAACACAGTACATGTTAAACAAAATTTGGCTTAAATTACCACGCAATATAAAAGTAACATTTAAATAATGTCACATTTTAGAACTCTCTTTCATAAACCCAACTTTGTACAAAATACAATTTTTAAAGTCAACATGTGAGATCGCATGAAAAGAGCTTTTAACTTGTTTAATGAAAGCAATTTCTCAAGTTTATTTCTCGTTTCTCGTCATATTTTCATGGTTTCAATAAAATCCAATCTGAAAAAGGAAAAATGTTTTAAATATCTTTTAGGATCACATTAAAGGTCGACGGGGGTTAAGAGGGTGACGAGATAAAGGGCGTCTATCCTCTCCTCGCTTGTTTGTTCGTCTAATGAAGTGGGAAGAGCCGCACAGCCCCAGCTCCCATTAATATACAGTTACAATCAGTGCTGGAAGCCACCCACCCAATTCTACTCTACTTATTATAATTATTGCGAGTTGTCGCCAGAATGCTTCCTTTCATAAATTTGAATTAATATTCAGAAAAAAGGTTCTTTATTAAGCGAACTTGGGATTCCGATGTCTACTGTTGTAAATTCTAAAGACCTTTTTGATGAAAAGAGTTTCATCGTTGGCCTGTTAGTGGCGATTTATTTTAAAACCACTTTTTTTTATATAGGACACGTCAATTTGACCTCGCTTGATGGTAAGCTGAAGGCAAAGTCTCAGGAAAGAGGGTCAGCTTGACGGCCTTATCGTATGCTTTTTACGACCCACTTAAAACTGCGACTCTGACTTGCTTAGATGCTTGGATCCAAAATAAGTGCTAAAAAGTTCATTCATTGCATAATAACGCGGATTTGGCAGATTGACAACTATTTCTGGAGCGAAATGTGGCAAATAGTTGGTAGATAAACCAAGTATAAGAACCAAAACGATCATTGATAGTATATATGAAGTTTAAGTCGTTAGACTGTGGTATAAGTATGAAAACTTCAAGTGAATAACAACACAACGTATTCTCAAAAGATTTTCTTCCTTAGCGCGCACTTCACGTTGGGTCCGTGGTAAATTCTCGGCTGACCTTTTATTCAAGATTTACCCAAGTCCCTCGTCTGCGTAGTTCTTTGGGTACAAACAAAGAAACAATCAGTATTATATTCCCCAAGAGACTGTGTAAACATTTAATAAAACTGTTTTATGGTTTGTTACTTTGGCATTGAGACTTACTGAAAATGAAACAGAATTATAAACGCTAATTGAGTTTACTTTATTCATTAGTTAATGTTTTATTATTAAATTATGTAAATGTGAAATAAAAGTTGTGTTTTAATTAGGTAAGCATGCATTATTTATGTAAACGAGCTGGGAATAAAGTAAACAAGTTGTTTTAAGATATTTATAATCAAATCAGTCTATTGGGATCCCTTACGCATAAACGTTTATGCAAACTTGGTATTTTTTATCCTATATTAAGTTGGACACGACAGTATTCCGTCCCAATTGAGCAGTCAGACAGGAGAAGTACCTACCCCTACACCTACCCCTACCTCCACCCTACAGAATACTACGGCTATAATAACCTCGTATTGTATTCCCGGCGGTGTGTAGGGTAGCCAGAGCTCACTGGAGAGTTTTTGTGCTGTCAGTAGGAATATCAAAGGCTTGTGCTGATTGTATCATCTGCAGTGACGGCACAGAAACTCTCTGTTCTTAAAGGGTCGGCAGCACGAGTGTAACTCCCCTGGTGGTTGGTTGGTTGGTTCATTGGTTGCATGCCTATTAAGGTGAAATATGGTAACACTACTTAATCTATGTAACATCTTATGTAACCCATATTTGCAAGTAATAAATGAATATGAATATGGTTACCGTGGCCTATGAACGTATAGGCCACGGTTACCACTTTCCATCAGGTGGGCCGTGAGCTTGTCTGCCCCCTAAGTTGTATAAATATTAGGCATAAATGTAAAATTTTGTGTGGAAGTTTGGATGTTAGTTCACGCTCAAACGGCTGAACAGATCTTGCTGTAATTTGGTAAAGGAGTAGGATAGGTTATAGTTTAACAGACAACTTTTTATCCCACGAATAGGTTGCCATGTCCAGCCGGATAACAGGTAGTTATAAAATAATACGAACTGCCAGTCAGATGGCAGACGAGACCCATCCATTTGACATGTGGATGTATAACCAATCTCACGCGGTTAACCTATGAGATCAAATCTTGTATGAGATCGCAGGTTCGAAACCAATTTCTTATTTGTTAGATAGGTGGTGGTAACCTGTGCCTGATAACCTGTAACTTGGGGTTACTCAGCTGCCTTAAAAATAAATTCAACATGAGCCACGGCACGGCATTCTATCGCAGTCTATTGTTAAACACATGCCTTTACGAATTTTCGCATATTCTCTGTAGCTACTCCATTTTCTTGTTATTAAACTTGAATATCTTCACGCCTAAGCCTCACAACTTGACGGAGTAATTGTTTAACTTCATTGTTTTGTTATCTTTCCAAGTTTGACATACGGGAGTGTCGCACCAATTTACTTAAGATCCTGCGTAGAGTGATTTAGTCATATACTTTCATATGTGTTAGATGTAGGTAGGTATTATGGGAACTGACTGTGTTATATATATTTCTGTTTTGTCTTTCTGCTTCTATTTTAAATATAAAGTTCTCGTAGCACACTGTTTGTAACGAAACTACTCTGAAACGGCTTGACCGATTCTCGTGATTTTTTTGTGTATATTAGATTATAGACTATTTTTATACCGCTAAGTGATAAGGGTCCTAATAAATATTTTATAATTAATGGATAAAATTATTCATTTATTTTTTTTATGATTTGGCATATGCAATTATTATATTAAGTCTGCAAAACGTTGATTTACATCTTATTATATTAAGAGTAAAACTAAATTTATACATATTTGCAAAAAAAAAATTAACTGTCAAGAAAAATTATGTCCATACTTACAATGCTAAACCCAATGCAATGTTTAACATATTCTTTTCTGAAGGGTCTCCAGGTCGTCTAGTCTACTTTTATCAGCTTACCTAGCTAGCTAGCTTTTATCAGTATTTATGTTTGCGTGTAAAGACAGTAAAGATACCGAAGAGGCGTATTTTTACAAGGTTTATGTAACGATGCACTGTCCTTCCGTCTATTAAGTACAAAATATGGAACCTCTAAGTGCATTTGCCTGTCGTCCTTAGGGTTGCCAGCCATACTTTATTATATTGTTCCATAATTTGCCTCATAATGATCATGCTAAATTCTATTTAATATTAATGTAAATAAAAGGCTGTATAAACGTTGATCCTTTTACGCATTAAGCAAGATAACACTCAAGCAAGCGCTCTCTCAAGTTGGTAGTACTGATTTTTGGTTATGGTGCTACGATGACGCTTGGCCGCCATTTTGTTTCGGTTGTCATTCGCTCATTCGGCTTCTAACTTCTGTTTTGAGTACACGAATAATTTTGATTTGCCCACTGCGCGTTGTTTTTGTTATCATTATTGTTAAGTTTATGTTACGTTGTGTTTGTTTTTCATTGCCTGTTTTCGTTAATAGTTTTAGTTTTTTTTGTTTGATACATCAAAGACATGGATGCTCTGCCGGGCACATCGCAAGATGGAGACACGTTTTTATCTCCTAAGAAAAAGAGGCCACGTGTAGCTCTAAGTGCAACAGAAAAACTTTGGGTCAGAAACGTTTACAAATATGTGTTTGAAGTGAAATGTTCAGAACCAAACATTGAATTACCAAAAACAAGTGAATGCGTTGACTAGGTGGCTGAAGTCTTGGGAATATCCGTCCGCACTGTTTATTCTGTTTTAAAGGAGCACAAGGAGAACGACAGCGAATCACCAAAACCTCCCGAAAAAACTGGCCTAAAACTTACCTTTAAAGATAAACTTGATAATTTCACATTCACTGCAATTAGACGAATTGTACATCAGTTCTTTCATAGAAATGAAATACCCACCATCGCAAAGGTTAGTTTACATGTCGTCACTCATCTTTTTATTATACGTTATGTATGTTTTCTCCTATCCCATGTGTAATATTAACTAATTAGGTAATAACTATATTATTTTTTAGGTGCTGCAAGTTGTAAATGATGAACCAGGATTGCCCAACTTCTCGAAAGAGACACTGAAATTTAAAAAATTATGAAACCTCTCAATTTCGAATTCGTTACTCGATCACGCAAGAGTGTGCTTATTGATAGACAAGATATCATATCATGGCGCCAGCGCTACCTGCGTTTAATTAAACAATATCGCAGGGAGGGAAAATATATATATTATCAAGACGAGACCTGGGTCAATGCTGGTACGTGATTTTTTATTTTTTTTATTTATTTATTTACAAATAATGGTTACATAATAATAATACAAATAATATCTCGCCAAACTAAAAAGTTTAAGTGTCAACTCTTAGTTTCTTATATTTGTACCATTTTTGTTTTGCTATCGAAACTTATGATTTTTCTTGTTCTCTTCAGGTCATACTACAAAAAAAGCCTGGATTGATGGAAGCATTACCTCTTCTCGACCGGCATTTTTAGACGGCCTGACTACGGGATTAAAAAATCCCTCAGGAAAGGGAAAACGACTAATAATTAGTCACATAGGCGGAGAAGAAGGCTTCCTGGACGACGGACTTCTTATGTTTGAAGCAAAGAAAGGTACAGAAGACTACCATGACGAGATGAATGCAGAGTGTTTCGAGGATTGGTTCCGCGGTATTCTACCCAAACTCAAACCAAATGCAGTAGTCGTAATGGACAATGCGCCCTATCACTCTAGGAAGATCCAAACAATCCCGAAGATGTCGTGGACAAAACCACGAATTCAAGAGTGGCTGACTAATAAAAATATTGTATTTGAACCAAATATGGTAAAGGCCACTCTAATAGATATTGTGATACAGCAAAATCTTACTGAGAAATATGCCGTAGACGAGATGGCTGCACATAAAGGCATCACAGTTTTAAGATTGCCCCCTTATCACTGTGAGCTGAACCCCATTGAGTTGGTATGGGCGCAGGTAAAGGGTCACGTTGCAAATAATAATAAGACGTATAAAATGCAAGAAGTTAAAAATTTATTTCAAGAAGGTATAAACAAAGTGACACCGGCTAAGTGGAGTGACTGTGTGTCTCACACTATAAAAGTGGAAGACAAAATGTGCCACCTCGATCATATTATAGATGAAGTGACAGATAGATTTATTATTAGTGTTACCGAAAGCGACAGTGACAGTAATTCCGAAAAAGATTGATTAAAGTTCATTATTATGGCATTTTTGTTTCATTTTAAATGTACCTCCCTATACTTCCAATAAAAAAGATCAATCCTCTAGTATAGTAACAATAATAGAATAAAAAAATACATTACAACTTAATATTAAATCTCAAACACATAACCAAACTGTTCATTCATTTATGATTCACTCATTTAGCTACATCCCTATTTATTTTTCTTCAAAAACCGGCAACCCACAAAACGTCATTTTACTGCAGCTAATAAAAAGTTAGACTTTAGACACGTTGAATTGCGTTGCAAATAGTTTTAAAGTACCCATATTATATGACTATTTATGAGGCATTAAGCATGCGTATAAGAGTATTTGTGGTAAACAAGTACCTATATTATAATCGCATAATATACATATTCTCAGCACAAAAGCGGTCAAACTCTAGTCTCAAATGACATAACCATGCGTTAATATTATTACCAAATTACCAAAAACCGCAACGTGTTCTATATGCTCACGTCGTCGTTCGTTTTAATTTGTTTCGTAAGCATGCCTAATATTTCTCTAACAAATACTTTTAACACATTACAGGACAGCTAGAATAACGACGATATCAGATAAAATTACATAAGATAAGGGTGTCTACATCGCAGGGAATTTAGTCGGATCCTCCTCGCGGTGCACCCTGGGCAGTGAAAGTAGCAAAAGCTCTCTTTTCATAGAGGGGGAGTTTTTCTGCTGTTTTAAACGGTTCGAGTACAACAGATCAACCTCATCGTTAGTTCCGATGAGGTGAAGCCGCGTGCTTCCACATACCTAATATCGATTTTGTAATTTATGTGAATACTAACATTAGAACACCTCTATCAGACTGTAAAATAATAATTTACAAATATTAATAGTAATGGAATCGGTGAGTGCGAAGTGATAAAACCTGAATAGAATGAGAGCATACACCAAAGGCCTCGACGGTGTCATAGACACCACGAAGCACTGCTTCAGCGTGGCTACATACACGCAATCACTTCGTTTCTCTTCGACCAATGAAGTAGAATTGTCTATTTCGCCATGCTGAGGCTCCTGAGACTTGATGGTAAAAGCCAGAAACACTATCGAAATATTCCTCTTCTTTATTTTTGCTTCTTATACAAGGCCCGTTTTAATAAATTGCCATTGTTTTCTTATGGAGACACGCATGCCCTTATTTGACGTGGCAGTATATTTTGTCCGTAACATTGTTATGATTGGGTGAACACTGAATCAGTTTTAGCCAGTAAATCAGTATTCCACAGTCGTTCAGTACGAGTACAGTAATAAGTACGATATAGGTACATACAGACCATTCAGGTTTCTTAAAAGTTTAAATAACCCACGCCTATACAGTCAGTAATCTTGTACAAGCTTATTGTTTAATATGTAGGTACGTTAGTAAAGTAGTAATGTATACAGGGTCCATTTGCTAAATGACGGACGAGGCTCTTCTGACGTGGGTCTGAGACTCTGGCACAGGTTTCCTTTTGGCGTTGGGAGATCACACGGTATTCGCTCACATAAAAATCGTATAAGTCAAACCGAAAGGAGAAGCAGCTAAGGGTTCACGGGTCTCGTATAAGTGGAAACTTCGAGTGTTTCAAAATGCCGAGCAAATAATTCCGGATACCTCGTCTGACCTTCCAATTAAGGCAAGCCAGAGTTGAGAGATTTGTTGCGCTCTTGGGAAATAAACTTATTATTTTAGATACTATGGTTAGATATAATTAAACTAAGACCGACAATGGAAATTAATACAACGTAAGAGAATTTGCTCAATAGGTCAGCGTCTAATAAGTCAAAACAAATTCGTTCTGTATAGACGTATAGACTATTAACACGGAACTAAATATAAGAAAAATAATACTTGATAAATGCTTAGCAATTGGACCACCGAATCATACATAACTTGCCCTGAGATAACTCCCTCCGACAAGAAAATTAGCGGGACTTTTTTGGTCTATTTACAAACATGTTAACTTTATATAATTACAATGTTTTATTGGAATGGCATAATTTGATTTTTATAGACATGAAGAGTACAAATGGACAACTCAATCGAATACCAAAATATAATCGTCCAAAGACTTTTCAGTGAATAATACTTGGAGTCTTTGAAGTAAGACAGGTATAATCAACTTTAAACGTTTTCTCGAAGTGATTAACAAATATTTGCATACTTCACTCAGATCTTCAATTCTTCAGAACTGTTAACGTTACGCGTTAACTGTTAACACGCTAAAAATATTGACTAGATTTGATCAGTCGTCCCATGATACGCAAGGTCAAATTCTGTTGTTCAAATCACACCCAGTTCTAATATAGGTCAAGTGCAGGTTTTATTATCAAAATGTAGTAACAAGGTTCAGCTATATGTAAAAGAAACAAAATAAATGCGCGGTTTGCGTGTCAACTTAACTTTATAAGGAAAAAAAGTTTAAGCTCAAAATTACATTATCGTACATACCTATTGTAATATCCAAGAGCTTTAGGAATGATTTGCACGAAACCACGAAATAGAAGTCAAGTTCAGAGGTGAATAAATACGAGAGTAGGTACCTATTGTATTACTGTCTAAGAAATGCTGATATCAATTTACTGGTAATATAGCATTATAGGGCTCTAATAATATCTTCACCTGCGCTCCGGTACGCCGGACCAATAGACGAGGCTGGCACAGAATTTCCTTTCGCGGTTGGCGGTCCGAGGACAGTCGCTCTAAGATATAAGAGAGCGGACCCCGGACTACAAAGTACACGCTTTAGGTGTAACAACGATAGCATGAAAGGCGAACTTGTGATCTTTTGCCACTACCGATGACAATGATGAAACAAGGCTCACTGATCATCATCATCATTCAAGTGACAATTATAATAAATAATAAAAATAATAAAGCTAAAAGTCAAACCCATTTCTTTTTTATTTGAATTCAGATAGTAATCTGACAATATAATAGAGCTTTTGTTAAGAATTTCGGGCACCTTCGAGACTGGCAAATAAGTACTAAAATGTTCAGCAACTAACCAACGCCTTGCCTCTTGGTGTGTTAGGGATCGAAAACAGACAGAATAAAAGTAGGAGACTAGACCCCGGGCTCCAGGGTGCAAGCTTGCGAATGCAACCGGGACCAAGACTGCGATAATGATGATCTTTTACAAAGAACTTCATTAATACCCGATTTCGTCAATCGTCCTTAATTAAAGATGTAGGATTACTGTACGGTACGGTATGCGGGTGTTCCATTTGGATACCCTAATTCGATCCCTCAGAGGATCCAAAAGGAATCGCTATTCCAATTCGATCCTCTAACCCTCCCTCATTTAGGGGATCGTATTAAAACATAAACATAAACAATACTAAAATTATCACTTCCACATGGATTACCTTTTAGTTAAATGATTAAAATAAGATTTGTTACGATAAGATGAGATGAGATAACAGAACATAACATAAACTCACGCCTATATCCCCGAAGGGGTAGGCAGAGGTGCTAGCACCCACATTTCGCCAGTTTATGTTTAGGTCCCAATGTTATAGGTGGCGAGCCTATTGCCATTAACCGGGCACTTATAAACCTGCGATTAATACACACATAACTCCGAAAAGCATCGAAAAGTCATTGGTGTGTGCCATGGTAAAACCTGGTATCGAACCTGAGACCTCGTCTCAGCAGTCCATTACCCATACCACTAGGCTACCGCGGTTGTCCTATCTCACCCTATCTTATTCTTATTTTTATCTTATTCTATCTTATCTTAATCGTTTCGGAGACTCTTTCCTCTGTCGCACCATTAAGGCCTGGAATTCATTACCAGCTCACGTGTTTTCATCTTCCTACAGTCCCGGGTCCTTTAAGCGGGGCGTGAAAAAGCATATGATGAGGCCGTCAAGCTGAGTGTCACCATTGTCACACGGTATGTGTAAGTAATGGTGACCCTCTTTTCTGGGAGTTTGCCTTCAGCTTACCATCAGGCAAGGCGAAGTCCAATTGACGTGTCCTATATAAAAAAATTTAAAAAAAAAGTTTAACTAAAAGGTAATTCAAGTGGAAGTAATAATTTTAGTTTTGTTTTAAAAATACGATCCCCTAAACGAGGATACGATCCCCTGAGGGATTGAAATAGGGGATCCAAATGAAACTCCCGTTTGTATGCACTTTCAAATTTATCCCGAGATAATCTTGTAACCGAACAGTCGAAAGTTACCTACACCTAATTAAGCTAATTAACCTAATATGCAATGCTAAATACAACATGCTTGCCAAATGTAAATACTAATTATTTTTAGATGGTAATACAATCTGTATGTAGTTTCTTGGCTCTGGAGGTTACCACTTTCCATCAAGTGGGCCGTGTGCTTGTCTGCCATCTAAGTTGTATAAAAAATATAGGTAATATATTCTTCAATTCTACCAGGCACTCGAGGATGTTAGTGGCAAGGTTACTCTTAGAAATCATATTTCATAGAATTGTGCCATTTGCACCTATACATAAATGCTAGTCCCGAAACAATATACTACCCCGCAAACTTCTTGAAAATGTACTCTAGATGTGCAGAAATCGTTTTTAGGTATCTTAGGTGGCAAGGCGGGGCGACTGCTGAGGCGCGCTTATTAACCAATCATAGATTAAATTGAACCAATCACGAGTTCAAAGGGCTCGCGTCATTGGTTGATTAGTGCTTTCATTGGTTGTGACTTGTGTTGTTGTTGTTGTTAGTCGCAGCACATACGAAATTAAAAGATGGGTCAGTTGTAATGATAAATGTGAAAAAGTAAGTGTGTAATCTCCTATTTAATGGGTTCAATACTTCAAACAAAGTACCAAACTCAGAAAAGAGTAAAAACTTATTTCAACACAAAAGTGAAAATAAATCTTTCAATAAAATAAATTAAATAATCCCTAATAATTGTACAAGAAGTATGCCAACATTTATTTCAGCGTTCAGAAACGCACGAGCAATTAAATTGTAATACAAATATGGCCGAGTCGTTCATGTTGCCTACAACCTACAACTTGGCAATGAAAAATGTTGTAACTTCAGAATGTGTTGTGATTTTTGTTGGAAATACATTACTAATACTAAATTTTAAACTCTTGCGTTTCATGATAATGTACAATAATGCAACAATAATGTATACGTAACTAATAGTTTAACGCTTAAGTGTGAAGGAAGTAATAATTGTGGTCTATTAGATTAACAATTACAATTTTATTGTCTAGGTACCTATTAATTTTCTGTAGCATACTTTTTCACAATAGTACATAATATATTATTTTATTAAGCACACATTGTCTTAATCTTACTTACAACAATGACATCTAAGTATTTTATATTAAACAGGTATGACGTGGTTGGCATATTTACATATACACATTAATAGTATTTTTTATGCAATTGAATTCCCTAATTAATTATTTATCAGTGAATTAAATAATCTATCGCGTTAAGTCATTATGTGAGTACAACCTATGACACTTGAATGACGTTGTTTTTTTGTCAATACGAGAATATCTATAAGGTACATATTACCTAGGTACATTATCTTAATAGTTTATTCCATATGAAATTGTTACTATCTTCGCTTATAGGACCCGGCTTAATTTTTTATCCGATTACGGTCTAAGTTGAAAAGAGAGGTACTTATGTGTTCTCTCCTAAAAGTACCTTCACGCATTTCCCAATGTGCGCCATATTACCCGGTGCTTCGCCTTCCGCATTCAGTCTATCCCCCATCAGACTGTGGGGTGTTGCATCTTCGGCTTGTAGGTTCACTTCACTTTGTGTTGGCCTAATTATTTCTTAACTACTATCGACTCAATCCACTTTCTTGCAATGTTGCCGGCTTTTTTGCGTCAAAAGTTTGTTTTTAAAAATAGCCCATCTAGTTGTTTGTTAATACGCTTGGTTCTGAGAGTTAGTGTGAATGGATAACAAACAGACAAACTTTGAGTGCTTCTTATTGAAATCGAGAAAGGTACATATCTGCTTTCCGAGCTAATCGTGTTTTATTATCTATGTTTCTATAGGTAAGTAAGGTAGATACATCAATTGAATCCAATCAATCATATAACCTATACCTATATAGACATTGTTCGTTGGTATGGTACCCATATAGGTATACATACAATAAACACATAGGTCATTTATAGCAATGTGTTGTACTGTACTTTGCTAATTAACAACTGGTAATTGTACTGGTTAGTTTTTATGAGTAGATATTCTGGAATCGCTCAGCCCAGTTGGATGGCAAAAACCCGTAATAAGACTTGCAGCCCGTCAGTCACGGCGTGGTTACATGCCACATGCCGGGTAGCGGCTAAAGTAACATATTATCTATTCTGTAGTAACATGTACGATTAATCATTTCAAAAAAGAAATTGGACTGTGTTACTATACGTTCGTATCTGTTCGATTTTTTTCATTAAAAATACCTACGATATATTTATTAAACATAGCAAGGCATGTGAATCATTTAAAGCATACCAATCGAGCTGTGTAAATGTTGAAAATCATTTATTATTTCAATAGCTGAAAAGACATTGTACTAATGTCGTATGGATGTAGGTGTCGTCGCAGTCATTGCCTGATGGTGAGCAACCTCGCCCTAATATGTTTTCAAACAAGTTGTAGTATGTGTGCACTGTGCGAGGATTAATTCAGTCCAGTTTGTACCTGCTAATGTTTACTTACAGTAAATACGTACTTAAAAGTTAAATGTAATAAGATCTGATTTATTCCTATATAATTTAAAGCAGCAGACGTCATCTGTACCAATATTTACGTAGAATAAACAGGTATTCATCATCTGTTCAAATAAGTCAATTGCCGCCGGTTATACCAAGAAATTCTATAGCATTAAAATTCGATTCTATTTAAATAAAATAATCTCGTAAGTTGGTGTTCATGGAACAGTTCGCTCCAGTTCTTGTAATTCCACTTTCAAGTTCCTATTATGGTTACTCGATTAACATTGGCATTGGAGTGGAGACAAAGGGTAATTTTGAATGTGTTTGCACGCAACTGCGAGTAAAGGCGAAGACCCAGTAGCCGCATATGGTATGCCAAATGTCTGTAGCCAGCCCACTGGGAATTGATAAATTCAGGATAACACCTGGACAGCCGCATAAACTTTGTGCGCCTAAAGTTATTTCTTGGTGGTATAGGCTTTTCATAAGTTTTATAAGTTGTTGTTTCACTAGACCCATTGACAGCACTTAATTCAATTTATTCATTTATCACTAACTGGGTATAATATATAGATAGATATCACTCGGGACGTTATTGGATATCAGGCTTTTTCAAATTCAAATTTATTTATTCTTTGCAAATATGGGTTACATAATGTGTTACATCCAGTAGGTATATAGTTTTTTTAGTGAAAGGTAGCAATTTGGCCTCGCCAATAGTGTGTCTAGAATTCTAGACAAATTGATTTGATATTTTAGAATTGTTAGTTTGGCGGGCAGAACTTTGCTTTGACTTCAGTTTATTCTTAGCCTTTTTATGATATTTCTCCCAGGGATAACAAACCTTTCTTCGCGGTTTTTATCGACTATTATCTGCAGTTTCAGAGCTTAATAGTGTATAGTGTAACTATTATGTAATTTCTGCGATGATATCGATACTTTTAGACTTTGCGCATGACCTTGCTACGTGGTACACTCTTCTATGGAAATCCAGAAATAGATTGCTCTATCGATTTTCTGTACTAACCCAACGATGTATCTTAATCAAAACAAATGTGTGGTGATCCACTGATCAATTATACTAAACACCTCAACAAAGTCTAGGGAACAAGATGACCCCAATTTTTTTTTCTTGTAAATCTTGTTTTGCAAATAACTGGCAGCAAATAAATAAAAATAGAATAAAGTAGATTACAGAGTTGTTCGAAATTTAAAAATAAATTTTAATAAGTACTGATTTTCGAATATGGAGGGTAAACTTTTAAAAGTGTTTGATTGTGCAGTTTCTCTGAGGCAAAATAAAAATTATTTTCTTTGATTGTAAATAACGTTTATTATCAATAATACGTCTTTTACGTATGGTTTGTGCATTTTTGTGACTGTAGTCATCATGTCACGTCGTAATTTAAGTCGCGAAGAGATGTTAAGGGCTGTTGGTATGCTGCAAGCTGGACGAACTCAACGCGACGTAGCGGATGCTGTCAACACCCAACCAAGCGTAATTTGCAGATTATGAGCACGCTACAGGTCTACAGGGGATATTGCCGAACGTCACAGGAGACTAAATAGGGTTACTACCCCGCGACAAGATCGTTTCTTGCAAAATTCCGCAAGGCGGCAACCCACGATTACTGCTCGTCGGTTAGTCGCAGGCCTCCAGTCTCAGCATCAAGTGGTTATTAGCGATCAAACTGTCAGGAGAAGACTACATGAAGCCAATCTTCACGCTCGCAGACCGCTTAGGGTTCCAGCTCTTCGACGTGGAAATCGAGGTCGTCGCTTATTGTGGGCTATCGTACATTTACAGTGGACCGACCATCAATGGGCACGGGTTCTGTTTTACGACGAATCTCGCTTCGGTTTTCATCCTGATTCGAGAAGAGTGCGTATATGGCGAGTTCCTGGACGTTGGAGTCGTCTCCAGAATCCGCAAGAAGTTCATCCTTACCAAGGTGGAACAATCATGGTATGGGCTGGAATTCGCCTTGGTGGAAGGACCGACCTCGTTTGGATACGGGGCAATTTAAATGCAAACCAATACATTCAGGAGGTTATACACCCCATGGTAATCCCTCATCGACAGCAGTTCGGTCAAAATTTTATGTTCATGCAAGATAATGCACGGTCACACACCGCACGGGTAGTGGTCAATGCGTTAAGCGAGCACAATATTGCGACGTTGGAATGGCCTGCTCAGTCTGCCGACCTCAATCCCATAGAGCATGCCTGGGAATTGCTTGGGAGAAGAGCTTTCAGTGATTCTTTGGAAAATCTGAACACTGAAGAACAACTTTTTTTACACCTTCGCAGTGTATGGAGCCATATTCCACAGACGATGTTTGACAATCTCATACTAAGTATGCCACGCCGTTGTCGAGCTGTTGTTAATGCTTTAGGAGGTCCTACAGATTATTAAAAACGTTTAAAGTACGGTTAATTACTGTATTTCTTACTACCTCGTTATTTTTGTGCCTAATCATAGAAGGTTGTAATACTCAACATTGGCACTATTCAATTCTTCCTTAAAAAAAAAAAATTTGATATGAGAATGTTTTTATTAAAATTAAAATTAAAAACGGTATAAAAATACCCTTCTATTGATATAAAACACTCACTATTACAAGAAAGGGTTTTTAAATAAAAACTAGAAATGTCCTTGTTCCCTAGACTTTGTTGATGAGTGTATAATGAACTTTTGACATTGTAGTCGGCCATAAGGTCAAAGTGAACTCTATTTGGTGATTGGCACAGGGCGCTTGTGTAGGTACCTATCATATGAAAAGCAAAAGCTACGAAAATTAGGCGGAGGAGAAGTTCGAAATTGTAAGGTACACTTAAAATTATAAACTTTGAAACATAACGCAAAGGTATTGTTTTCATTTTTATACAATCATCATCAGCGACAAACTTGCACTTTGGAGCCCAGGGTGAACATCATCCCTTCCTGCTGCCATTTCATGTTTATTTTGGTTTTTATAAGACTGCAATCTCACCCTACAACCACAAGAGGAAAGCCTATAGCCAGGCCTCCAGCGTCAATTAGCAGGTAGGATACTGGCTTCCAAGTGACATTGATTTGGGCCTTGAAATACACGTAATTTATGTATGACATAATATTCAGGATCAACTGTATTATACTTATCTGACGTAGATATAAAACTCTTTTATGAGAGAACCTGATCGTACCTTCTTCATATAAAAAAGTGCCACGACTTTCGATCACCCTGTTATATTATATACTGTGCCCGTGGGGTGCTTATACTTATAGATATTATGGTTATCTTTACATTAGATAACTACACTGTGCCACGAGCAAACAGACAAGTAAATGCGGAAACGATATTGTTACGCTTTCGCGCCTAAACTACTCAACTGATCATCATGAATTTTGCATCACGTTGCTAGGGGTGTAGAAAAAGATTTAGAGTACATATGTTCATACAGAAAAGCTGCACAGAGATCGAAGTTTAACTTATAGACGATCGTACATTAACGCAAGTGAAGACGCGTGTAGAAATTTCTTAATTATATAAATTTTATGTAGCAGCTGATTCGGGAAAAATTGTCCCATCGACAACAATGGCCATTGAGAATGAATAACAGTATAACAAATCTAGTAAAATATATCGTGTATTTTAGTATGCCTAATGTTATAACTGAGTCAACGTATTTCCTTCTTCCTACAGTCCCGAGTTCTTTAAGCGGGGCATATGATGAGGCCGTCAAACTGAGTGTCACCACTGTGACATATGTATGTAATGGTGACCCTCTTTTCTGAGACCTTGCCTTCAGCTTACAAACTCTAAATCTAATTTATGTCTAATTGACTTGGACTATTTAAAAAAGAAACTTAATAATCATCATCTCAGCAATGACTATGAGTGACTGCTGTCTGACCCCTCCACCCCTAGATGAAAGTATGCATCTGAAGCCTACTAATCAATGAATATACCCGCCAACCAACCAACACCCATATTGTAGTTCCAAATAAGCTGTGTAAATAATTACTTTTTTTGTTGTTACATGATTGGTATAGTTAATTCAAATTAAGTATATTTTTATTTACTGATTTTGTTGTGGAAGCATATTAATTTTTAAACAATATAAAACAGAAAACTATATCTATTCTGAAATAATTATGAAAAGTGCAATATAAATTTTTTTAAATTTTTGGTTGGGATAAATCTAAAGTAGCATGAATTGTACACTTTCAACGTAGACAGTTTTAAATCAGGTTTTATTACTATAGCAGCTGATGCCCATGGCTCTGCCCATGTGAAATTTTGATCCCATTCCTGCTACCCATGGCAACCTTTTCTTGGGATGAAAACTATGTATATTATATACCTAGCCTATGCATTATTATAGATTATAACAAACTTCAGCCAGATTCTTTCAACTGCTGGGTGATTAAATAACAAACATCTATATACCTCTTCTATGCTTTATAAATCTTAAATTGACTTCTTAAAAATTGCTTTACACTAATTATTGTACTTATCATAAAGATGGCAGTATTGTATAAATATCATTTTTATTACTTTCTTCTAAAGAAAAAACTTTTCTTTCAAAAGAAAAAATCATCCAACTTACTTAAATGGTGTTGTATTGCTAACTACAGCAATACAATAAATTTTAGGACCACATAGATAAACTTGCTGGTATACAAATAGGGCCACCCACTAGAGTTGGTAATTATAAGAAAATTAAATAAATCAAAATGAGTACAAAGTGATTAAATAAAAAAACTTAAAGCACTTATTTAATATTGGAATTAACAGAAAGGCTAACTGGTGTTCATTATCTGAGATTAATTAGTGAAAAATAACTAAGAATTATAAGAAAAAATATATCTAAGATATCTATCTATCTTAGCTCAGGTTTAGATAATTCAGTGTAGAATGACCTGAAATATTTTCTATTAACTATTTATTTAGTCTTACGAGCCAGTGCAGTCAATGCTTTACTGATATTATTATGGGCTACAAATAGAATCCTCCTCCAATTTATGGTGTAGTGTAGTCCTTGGAACTGACCCTAATCTTTAACCATTGTCACTTCAATGTATGTGTTATGTAGGTACCATTATTCCCAATAAGACCCCACAAATAATGTGTGACTATATTTTGTATTCATGAGTTCTGTTTATATAACATTCACATTAATTTTAGTTTCCTATGCATATCATTAACTTTTTGAAAATAGTTTTAATTTTATGTACTATAAATATTAAAACAATACGTTAAATCAATGAGTATCTAGATGAATAAATAAATACACAATTTAAATAACTATACCATAATGTTGAGATAATATTGTTATTGTTATACGCTTACTTATAAATATGACAGGCCGAGCTATAAATCTTTTCTCAGTAAATTCTACTATAAAACTATATTGTATGGTATGCTCACCTGATCAGGGCAGAAGTAGCCAAATGCAACCATCCCAAATAATGAGAGTAGTAAACAGAAGAGTATCACTTTTCGTAGCCTGGATCTTGGCTCCATTTTTTTTATTTCGTAGACACCGCTCGGTAACAACAAAGCGAAATCACTATCTACTTGCACTGATACACTTTTTTGCATTTCGACTGAATGCATGTCTCATTTTTACAAAAATATCCCCAACACAACAAACACATATACCTTTTACTGTCTCACTTTTTTTACGAAAGTCCATAATTTATCATAACATAAAGTTTACATTGTCGTTGTTATCATCGATTATCTCAAAGAGATATAATTTGAAAACATTGCTTTATTGATATCACTCGTTGAAACTATGTAAGTTGCAACTGTGTGCGGGACGATTATCAACGCGAGCTAGAGCCGACCGACTGCGAAGTGCGAATGACAGTACGCGAAGACGACTGACTGACGGAAACAAATGAAACAAGACGCAAGCAATACAAACAAACAATCCTTTTGTAGAGGTTTAGAAAGCACCATAATTTACATATATTAGATCACAGATGGATTACAACTCTTTACAAAGTTCTAAATTAATTCAAAATAATAGAAACTACTTTTTCAGTATTATTTTGTACATTAAATTCAATTCAATTTTCTATCATTCACGGCGTTCCATGTCTCTTAATGTCTACATTGTATCTAACGAGCATTACTGTAAAAATAGGATGGGTATTTCATCAAGTTATGTAAAGAGGACGAACATATAGATGAAATGCTTAAGATACCAGACGACAGTCGGGTTACGAAACGCAGCTTTCGTTCTGAAATACATGTTTTTATATGTTATTTTTTTAACATTTCTCCGTATTGAAATACTTAGTTTACTTGATATCGAAAATCGATCCTCTTTGGTTTTACTGTTGATAGTTTTCATTTGAAAAATCAATAATGGTTATTATATTGACAGTGCCGAAACTATCGGTGGTACCGATAAGAGAATCGATACCTCGGAACAAGGTAATACTATCGATATTGTTGTTGCTCACGAAGAATGAACTTGGAATGAACCAGCATGGGACACTTCCCCACTTGGACTCAGAACTTGGCGTCGTGAAATTCCAACCAATCAGCTTTTTTTGTAACCAATCAGAGGAAAGTAGTAGTTTTCTCTGATTGGTTACAGAAAAAGTATACTTGCCTAAAGAAAAAAATCGATTTCTTTCAACAGGCAAACTTCCTTTCCTCTGATTGGTTAATTGACGTATTTGACATTTCTACTGATTGGTTCATTTTTCTGGACGCCGAGTGGCGATTGGCGAGTTTGTAACGCTGTCATTTAGCTCCTAGACGCCATATTTGTATATTTGTTTTGTTTTGTTTTCGTGTTGGTGAAAATATTATTAAAATTGAAGATTTCTGTTTTAAATATCTACTGCTTACGTTGAATTGAGTGACTCCTCTATAGTGTTGAATACTGCTAGTTTATCCTGTTTTGTGAGAAATTGACTCCTTGTGTTGTGTGAGAAATTGACTCTTTGTGTTTTGTGAGAAATAGACTGTTTATGGCGATACATTGACTCTTATTAAGTTTTTTGAGATATTGACTTTTTTTTGCTCTCAGATGTTGATTCTTTATTTCTTTATGTGAGTGTTTGACCTAGCTATATCAGCTCCGATAGGTTTGTATTCCTAACCGGTTATTACACATTAAATCATCAGCTGTTGTGAATAGAGCATATAATTGTATTTTTACAGCAAATAAATTACATTTTTCACGTTAAAGAAACTAAAAATGCCTTCTAACTATGATTATTCTTAGAATATGTAATAACGTGAATAGTATATATATATATATTTATTATAGTAGGCCTAATAAAGAAATTATGAATATTCGTTCAGGAATTTTATTTCGCTTTCCTAAATATTTTCGTTCAGAAATTTTATTTCAGTTTCCTAAATATTTCCAGCGAATAATCGATTCTAATTGTATGAAACCGATTTTTTTAAATCGGAATTAATCGATTATTAAGGAACTATGCAGTTCTTTAAGCCTATTTGGCTAGAGACGGCTAAAAAGGCGTATAGCTACCCCGGTGTAGAGGGAGAACTCTTCTCCCTCCTCGTACCCCGGCGTCGTGAAATATTAAAAAAAAATTGCCGAGCCGAGCTCGGATTTTTTGTTTGAAGTGCGCCCTCTTACTCTATACTCTTTGGAATGAACTATCAATGCCATCAATAGTTTTAGATTATCAAGAGTATTGAAAATTATTAAACAATCGATACTCTAAACAATTAATTGATATCTTTTTATTTACGAGCAACAATACTAAAATAACTATCAAACTTTCACATTCCATGATATACAATAATGTTTACGGGAATATAGACACCGGGCAGTTTGCTAACAGAATAGGGACTATGTGAGTGTGGTATGACGGTACATGTAGATGAAGAACCTACTAACTACCTACCGTAGTATCTCTTATTAGTCTGTGTAACTACCTCACGGATTCATCTAGGCCAGCCAACATTGGCAGGCAACTGGTAGAGAGGATTGTCCACAGTGATTCTCCTTTGCCGTCCAGTGCGTCCAGTAAATTTTGCCCTACTACTAACTCTTTGATCTAGGCGGCGGGCGTGCACCACTCAGTCCAATCAGTCAGCCTGTGATAGCGTTAATTCCCGTAAGCATTACTACAATAATGTTTACGAGAATTATCGATAGTTTATTCTTCGCAAGCAATTGGATATTTGACAAGTTTTAAAATAAAAAAATATGAAATGTGTTGGATAATAACTACAAAAATGTATTTTACTCAAATATGAATTGTAAATAATTTATTTTTACAAAATAAAGTCTGTATTTTAGAAGACGCGAAACGCGGGCGAATCAGTTGAAATTTCACGACGTCACTCAATTCGCACATTTTTTTTTTACCACTTAGGTGGCAGACAGGTTCTTCCCTTCTGATGGAAAGTGATTACCGTGGCCTATGGACGTGTGTAACACCAGAGAAGCCACACTCGTGCTGCCGAACCTGTAAGCACAGAGTTTCTTCGAGTATGTTTCGAGTGGTAAACGTAAAATGGTCCCGTCTCGTCTGTCTGTGTTTATAATTTGTTTGCTTACTTTTTTACTAATAAATAATAATAACTTATATTCTTGTTGTGAAAAGGGATAATATTTAGCAAGTATACTATAAAAACCGACAGTTCAAAACTATCTAAATTTAGGTTCATTAATGATAGATATTTATATCAATTTATATAAATATTCCTCTACCTTGAATACCTAGGAATATAGGTATTTATGCCTAGATAGATACCAGAGATAGTGATTAAGGGATGCACCTTATAAAAAGTTATAGTCAGTTAAGGTCAATTATAATTATTATTATGCATGGTTGCAGGTTAAATTGATTTCTTACTTACCTAGGTACATCAAAGTGGTCCTAAATATAACAGATTTATTGAATTAGACTTCGCCTTGCCTGATGGTAAGCTGACGGCAAAGTCTCAGAAAAGAGGGTCACCATTACTTACACATACCGTGTGACAATGACACTCAGCTTGACGGCCTCATCATATGCTTTTTCACGCCCCGCTTAAAGGACCCGGGGCTGTAGGAAGAAGGAAACACGTGAGCTGGTAATGAATTCCAGGCCTTAATGGTGCGACAGAGGAAAGAGTCACCGAACCGCTTGGTTCTTGATCGGATGTTCTGCACCGTGTGCGGAGACATCTAAGACCTGCACGTGTTGTCCTGTGTAGGAAAGGGGAAGGTGGGACTAATTGGAAGAGCTCATCAGAACACTCACCATGGTACAGACGGTAAAATACAGCCATGGACACAACATCTCTACGCATCTGTAAAGGTTCTAGGGTGTTTGTGACCTCTGGATTCCCAATGATGCGGACCGCACGTCGCTGCAACCTGTCGAGAGCATCTAGTAAGTACTTTGCTGAACCATCCCAGAGATGCGAGATATGTTATTGATTTTAAATAATAAAATTATCCAAGATCCTAATAGAAGTACGCAGTAATCTAATATGTAGTAGTAGTAAGTAATGGAAGTAATTTTCTAGTAAGTAGGTAAGTAATTGTACAATAATTATTTTTTAAATATGGAACATTGAGTCTTATGTTCAAATACCTAGGTGACTTTAAATTAAGGATCCTGATTTATTACTCAGGTATATCTAAAAAAATAGTGCAATGTAGAGTAGGTACAAATACGTCAATTATTTTACACGTCTGTTGTTAGCGTTATACTCGTTATACATCATACAATGTTATGTTCTTTTTCTTAATTTTTTTTCTAAAACTTCTTTATACAAAAAGTACAATAAACGCATGTCATTAGTACCATGGAGATTGATTTTTATAAATACGTAATAAAAAAATAAATTTAAATTATAGTATCAACTCAGTTATGTTGATCGGTGTTGCAGCCTATTGATTTTACAAGTTTCACGCCGTTTTTTTTTGTTCCACCACAGATAATACAATATAATCACTGGGCTGACTATACCTACTTCCTTAATCAAATTTTTGTGAATTGGGTGCTCGCTCTGCGGACTTTTTGGCACCAACATGAAGAAAGACGCAACGCGATATTATTTTATTTTCCGAAATTGGTGTGAATTCGAGTTTTTATATATAAAAATGATAGATTTTTAGACATAACGTCTTTGACAACGCACACAAGTGTAGGAAAGTGGCATATTATAGATAATAAACCAGCACCAATACCAACACGAAAAATCACATTTCACTGTAGACAGTGAAATGTGATTTTTCGTGTTGGTATTGGTGCTGGTTCCGAATCTCCCTAGGGAGCTTCTAGTAAAGTCCCCACAACTTTACTAAGGCACCAATCATCTCACTGATCTGATCGCCATCATCAACATCATAAACTTATCGTCATCGTCATCAAAAAATGATTCTAAGATTATAAAAAACTTTGAATAAGGTAGGCCTTAAGGCCGAAACATATTTAGGTACTTGGCGTGGCGTGTCGTGTCGCTTGCTGGCGTTGTGGTGGGTGTGCGCACTACCTACCTACTATGTCGTGTCGTGCCGCGCCCATTTTATCGGAACAGTATAGTAACATCGAATTTTTGTAGCTTCATGAATGTCTTCGTCTGATTTGGATAGTAATTTCGATGTTACCGTGAATTTCTCATAGCAATTGAACTTATGAAACTTATAATAACATGTACATATATATCTATACCTACTTAATATTATAAAGCTAAACAGTTTGTTGGTTACATAAGCGCGTTGCTAATCTCAGTAACAAGCTTAGAAATGAGCTGTTCTCTCAACTATGCTGCTCAAACAAACTATTGTATTTAGACTAAGTAGACTAGAACAGATTTTCTGTTCTGTGAGGTGGGTAAAATGTTTGTAAATAGGTACCTACTAAAAAAATTGCCAGCTGAGTTTCTTGCCGGAGCCATTTCAGGTTGGTACCTACCGCTTTTCGAACCGATGGTTCATTTGCCAAACTAGTCTTTAAATATCTGTATCAAAATAATCGGGATATTTCGACGCTGTTGCATTGCAAGCAACAACACCGTGGTGTTTGCAACAGCGCGCTGAGACTCCTCAGTGAGCGCGTGTAGTCCTTGCTCGCGTCACAGTGAGGGCACTCATTGGCTCTTACCAGATCCGACGCAGGAAATCACCCAAACCAGTTCCCGGTGATAACCTGCGTCAGTCGCTCACACTCCGCTACCGTGTCCCTGTGGAGTTGGCACCTCACGGACCGAATTTCTCTAGGTTAGGGTTGAGATCTATCCCACTCTTGCGCCTCTTAAAGCACCGAAAGGGCTCTAGCTTCCAGAATTCACGGTAGCGATCCGATCGAGGAGACTCGCTAAATCTAAGGATATCATGCGGTACCTGATGATTTTGATGACCATCATCTGCGGAGCACGCAGCAGGTGCACGCGTACAGGGTCTCCACCCACATGGGACGTCCGTACATGGACCCCATGATTGCTGCGTAGAATCTCCTACAGTCCTCCGTCCCTCCTATATTGGGCAGCAGCCGCGCCAGAGCGTTAGCTGTGCCCTTCAATTTGATAGCGAGCCAGACTTTGGAGATGCTCCATCATGATCTTTATGCCGATAAGTGTCTCCCACTGTGAGACTGGATCCCACTGGTGGTGCATGCACTCCGAGCAGGGCTGGGCAAAATACAGAAAATACATACTTCAATGTAATTGAAATACAAATTTGTAGCGGATAATCCTAAACTCCCTCTCCGTAATACACGCGGTAGGGCGCCGAGACGTTATTCTCCGTCTACTAATTTACGAACGCGCCCATAGCGCTAGCCAATCACAGGCCCGCGCGACCGGCTCGGAGAGTCGGAGAAACGAACGCCAACATAAAGTCCTTTTCATAAAAGAAGTCCCACGGTGATTTGTGGTACTAAATTTGACAGATCAGCCATGTTGTCGATTGTCGATGTTATCAAGGGTGTGTATTGTGGTAGATATTGTTGTGTTTTTAATTGGATTAAGCGCGTTAATAGGATTGTTTACGATGCCAAAAGTTGTAAAAAGTGCGGGTCGAGAAATTATATTGAAGGTGAAGGAATTCTGTGAAGCGGAGCATCAGAATCAAGGTGTTTTGATACCAGTAAACAATGTTCGCAAGAGAGTTGCCGCCATGACAGGTACTTTTTAGGGTTGCTATATGAAGATTTTTTGCCGTTAAGATGGGAATATTTGGTTTAGTATTTTTATTTATGAGACAATAATATTTTAATTTTAACTATGAAGTAACGACGACCTCTGTAGCGTGGTGGTAGTGCACGCGACTGCTACGCAGGAGGCGCGGGTTCGATTCCCACTCAGTTCAAATATTTGTGTGCATGAATATGAATATATGCATTGATCTGGGTGGTTCTATAGTAGGTGTAAATTGTCCTAGAATATTAGAATATTAATTACACATTAATTACCACTACGCTATGCATTAGTCTGGGTGTTTCTATATATAATGTGTATGTATTCACAAGAAAAGTATATAAGTATGTTTATCCGTATTCTAGATTCCACTGTGATTCCATTACAAGATAATGTTGTGGAATATTTATTTATTATTATTATATTAAGCTTAACTTGTAAAAATAGTATAATTACACAAGATCTTAAATTATAATAAAAGTGCAAATTATGCTAATTCATGTATAATATGATTGCAGGCGTGTCGGAGAAAACGGTGTCAAGAATCACAAAAGAAGGAAAAAAAGCGGCTAGTACTTCAACGAAAATCGTCACCCCGGGGAAGAGTCGCCCGCATCCCAAAAATATCGACTTGGATGGGTTCGATTTGTGCGCCATAAGACAAAAAATTCACTTTTTTTATGTTGTGAGGAAAGAATTGCCCACATTGGGTAAATTACGCGCAGTTTTGAGAGAAGATATAAATTATCAGGGAAGCATTGTAACATTGCACAGAATATTACACAGCATAGGTTTCAAATATAAACGATGCCAATCAAAACGTAAACTGCTTATGGAACGCTATGATATCACTGTATGGCGTACTAAATAATTGGAAAGGATGCGAAGAAATCGCATTATAGAAAAAAAATCCGGTTGTATATTTAGACGAGACCTATATACATAATACGTATCACGCTAAAAGTTGTTGGCAGAGTGAGGATGAGCCAGGTATGTATGTCTCACACTCATCGGGAAATCGTTGGATAATCGCTCATGCGGGAACAGAAAATGGATTCATAAGTGGTGCATTGTTGATGTTTAAGTCACAATCCAAATCTTCGGATTACCACGACGACATGAACGCTACAAATTTTTTGAAATGGTTGAATGAAAAATTGATTCCGAACCTACCTGAAAGATCTCTCATAGTAATGGACAATGCTCCTTACCATTGTACTCAAATAAACAAGGCACCAACAATGTCGAGCTTAAAAAGTAGTATGCAAGAATGGCTGCAAGAAAAGGGAATTTATTTTGAAAACACGTGGACAAGGGCTGTATTGTTTGACCTAGTCAAACAAAACAAAGGACCTCCAACATATGTTGTTGATGAATTATTGAAATCACACAATCACGAAGTCCTAAAGTTGCCGCCTTATCACTGCGATCTCAATCCGATCGAAAAAATGTGGAGCCTTGTGAAAAGACGGGTGGCGGATAAAAACGTGGCCCAAGATCCTAAGGAAATCGTAAAAATAACGGAAGAGGCTTTTGAAAGTATTACAGCGGAAGATTGGGCCGCTCAGTGCAAGCATGTAGAACATTTAGAGGAGGAATATATAAAAAATGACGGTGTTATAGATGAAGAAATGGATCGATTTATCATATCTACGGCTAGTGATAGTGAAACAGAGTCTGATTCTGAATACATTCACTTTTCCGACAGTGACGTTAGTATGGCCGATGATCACAATTATTCAATAAAAGTTTGAAGAATTTTCTTGTTTTATTATATATATACCTAAAGTAGCGACCGCGTGCGGACAAACGTGGTTTGGGGTCGCCGGGAAGCACTGGAGACAGGCTGCCTTAGATCGGTTGTTGCGTTAATCCATGAGAGGCCTGTGTGCAGCAGTGGACTATATGCAGCTGAGATGATGATGTACACCTTCATTTCATTTTTCGTTGGTAAACAATACGACGTTATAAATTTGACATGACAGTAATTTCTAAATGCAACAATAACCTGACCCGAACAGAAATGGTACGAAATACCTGCTTACCTTGCTTGCATTTCATTTCATAATAATTATAATTGTATAGGACTTTAATATTATATTAAATATTCTGAGAATAATTTTAGTAGGTTGTTAATAAAATTAAAAGTATGGTATAAGATTTTCTTAAGCCTGGCAACATTATGTCGCGCGACTACAGCGCTGCGTCTGCGGGACTTCTTTCATGAAAAGGACTTTACTACACGAATTATAATCATTGTCCTAATAATTAAGTTTATTTGTTCCTAAAATTGTGAAATTAATCATTAAAAGGAATGTGACAACTACACCTGGCTCCTTATTGGCTCCATCCCGACTACAACTGACGCCCAACGTGTATATAAGGAGCATAAAGTTCGTCCAACAAGATGCCGCGCAAACGACAATCGCTAGATCAAAATAGTTC
The DNA here is from genome assembly GCA_963662185.1 of Eilema griseolum. NCBI lineage: Eukaryota > Metazoa > Arthropoda > Insecta > Lepidoptera > Erebidae > Eilema > Eilema griseolum. The sequence goes on along the minus strand of OY759232.1, from coordinate 15,420,746 downwards.
TGTACAGGAGGGAAATAGCAATAACTCAACAAATAATAACGTTGTGTTTACACAAGAAGCACTTACAACGCTTATTACGAGTATGCAGCAGTCTCAAGCTGAGTTATATTCTCAAATAATGAGAGAGGTACGTTCGTCCACACCAAACGAGGTTAATGTCTCCGCCATTATGAAAAATAATTTTGCGAAATGTGCATCGCGTTTCAACGGAAATACTGGTGAGTCTGTTGACAATTTTATTGATGCCATCTCAGTATACAAGGCGTGCCTAAACATAAGCGACGAGAACGCCATGTTAGGACTTTCTATGTTACTGGGTTCATCGGCGGGAACATGGTGGCAAGGCGTCAAAAACTCAACGAAAACTTGGGAAGAGGCCCTAAACAGATTGCGCAGTGCCTTCGGCGAGCGTCGTCCGCCATTCAGGATTTACTCCGAAATATTTTCAACCACTCAAGGTCAGCAGAATACAGATCTTTTTATTGCGAAAATTCGAGCTTTATTAGCAAAGCTTCCGCATGGTGATCTGTGTGAACGAGTGGAGTTGGACATGGTATATGGGTTATTAGATCGCCGCATTAAGAAAAGATTAGATAGATCAGCTATCAGTACATTCGACGAATTATTAATTAAAGCTCGCGCTATTGAGGACTCGTTAAAGGAAAACCACAAGTCCGAGAGCTGCAACACATCCGTCGCGACGACTTCGGAATCTGCGCGCCCCGCTTCTAACCCTATGCGTGCCACTGCAGTCCCCGCACGTGCCTCTGCAGCACCTGCGTATTCCACTGGCACAGCTGTTGATGGTCAAGATGCAAGACGTGGGAAACCCAGGTTGTTCTGTGTGTATTGCAAGCGTAGTGGTCACACTAAAGACAAGTGTGAAAAGCTTAATATTAATAAATCTAATGATAATAAGTCTAGTGATAGTGATACTTCAAAGTACAAAGATATTAAATGTTATGGTTGCGGTACAGAAAATGTTATAAAATCTAAATGTCCTAATTGTAACCCTAAATTAAGCTCATATGGTGAGCACACTGCATTTTATTCCCTTAGTTCAAAGACTGAGACTTCAACTTGTATTTGTAACAATTGTAATCCCCGCTTTATGTTGTCAAATGGTTTTCAATGTGTTTCTGGTAATTTTGTCGGATCAAAATCTCATGTTAATAATGATTTTAGGCCGCACACCAGTATTGCTGTACCATTATCTGACAAAGTTGGTGGCTCACAATCTTTATTGGAAATGTCAAGTAGCTCTAAACAGTTTCATGGGAAAGTCAGTGGTGCTCAAACATATTTGGTAAATGGTGCTCAAACATGTTTTGCTAATGATTCTCAAACATGTTTTGCTAATGAATCTCAAAGTTTTTTTAAAGTTAATTGTGAAAATAAATCTTCTCTACGTCCAGTAATAAAAATTAATATTTTAGGTGAGAATGGTACAGCAATGATTGATTCAGCAGCCAAATGTTGTGTGGCTGGCTATACATTGTACAATCTTTTTAAAATGAGAAATCATCGTATGTTGTCTTGTGTGAAAAATGTAAGCTTAGCTGATGGTGTTACTAGATTAATGAATGTACTTACTACGGAAGTGTATGTATGTCTTGAAGGTAGAACCAGGCTCATAAGTTTTTTAATTTTTCCAGACGCGGATAGTAATCATACTTTGTTAGGTATAGATTTTTTGATAAATTTTGATATCAGTGTGGATTTTGGTAACGCTAAATGGTACTTTAACGATAATGATAAAAAGTTTGATCTTCTTTTCGAAAAAGATTTATTTTATGAACATGTCTATGTTAACAGCATATTTAGGGATGATGAAGCATCAGGTCTTACCGATCAACAACGCGAGGTTCTTGCTCAAGTTCTCACGGAAAATGAGGACATTTTTAAGTTGACAGGTGAACCAACTAGTTTCGCGGAACATGTAATAGATACCGGTGACCACGCTCCTATCGCGGTACCTCCGTATAGGTTAACGCCCGCGAAAAAGGCTGTTATGCAGACTGAAATAGAAAAGATGTTAGCCGAGGACATCATAGAGGAATGCGAGTCGGCATGGGCCGCTCCGGCGTTATTAGTTCCAAAAAAAAAATGGTCAGGTACGTTTTTGTGTCGACTATCGTAAGCTTAACGCAATTACTAAGTCTGACGCGTATCCAATGCCGCTTATTGACGAACTTGTACAGTCAACAAAACGCAATTGCATCATGACTACGTTAGATATGAGAAGTGGGTTTTGGAATGTAAGCGTACGCGAGTGTGATAGGGATAAAACGGCCTTTCAGACACATTTAGGAACGTTTCGTTTTAAACGCATGCCTTTTGGTCTTAAAAATTCGCCAATGACGTTTGCTAGGCTAATAGGTTGCGCTCCGGTACATCACTGAAAAACATAAACATTTTAGCATACCAAGATGACCTGCTAATTATATCAGATGGATTCGACCAGCATATCGCAGATTTACGTATAGTTTTTGATAGACTACGCCTATTCAATCTTCGCGCCAACCGCGAAAAATGTGTTTTCGCACGCAAAGAGGTTAAATATCTTGGCCACGTCATCACACAGGAAGGGATCCTCCCTGATCCTGGTAAAATACGCGCTATCGTGGATATGAAAGAACCAAGTTCGGTACGCCATCTCAAAACTTTTCTTCAAACGTGCTCGTGGTTCCGAAAGTTCATTTTGAACTTTTCGAAAGTCGCTGAACCACTAACACGTCTTCTGAAAAAGAATCAACCTTGGAAGTGGGGTAATGAGCAGAAACAGTCGTTTCAAGAGCTCAAAAAGAGTTTAACGTCTGCTCCCATTTTAATCCAAGCTGATTACAGCAAACCATTTGTATTACGTACGGATGCTAGCAATTACGCCTTAGGTGCCGTCTTGCTGCAGGGCGAAGGAAACAATGAACGGCCAATTGAGTATGCGAGCCGTCTCCTTAACCCCGCCGAACGCAACTACAGTACTACTGAAAGAGAAGCTCTAGCGGTAGTCTGGTCTGTTGAACGCTTCAGAGGTTACATTGAGGGTCATGAAATTGTTGTTAGTAGTGACCATCAACCTCTTAAGTGGTTATTAAGTTTAAAATCGCCTTCAGGTAGACTCGTGCGATGGGCTTTAAAGTTGCAAGAGTTTAATATTCGCTTTGAATACACTCCTGGTAAAGCCAATGTTGTCGCTGACACTTTGAGTCGTCCTACCTGCGAAGAAGATAGTAAGGATCAGTGCGGGATTTGCTCAGTCATTGTAGACTTACCTTCGAGAAGTCCTGCTGATCTTCGCCAAGCTCAGTTAGATGACTCGGAACTGAGAAAAATTATTAGTAGTCTTGAAAGTAATGATGCTCTTGAAGACAAACGCTGGTCTGAGCGAGGTTACTTCATGCAACAAGGAGTTCTTTATAGGTATAATCCTGACGTCGATGTTGAAGAACCACAGCTCGTACTTCCTGTGAGTTTAAGACTCGATGTCCTGCAGGAATGCCATGACACTCCTATTGCTGGTCATCAAGGCATCGATAGAACGTTACATAGACTTTCACAACGGTTTTTTTTCACTGGTATGAGACGTCTTGTGGCTGATTTTATTAAGTCTTGCCCTACATGCCAGCGGTATAAGTCGTCAAATGTAAAGCCATCAGGCCTCTTGCAAACACCAGTTTTGCAACAAAGAGGTGAGGTTATAGCAGTTGACTTATTTGGCCCGCTCCCATCTGGAGAAAAGGGGGAGAAATACATATTGTTGGTTGAGGACACAGCTACTCGGTGGGTCGAGCTCTTTGCTCTTGTTGACGCCACGGCAGAAGTCTGTGCCCGAACACTGATAGAGGAATATTTCCTCAGGTATGGCCTACCGCGTCGTGTCGTCTCCGATAATGGAGTACAGTTCGTCTCATCTGTTATGCAACAATGCATGTTTATCCTGGGGATTCAACAGGATCTGTTACCCTTATACCACCCGGAAGCAAATCCGGCTGAACGTAAAAATAGAGACCTTAAGGTACAGCTGGCTCAGATAGTTGACACCAAGCATAACTCATGGCCCAAACACCTACCGTCGGTTCGTTTCGCTATGAACTCAGCTATGTGTAATACAACTGGTGTCTCGCCCGCATTTCTCACCTTTGCTAGGGATCTCCGTTCACCTATCGAAGTCAATCTTGACATCAGGACAGTCCTAGAGAAAGATAATTTTGTACCCCAGATTACTCCTTATTTAAAGAGTTTCTTGAATTCTTTAATTTCAATTCGAGATAGAGTAGAGAAGGAACAGGATAGACGTAAAGAATACGCGGATAAAAATCGTAAAATTGAAGAGTTTCATGTCAATGACCAAGTGTTAGTTAAATCGCACGTATTAAGTAACGCTGCAAAAGGGATTTCAGCTAAATTTGTACCAAAAAGAGATGGTCCTTATACAATAATTAAGGTAGCGAGTCCTACTACTTACATTCTTTCTAAACTTGATAATCCTAACGACATCATAGGTAAATTTCACGCGTCACAACTTACGTCATTTGTTAAAAGGAACGAGGTTTCTCTACCGGTCATGCCCAAACGTAACCGAGGCCGCCCTCGTCAGATTAAGCCTGTTTCCATTTCACCTGAACGGGTTCCAGAGCCTGTTTCTATCTCAAACGAACGGGTTCTTGAGCGAGGACGCTTTATCGAACCCGAGGGGGAGTATGTAGCGGATAATCCTAAACTCCCTCTCCGTAATACACGCGGTAGGGCGCCGAGACGTTATTCTCCGTCTACTAATTTACGAACGCGCCCATAGCGCTAGCCAATCACAGGCCCGCGCGACCGGCTCGGAGAGTCGGAGAAACGAACGCCAACATACTACACGAATTATAATCATTGTCCTAATAATTAAGTTTATTTGTTCCTAAAATTGTGAAATTAATCATTAAAAGGAATGTGACAACTACTCCTGGCTCCTTATTGGCTCCATCCCGACTACAAATTACAAAATACTGTAACCGCAAATAATTAAAATACAAAATATTTTTAAGTACCTACATAAGGTATTTGAAATATAAAATACAGTACCTATGTATTTTAGCTATTTGTACGTCGATAGTGTAATAGCAAGGTTTCGAACTCTCGATCGTACACCCGACTCTTTGACTCAGAGGCTATCAGTTTTGATTCAAAATAATAACAAATAAAAAATAATATAATGACAACTGAACTATACCACAGACTTAAGAGACAACCCTAACTAAAAACTTTAAAACTGAATATCGCATCGCAGCTGTCCTAAGCTCGTAGTGTCTAATTTTTTTTGTGGTAGTAGTAATAACTGCAGTTAACAATTTGGTATTAAAAAAACATGCGACAATCCAAGGATACGTCTTTAAAAAATAATTTAAAAAAATTGAAAAATAAAAAATATTCTCCATATATCCATAATTAGACAAGTTTATTTCACTTTTTTTTATAAATCAATGCCTAAATTATAACAGAATCATATAATAAAAAATCTATGAAAAATAACGAATAACAACGGAGATTAATGGTTTCTATGGTTTCTATGGACTTTTCTCGATTTTCCCAATTTCTCTGAAACCATGCGAGATAAAAATTTTGGAGTTTTACTACATATTTAGTTTGGTTGTTGTCCATCATAAAACATAAAAAGAAGGGGATGACCGCTACTGAGGCAAAATAATATACTGTGCGTCGGAAGAAGAAGGAGCAGATATTTTCCGAAACACTTATTTCCATTCCAGATGTAGGTGGCATATGAGAAACCCCGTGTGGTCTCTCTAGCTGGTCCTCTATGATATGTTCTACCGCCGCTGGGCGGTACCCCATGAAGACCCTGTTAGTCATCATCCGCTATGGTTGTCGCAACGGTTATGCAATACTGGCCATCAAGGTCCGCACGTCCAGATTGAACACCCGTATAGGGCAATAGACCGTACAATTCCCCCGTAGTCTCATGTAGGACTCATCCGACTCCCTCAACTTGAGGAGCAGCCCCGCAGCTGCGTCCTTCAACTTGTGGACCAGACTTCAGAAATACTCTCTGAAGTTCCATCGGTTTTCGAGCACGTACCCCAAGTATTTAATAAGGGGCTGGATGCCGATGGGATTGCCTCCCACTATGAGATTGGTTACTGCTGGTTGCGTGCGCTGAGGCCCATGGAAGAACATAGCCTCGGTTTTTTGTATCGTCGTTTGTATCCAATGTTCAACAGGAGCGGCCTCAGGGCTGATCCCTGCAGAATACCGCACGATATCTCTCGCCGACCACGGTTCTCAGTCACGATTGGGTAAATAACTCTCTCCATCAGGTACGGCCTGACTAAGTGGTGAATGTAGAGAGGTACTTTGTTATTATAAATTGTTATTATAAATTGTTTATTGTCTCAGAAAATGCTGTTACAATAAAAGTCTTATAACTAGGCTTATCAATACTACACAAGAGGTACTGTTACTGCCTTCCAAACTAGGCTAAAGCCTGTGTGTTGGAAGACAGTGCTCTATCGGTATCTATCACATAATAAGCTATTTTGTGAAACGTGTGTCAGATACATAATAAAGGCATGATAAAACAAATTTTTTTTTTCTAGTTTTTTTTTTTTTTTTTTTTTTAATTAACATAAATTGTGTGTGTGTGTGTGTGTGTGTGTGTGTGTGTGTTTGTGTGTGTGTGTTTGTATGAGTGTGTGTGTGTGTGTCTGTGTGTCTGTGTGTGTGCATTTATATGTGTTCAGTTATATCTTTCTACAACAACAAAAAGGATCAATTGTAATATAAACAAAAAATGTTTAGCATAGCTATTCTACGAACTTAAGTAGGGTTTCAGTACCTTCATAGTCCAGCTGGAGCAGCCAAGCAGTTACTGTCTTTTTAACCTTGTTTTTATTCATTTTGACTATATTTAATGTTTTATTTGCATAATTGTACAATTTGCAGCCTAAAATCTGGAATTGATTTCTGGCAAAAGAAGTTCTACATCTGAAAATAGGACAGGCGAGTTGCCCACTGCGTTTATTTGGGTCCGGTAGACGAGCACTTTGATGCACTTTCAAAATTGTTCTAAGGACATAGAGCTGTCTCACTGTCAAGAACTGGTTGTCCTCGTATAGCTGAGTAGTGGGATATCGCTTCGGTCTTCTGTTCATGACTTTGAGTACAGCTCTCTGTGCTCTCTCCAGCGCAAGAAACTGCATTTTTCCAGACCCCCCCCACACAGGTATACAGTACTGTATGACTGATTGGCACAGTGCTAAATATACCATTTTTAAGTGAGACAGTGTGGTCGCTTTACTTAAGGTCTTGAAAATGTGAATTAATTTCCTGATTCTACCTTTTACTGTCGTGACCTGGACATCCCACTTTAATCTACTATCTATGTGTATTCCAAGATATTTTGTGCTAGTCACTCTAGTTAATTCTTTACAGTAGCAGTCATTAATTGAAGTACATGTGTGAGCCTTTAAAGTGAAATCGTGTTTGGGGGTATTGATTTTTGATATTGCGAAAGGTATATATAGGGTTTTGTCCAGGTTTAGGGTCAGAAGATTGTTAGAAAGCCAGTTCATAATTTGTTTCAGGGAGTATTCAGCTCTCTCTTTCACCATCGACCAGTTAGTACCTCTTATGACGATTGCAGTATCATCAGCGTAGGTAAATATGTCGGTATATGGGAGAGATATTGCGCAAAGGTCGTTAACGTATAACTGGAAGAGTGTAGGGCCAAGAATACTCCCCTGAGGAACACCGTACGTTATCTCCGCTTCATCACTAGTCTGTTCACCTATTTTCACTTTTTGTCTTCTGTTTGTGAGGTAATCTTTGAATAAGCTGTGCGTGATACCACGTATGCCATATTTTTCCATCTTGTCCAGCAAAATTGGGACAGAGACTGTGTCGAAAGCTTTGGAGAGATCTAAGAATATGCATAAACATCTGTTATTGGCGTCAATGTTCCTAATAACAGTACGAGTAAGGTCAATGACTGCATCCTCAGTGGAAAGATTTGCTCGGAAACCGTATTGATTTTTTGCTAGTATGTCAAACTTATCAATATACTTTATTAGTGAGTTATTGAGAATCTTCTCAAGGATTTTTGATAACGCAGATAGTATTGAGATTGGTCGATAATTATTGACACAGCCTCTGTCTCCACTCTTATAGATGGGATGGATGAGTGCTTTTTTAAAAGCATCAGGGAAAATACCAGTACGAATGGCAAGATTACAGATATGTGTTATGGGCGGAATCAGTGTCTTCCGTGACAGTTTCAGGAAGTTAGATGATATACCATCCCACCCCAAGGCACAGTCCTGTCGTAGCTGTAAGATTATAAGTTCTACATCTGCTTCATCAACTTCTAGCAATGCCATCGAAGAGACCTTAGTTTCGATAGAAGAGGAATTGTTTTTCTTTTTAATACAGTCTGCCAAATTCCTGCCCATAGAGGAGAAGAAATTACAGATATGGTTCAGGGACTGCTTGGAGTCTACGTGACCATTCAGGAGTTCAGTAGGACAATCTATTCTTTTGTGGGTGTTAGTGACAGTTTTTATGGCTTTCCAGAGGGATTTGGGATTGTGGCCCGCTTCGTTTATGAGGTTTTTGTTGTATACCAGTTTCAGCTCACGTAGAAGACGATTGCAGTAATTCCGATACCGTATGTAAATAATTTTGAGTGTCATATTCTCCGGTGATTTTCTAACCCGTATATGCAGTCTATCGCGGTGTCTGATACATCGTACCAAACCAGGGGTCATCCATGGTTTTAAGGTCCCAAATCTTTTAGAGACTGTGGAGATTTTTGTGTTTGAGGTTATAATGTTTGACACTGTCAAGATAAGTTTATTAGTTGCTAAATTTACATCATCCATTTTTATTATATCAGAGAAATCAGTATTTTGAATCTCAGTTTTAGCATTTGGGTAGTTGATGTAAGTTTTTTTATGACACTGACTTTTATTGTGGATAGGTTTAGATTGGTCAAGAAACAGGGCTATCGGAGTATGGTCAGTAATGTGGGATTCTAGTACTAACGTCGTAGAGTGAAGATTTGTTTTAACGAAAGTATGATCTACACATCTTTGACTTTTTCTAGTAGGGAAAGTGTGAGTAGGGAAGAAACCATGAGATGCGTTACATGTTATGTATTCCTCATATATGGAGTCAGTACTATTTGGATGTATATTAATGTTCATATCTCCTATAAGGATTGAGTGTTGCGTCGTTAAGCTATCAAAAACACTGTTCAAACTCTCTACGAAGTTAATATGATCCTCTGAGGTTTTAAGAGACGGTGAGCGGTAAACTGCCACAACACCCACATTGTTTTCAATTTGACAGACTAAGCAACTGGCACCCCTAAAATAAGGCTCACTTATCGTACATATAAGTTGTTTATTAGTGTAAATTATTATACCGTCATTTTGATTCATTAATGTACGTGTCGTGTAAGCTACGTAACCGTCAAGAATAGGGATGGTATGAGCTTTACTAAGCCAACACTCAGTCAATACAATAATGTCAAACGCGACTTTCGATGTCGATAGCATTAGGCAAAATTGGTCAAAGTTTTTAGTTACGCTGCATATATTAATATGAATTATCTTAAAGACACGGCTGTAGTTAGTGAGATATGTCAGGCAGTCCTCCGGATCACACATATATGACCGAGATGGGGGGTCTAAGTCTAATTCGTTATTTATTTCATTAATGTTCGCCATTGATTTTATTATTTATTTATTTGTAAAAAAGGCACTGGTTTTGGGGAGTGATAAGGGGAATGGTCGATAAGTTCGAGATATATTTATACATGAGGGATCTATAAGAAATAGATATCGTATATATACTTTGTGATACACGATGGCCTTCCTAATTCAACTCCAGGGCAAGGTGTTGAACGCATTGATGATGTCCCAAGGAAGCTGCCAACATCACCACGCCCCGGGCGACCGCAGTCCTCATGCGCAAGATGGCATTGACGGTGGAGTGACCCCTAGAGAAGTGCTCGACGAGGGACTAAGTAATATTTATTTCAAAGAGCTTGCACACCTCGTCAAGCTCTTTGAAAGAAATACACTATATGCACAATGTACAGACAGCGAAAAGCATTTGAAATACTAATTACAAATTACATTTTAAGGAAGTATTTAAAATACAAATACAAAATACGTATTTTAAATACATTTGAAATACTGCCCAACCCTGACTCCGAGGTTCACAAAGGTCGATTTTTTTGCATAGCCACTTCGAAACCCAGTCGCTAGATCCGTTCCATGTCTGCTCGTGTGCCCAAATCACTTCTAGTTCTTTAAGAAATATATTTTTCTTCCAAAATATTAGGTAATTGGTCCACCAACACCAATGAAATAAAAAAGTCCTATACAAAAGTATTGCTCTAGCTAGGATTTCTATATCTAAAACAAAGGCGTAGTTATAGAAGCTCGCACAGCGCGGCGCGCAGAAAAGAGTTATGGTTGGTTTTGGGTTGTAGACATACCTTTGCTGGTACGAGATCTAACGTGCCATCTAAAGACGAAAAAAAACTAAAGCAGGTTGTAGTGTTTCAAACACAAACCAACTAAACATTTATATAGTTATATTAATACATACATAATTATTGGGAATTGCTGGATAAAAATAATAACGAATTTAATGACAGGCTTTAATCCAGTATCACTTCTAAGAGAATTTCATATAGAAGGTACATAATTTTTCAATGAATTCTTCACATGTCATGAAGGACACTCATTTTCCTTACTAAAACAATACAAACTAAAAAATATGTAAAACAAAGAACATATCTAGAATGCATTTGCAAAATTAACTAGAAATTAGTTTTAGGTATTAAAATACCATGTGGCACTACTACTAAACCTCTACATAAAATTAAGAACAGATTCCAAATATTTTATTTATTGTAAACAAAAAGGCACTTTAAAATTAAGGTGGGGGTGTAATGATACATGAATAAAAATATATTTAACGTCAGAACAAGTTATAATGGAAATTTCCTTCTGTTCGTCATCAAATTTCTCTCGTCACACTGTAGTTTCACTTAAAGTATAAAATATTTTAAGTTTTTTTTATAATATATATGTACACATGTTAAAAAAAGTCAACAAGGAGCAATCTATATATTCCTATAGCTTAGAAATAATTATGAGTTTAGTACCATCGCCTCAACTAATTCACGTCAATTGAAATATATATAAAGTATCATTTAACTCCATGATAACATAATACATCTGTTTCAGCAAATATGCATGTTAAGTAGAAAATATAAAACAGTAAAACCAGCACAGAGCAAATCGAACTCAATGCCACGAGAGAACTCATACAACTGTCCTTTATATTGATATAAAAAAGAATTTACAAAAAGTCCACACCTTATTTGATTACAATTTTTGCAATACAAAAGTTATAAGTCACCACTGATAATATCAGCTATCCATATTAAATACATAATATCATAGACACTGATGATGTGGTACCATGTCACTCAGTCAGCGCACGTGTAGATACTTCATCGTTTCTGTTTCTTCACCAGTCCCTAAACCGTAAGGATCAACTCCTCTCACCACAGAATTTTCTAGTTATAAAAATTACTATATTTTATCGATTCAGTCCACAAATTTGAAATAAAGTTCACAATTCCACTCGCCGTCCCATAATGCGTTACGAGAACGTGACGACTGTCGGTATTTAATGTTCTGTTCACTAGGCGTTTGTTTAATTAAACGTTCTTCCAGTACGAATATTATTTAGCACATTTTAATTTGTTGAAAGTTTTTAGCGATGCACTGTTTAAAACAATCAATAATATCTATGTTACATTAAAATTGTTCAGGTTGAAACGCGACCACCGCCAGACGCATCTTTAGGATACCTTTCCTATTTCCTGTTCATGTATGTCCACTAGACATCTATGTAACGCGGTACCAATTAGTTAGGACTACTAGTTGTCTATGGGGAGAAGTCAGTCCTCGAATTGTTGTCGCACACCGCCGGTACCAATCAATTGCGAGGACGTCCACGACCGCGCGATCCATCTCGATCCTGCAACAAATATTCAACTTAGTAAGCCTAAATAACGATTTTTTTTTTACGGTACCATAGACAACTGATAAACAGAACAAACCTTGCGTGGCCTATTGTAATCACGGTCGCGATACATATTTGACAAAGGACCGTCCCGCGTATACATGCCTGAGTCATTGCGATCGCTGTGTTCATTGTTGTAGTCACGTGCATCCTCGTCTAAATCGAGAGCGTCACGAGGATCACGGTAATTGCGAGAGTCCCGATGATCCCTGGATTCGCGTCCATCGCGGTGATCACGACCGTCACGATTGTCACGATTGTCACGGTTGTCACGATTGTCACGACCGTCCCGGCCGTCGCGACCATCACGACCTTCCCGACCACCATCACGGCCACCATCTCGGCCATCACGTCCATCCCGCTTGTCCCGGTAGTCACGATAGTTGCGGTAACCACGACCGCCGTCATGGTCTTCCCGGTTATTCTCCTGACTGGGAACATGAGGAACCTTGCGAGAGTCCTCTTCCTCCTGACGCCTCTCGTAGTGAATAAAATCGTCAAAAATAGATGTCGAATGGCAGTAGCAGTGCATAATACGCAAAACTTGCAGACCTTTGGCGTGCGGCACTTCCTGAGTGTCGCGAGAATTTGTCACCGGCTTATTCTCGTTATTCTCTAATTTGATATGACGCAGTTGCACGTTTGGAACGTCCTTAACATAGATCCATCTCACACGGAACTGTCCCTTCCACTTGTCCTGTGACCACACGCTCGAGTTAGAATTATAGTCGACCGCACTAGTCATGCGAGCCATGCCGCAAAAATGGCCACTTCCATTCACGGAGAAGAAAAGGTAGACAAAACCACCCTCTCTCTCACGCTCGCGAAACGCTGCATCCAGACGCTTGTTGCCATGCTCTGTACTACACCAGATCTCATACTTGATGCTGCGGTGAATATCATCTTCAGAGTACGATTTGATCACGAAGAATCTGGCGAGTGGTGCACTTAAATCGAACTCTTTTGGATTGTAGTCATTTTTGACGCGTAATTCATCCAGGACTGGATGAGGTATCGCTTGAGCTGGGGGTTGCGGGGTCGCTACGATAGGTGGCACGGTCAGCTGTGGACGCGGCTGGTGAGGCTGATGTGGCTGCGGAGGCTGGTGAGGTTGATGTGCCTGGTGCGGCTGGTGAGGCGGTGGCGCACGTGGCGCATGTGTCCAAGCCGGCGGAGGCTGGTGCTGTGGTTGGGGCCCGCGCTGCTGCTGCATAGGAACTGGCGCTGGCGCAACAGTCGGAGGCTGCGCAGGCATTGGTAAAGGTGCAGGCACCGACGGTTGCTGTAGCGGTGGCGGGGGCGGCGCAGTCACCACAGGAGCGCTCTTACCAGCGTCCCACGTACTTATGTCCATATTGTGCTTTCCGGGCACTATAGGTGGAGGAGGCATGCCTGGCCCTTTCTTCTTAACTGCCCCGCCCTGCGAGGAAGGAGCCGGCTTCGCGGGCTGGCTTGCTATCGAAGCCCATGTCATCTTTTTGGGTTGTGAGCCCCCGGACACATCTTTGAGTTCCGGAGGGCGATCTTTTTCCGTCTTGTGGTCGCCGAGCGAGAGTGCCTGCACACCAGTCTCGACAACTTTGATGCCGTCCGGCACGTATAGGCCGTCAGCTCTGTATGTACTGTAGTCATCGTATTGCTTGGCACGACCTAGTTGTCCCCAAGTTGAATAGTCGCCGTTACCGTGAAAATAGTTAAATGTCGACGCTGGTTGGCCGAATGCTGCAGTCGAGAATGGAGTTGTTGAAGGTCCAAACACACCTGAAATAGTAATATAAAAGGGATTATTAATAATCTTGTCATCACTAAATGTTGAGATTCAAGTATTTCATGATATGGTTGTATAAATGTAGAAAGAAGATGGTTTAATGGTGAAATGGTGATAGAAATAGATAGATGTGGTTTAACAGAAGCAGAATAATCGAGGAATGTTATGCATAAAGTAAACATGTAAGTTGGTGAAAACAGTGACATCTTTTCTCTTGTTACTGAATGAATACTAGCTACCATCCATTCCATAAGAATCGTGAGGATTGTATCCTCCGAAAGGCATCGGGTCTGTTCCATTGGTGGACCATGTCCCATCCCCGACTCCAAAAGCTTGATAAGGAAGTGCTGTTGTACCGTAATAACCTGAAATAACGAAAAATATTTGTCTCTAAACAAATATCTCATTTCTCTTTATAAATAAGCTGTTTTTAATATGCAACAAGATACAAAAGATGTTTTTTTTTCTCTTGGAATAAACTGGTGTAACACAGTATAATCCATATATTTTTCATTAAGAAGACGATAAAATTTACTTTTAATGATTATACAAGATTAAATTACTCTAATTATTAGAAACTTTTACACAAGTTTATTAGAATATAGAGTAGGTAGTTATCATATAATACCTCACTTCACTTAGATAAAGTCCAAATGACTTAAGAACAAACATGATTCTTAGAACCAAACATTGTTACATACATGGCCTAAACTCTTATCAAAAATTTTTAATAAATTAAGCCAGTGTGCAATAATAGATGCCCCACACATATTAGTATGATTTCAAATAATAAATTTTATGAATTGAAGATGTGGAACATAACATTCAAAGTTATAAAATTATTTTATACATTGGTGAGCATATCTACACCCTGATTACAGTCATGTAAGTAATTATGATTGGAACTTTGGTTTAAGTACAATGGAAATATAGCAAATACCATAGAGTTAACCAACTCACAATGCATACTTTTACTTGACACATTAACTTGATGACCTTCTTATCAGTTTTTTTAGACCCTCAAATGTGGATTAACAACAATATAAAGATGCTTTATTAAAACTGGCAATTAGCATACAGCATATTACTGTTATTGGCTTAATTGCCAAAAAAAAATGTTGTTTCCAGTGCAAATAATTATTTCTACTAAAATACCTACACCTATGTTTGTCCTATGGCATTCCTAGAATATTTATTATTCTTAGACATAGACAGGGCATCAATACCCATCAATCAGCGTCATGTGAACCGTCGAAACAGAATGCGTGAAAGTGGAGTGAGACACTATAAGATGCCATATTACACGAACTACATTACATTTCGGGGAGCAACTGCTGTATACTTAATATGACTCTCATAAAGTGAGAAAGGGATAGATATTGAAATATATGTACCTACCTGCCACGCTGTAGGGATCGGCTGCTGATGAGATCGGTGGTGCATAAGACGGTTGTTGCTGGTGGCGCCATGACACCTCAGCCAACTCGTCACCGCCGCTTTCTAAATGTTGCTCTTTCGGTGCATTTGTCACTGTCAATGATAATAATAACGTTAAGTACAAATATGTTTGGGCGATAACATTTATTTTGTTGTTGATTGAAAATTTTGTACACATATTTTTATTAGTACAATTTTTATTAAAAATTTAACATAATTATAAATGCTACAAGACCTTCTTTTTTTAATGTGCGCAATATCTCCACGGATTCCCCCACTACAGACGGGAGGTTATGTCAGACTTGAACCGACTAAAACGCACGCCTCCTGTATGGGCCGTAGGTTCCCGGAGGTGAGATTGAATGAGAGATTATCTGAGACATAACCCTCACACCCTCGGCCAGCCCAATGCTACAAGACCTCAAGTTTATTATATTTAACTATAAACGGAGCAGATAAAAATTACCAAACAATGTAAATCCAGTCATTTTTTTTATACATTTATGGTTGCTAACATTTAGCCTAGGTAGGCTGTTTTTTCTGTGTTACCATCAAGTGATATGTATATGCTGTATATAGTGATGTGCAGAAGTATAGCATAACTACTGCTGCTTTCTGCACTCTTGTGGTACTTTCCCAGTCAAAAGACTATACATTTTAAGGGGAATATCCATCACCACCCACCAACTTTTTGATAACATATGAGCTAATATGACAACAGAACCACTAGAAAACTTTTATTTCTATCATAATTGTAAGATTAAAGACTGTATACAGACAGTAAATTGTGGTTATAAAGTACATTTAACATTAACAATCGTCATCATAGTGCTATTCTCATTTGCATTTTCGGCTAAGGCTCGGAGGCAGAGGTCTCTTCCGTTTGGTTTGCTTTATATTGCTCTCATAGGAGCAATTGCTGCTCCATTAACAGGCTTTTTGACAAGGTTGTCAGATTCTTCCCAATACTGCTTAATATATTAGTTTGTTATCATAAAATATGCTTAGCAAAATAAGATATTGCCTAACTAAACCGCAAATATGACTTTTCATTATTTTTAATTCCCAATGTTAGTAAACAATCAAATTCAGTCCCAAATTAAATTTTTTTTAGATTTCTTATTAAATTACAAATTGCTTTTATTATGAAATATATATGTGTAAAGGTAACATACACCGAGATAAATACGAAATTCTCTAGCACTCCATACATTTGCACTACTCGTGACTAGCATATGACATCACTCGCAAGTACAATTTTGTATGGAATGTTTTCAAGTGGAACAAAACATTAAAATTTCAAAATCAACTATGTTTAAAACTATTTGTCGTAATAATATTTCACTTTAGCAGTTGATTATATTATTATAGAGCGGTCATTTATCGATAATAAAAAAAATTGTCAAATAGCCTATTACGTAATACCATCCATTAATCAGCAGGTGTACCAGCTAACGGGAGAGGTTTTAAACTCCAAATGTTTTGGTGAGGCCCCTTTCATTCAATAATCATAACTGAAGTTTTCTATTTCAGATACAGACATTTGCTTTACAAATCATTTCTATAACAAACTAATCTGGCCTTGAAGACGCTATAGTTGTAAACAATTTAAAACAATGGCAGTTTTTAATTAACAACAATTATACATAACTATATAGTATTGATTACAAAGAGTGACTTATAGTATAGTCTTTAGCAATAGCAATAATACAACTAACATTAAATTGGATAACACAACATAGCAAATGTGTCTTGGATATAACAGGTGGAGTTATAATCATTATATGAAACAGATTATAATTATAATAGGTTGAATATAGGCTTACAATAAGATAAAATTCTAAGGCTTTCCCTTAGGTAGAATGAAATTATCGACAACTACCATTAATGAAGGTGCTCAACTAAGAAAATTAGAACCTCGCACTCTCAACTGCTAGCAGGTACACCTTTTCTCGTGAAGGCAGAGTATCTGCCATATCTGGTGTATGAATTGTATTGAGGATGAACCACTAAAGAACAAATTGTAAAAAATTTGACAAATAGCATGTTGCATGAGTACCATACATATAACAATGCAGGGAATACAAAAACAAAGTGATATAGATGCAATAAAACAAGTATAATCTAGCATATTGTCCATAGCTTGTTTTCGAGTAGGAAGCTTCTATTGTTTTAATTCTATAACTGTAACCATTATACAATTACAATAATCATTTCTTGCACATTTTTCTTTAAGTGATTACAACTTATTATGAACATTACAAATTATTATAATACATAATCTATGTTAAGTAAGCATGAAGTATAATGATTATGATAAAAAAAATTTACATTATCTAGAACGAGATACTTTGTAAATTGTGAAAACATTATTGCTAATTAGATGAAGACAAACAATTTAGATATTTACTAATGGTAAAGTACATCATTTGAGTATGTTTTACCTAAATATGTACCAGAAAGCAAACAGGACATTGTGGTCAAATTAGATTAGAGGTATTGAAAGTAAATAACCATGAGGCAACTTACTTGTAATAGTCTAAGTCTTCAATATATAAAACATGAATGGATATCATTGATTTTATGTGGGTGGCAAGATTTTCATGTTATTTTAGATAGGATGTCCGTGGGCGGCTGCCCGCCTACTTCCTACAGACAGGTGCCGAAAATCATTACCTGATGTACTTATCAAACTACTAGTGCTAAGATAAGTCAACATTAGTTTAATATATGATAGACTGTTACATTAACCTAGAACTAAAATACATGCAAGTTAAATATAAAAGTGAAAGCTAGAAAGATTGTGACGCTAATCACAGCATCGTAATAACGAAGAGTGAAGCCGACCGGTGCGCTGTTCCTCCTACGGAGAAAACACTTTGCAACGTCATAACGATACTATCTTTACCTTGGTTCCCTTGCCCTTTCATCCGCTATAACCGCCACAAACATGGAACAAGAAACAAAACGGCAGTATTAGGGATAACGTATTCAATGTAATCTCTCAATTTATAGTATGTATTTGGATAGTATAATGAGAAATACCTGATCTGACACGCCTGCTGACATTGGCCGCGATTTTATGAATATAGAGCACTTATAGAAGTCTTTAGTCACGATAATATCTAAATTAATCACATCAGTTTCACTACACAAGGTCCGAAGTGTCCAAGATTCACTTATTTATTCCTAAATATCCGTGTTGTATAAAAATCCACTGAATGTCCGAAACGGATGGACGTTTGTTAATGGCGACCAACACAGTGTTGCCAATTTACAACATAATCTATTGTTTGTAATCGGTAAATAAAAACCGGTAATATTTTTGTGCTCTAAAAATTGATATTGTTAATAATTAATTCTCCTATTTTGTTGATTCATCTTCAAACCTCGAGTATACGACTCAAAGAATATAGCTACTCAAGAGACTATTGCAGGCATCGATTCGGGTATTACGCGAAAATAACTTTCTGAAGTAATTTCTTTCGCAACTCATACATAAACCAGTATCTATCAGGGGGAACCCAGCTATACCCTAAAGACAATGCTCAAGCACGCCTACCAGGTCTTTCCCCTTCGCTACCAGACCTGCGCTTATGGAGGACGAGGACCCCGACTGCCTCCTATGTCTCAAATTTATTAGACACACGTTGAGGTATGAAGGTAGAGTTACCTGACAGGAAACGAATTTATTACAATTGGAGCAGAACTAATAGCCTAGCAAAACATTAGGAGGTGCAACGACGTAATTTTTCACATGAATACTAAGTAATTTTATGCATATTTTTGTTGGTAATTGTTTTAGGATCTTGCACCGATTCGTAAGGCTAACTGATTATTGCCTGCCCCTGCCCCGTTACAAAACTGTAACTGTTTATAACGTGGCAGAGGAAGAATGTGTATAGTGTACCTAATAAATATGTTTTTTACGAAGAAGAAAAACAGACAATTGCGTAAAGTGGCCACGTTATTACCGCTCGAGACTTTCGCAAAGTGCCTCCTGGAGGCTCTCGGCACGCCTTGGTGACTGGAGGCGGCAGGAGTAATAGCCATCCACACTATTTATTTATTCAGTGGTCTTCGTTTACTATAAAATGGACGTGATTCAAGTGACTTCATAGGTACTTTGCAACAGTCAACAAAGTAAGCGAGTGTGGTTGATTGACTCACCCTCACATTCTTTGACTCGCGCCCGAAAAACCGACGCAGAGTGACAGTAAGGCGAGACGAGGAAAAGCGAAGGGACATGAGTGCATAGTCCTCACCACAGTCACTCTTATACTCATTTGCTCATAGATGTACAAACGAGAATTTTGCGAGAATTAATCTATGCATACGAATATGAGAGTGAGGATAGTGCGCTCGTTTCTCTTGTAGCCTGGAACGAGCATTAAGTATAATCAGAAGGCCATAGTTACGGCAATACGGATTATTCGTATATTGGTGGACGGTAAACAGTCTAGTCTAAACCATACCAGATCTCTTGAACTTCATGGTGCATTAATGCTACTTCTTCGTTCATGACTCATGAAGGCTCGAAGTTTATGATAAATGATTCAAGGTTTAGGACTATTAAAATGAACTTAAAATTGATCATCTCATTTATTTTACAATTTAAACACTACATGGACTATGCTATTTCTTTTTGAAAAAAGATGAAATAGTTTTTGTCCCACTAGCTGCTTTCTGTCGAGCTTTTTCTTTGGTAGATAATGGTTTTTCTTTTTTTATATGTTCCAAACTTTTATCAGATAATTCAAATTCATTGGGTTTCGTGTCATCATTGGGAGGTTCACATTTAATCCGTTTGTTGGGTTCAGTATTTTCAACTTCTGATTTTCGTTTTTTCCCAACTATTTCAATTAACTCAGGCTTGAAGTCTAATCTTTTTTCTAACAATTCCATGATATCATTTGGAAGGTATTCAGATATAATACCAAAAGCATATTTTAAGGAGAATTCTGAAACAATAAACATTTGACCAGGGTCATTATTAGGTACATCAGGGAATAATTATCGATTCAGTATCATAACAAATTGACAGGTATGAGGAATACACACCTTCATCAATATCTTCATTTTTTATATTACTTGCCACAAATGTAGCAGAAGTAGCTCCAGAAGTCACATGTATATTTTTTTGTCTGAGTACTTTTGCAAGTCTCCGAACTCTGTCTTCAAGCCAACTTAAAGTCTTATCCTCATTGTATTTGTATGCTTTCATATCTGCTGGACCCTGAAAATTATAACAAATTATTTATATGATTTACTGATCATACATGGTATGACTTGCCACAACTGCTACATGTTGAATCAAGTCACTTGTACTGCTCCATTTATTTGGTCAGGTTTATTCTATAAAGTGGAACAAATTAAAAATATTATAAAAGCTTGTCAAATTTTGTTGTTGAAATAAGTCACTTGTATGACTTCAACAAAACTTGACAAGCTTTTATAATATTTTTCACACTAGAGCAGAAGCAAACTTGGACTGTAATGCTATTAAGAATTTATTAGCTATGAGTACCATATTTTGATGACAATTTTTTAAGAATTTCCTGATCTAGAATCAATATTTATCAATTAGCCTACACAGTTAAAATAATAATCAATAAAATAAGCAGTTGTTCATAAAAAAATATTTTATGCATGTTATGGCAATAAAAGCAAGTTTCGCTTTTATTTAAAGAAATCTTAAAGCAATTAGTATCACAGTGATTAAGATAGGAAAAAATGAAATAACTCAGGCGGGACTCGTACCTGCAACCGATCCCTTACCAATGCCCTAAGATGGTTGTATACATATGACAATTTAGAACACTAAGGCGTGACTCAGGGGTTCAGTGATCAGAGTATTGCCCCTGTAAGGGGCTGGTCACTGCTACCGTAGACCATATCTACTATAAAGGCACTGGTTTCTGCTGCAGTAGTTAAGTCAATTTAAATTGAAAATATCAACATCCAAAAAGACATTCACACTTGTATCAGATCCTTACTAAGAGGAATTCTCTGCCAATTGAGCTACAGTGGACTATATCCGATTTAAAGTTGTAGAAAGAAAGGTAAGAAAAATATTTCAAATTTATTATTTCTAACCTTTATATCTGCAATACTATCCAAGTTTGGAACAAATTCAAGAATCTTATCATATCCTTTATCAGATAATAAGTCTTCTAATGGAATAGCCCTGCTACTGCATTGTTCCTTTAACCTTGGTAAAACTGAAATCATACAAATTATTAAAATATTAATACATATCTACTTACTATTAATGATAAAAGGGAATAAATAACATGAAATTTGTTAATATTAATATATATTATATGAAAACTATTAGTTGATTAAATAATACTTAATAAATAATATTCAAATGAATTCCATTAATTAAATTTTTTTTTTTTTCTTTTTAGTTGTTCATTATTCTTTATTATAATTAACACATTACAAATAGACAAAATAATTAAAACACAAACACACACACAACACAAACTCGCGATCATGTCGCGTCAAACAACCCACTCCGCATCGTTCCCTGCGCAAAGGTGCCCATGATGCTGGCCGCGTTGCCCCGCTGAATCGCAATAGCCAACCTTTGCCCCAGGAACGAGCCGGATCGAAAGTCACCGCCATGGTCGTGGATGCGGCGGCCAATTTCCGCGATCAACATCTTCGTGTCCGACCCCCAACTGCCCATAGTCTCCACCGCAATGGGCACAAAATAATATTGTGGCTCCATTGCGGCGTATTAGTAAGATAAAATAATAATAATAGTAAGATAAATAAAAGGGAATTAGTAAGATAATCTAGATGTTAATGTCAAATAACCCAACTTTTAGGGATGATAGTTTGGCTGCTTTGTCAGTTATTTTTTAAATATAATAAGCTTACTTATTAATTGATTGAACATTGCAATGCGATTCTTTATTTTCCCTATGACTAATAGGTACGTGAGTGTAAGTGAAATAAAGTTTACCTAGGAAGAGAGGATTCACAGGTGTCAATATTTGGATACTGCCATCAGATTTAACAGTCTCGCCAATAAACCAGGATCGATGCGGTTCGTCAAACGTTACTATTTCATAGATTTTGTTGTTATCGTCATCTAGACAATATTTTGCCGGTTTTCCATGACAGGGATGAGATAGGGTTATAATCCTGAAATTACTATTTACAAGCAATGAATCTGAAATTTTAAAACATGATCAAGAATTTTTTTGTTATATCGGTATTTAAAATCCAATAATATTTTGTACTTATTAACTAGCATTGTGTGATGACGAAACACGAACCTTTCACAATCATTGTCCACGAGTTTTCCACACGTTTCTTTGGCGGAGATACAGTAGCAACAGATGTGCCGGTTTTTTTTCTTGATTTTGTAGACATTTTAATTGATTTCTGAACAATAAACGCACGCTTAAATTAAATACAATGTTTATTTATTTACTAATATGTCCTGCCCGCTATTTTTGGTTGACTTTTTGCAGTTGACAACTTGACACTGATGACAGACAGAGTTTTTGGACATAGATATAAGAAAAGAGAGGATAGGCTATACCGTTTGGGCCATACTGTGTACCGGTCTACGTTCCATTTTCATGAATGAACATTATATACACGGTTACTATGTTAGGGTTGTACCTTCTATTACTGCCATATTTGTCGATTCATTTTAATATTAAAAAAAAATTAATATTATATTGAAAATTATAATTTTGCAGCTTACGTTAAGTGACAATAAAATAATTGTACCTGTAAGTAGTATATTATTATTCATTTCTAAATAATATTAATTTATTAAAATGTTGACGATTTAACAGTATAACTAATTTATTACGACCATGGTATCAAAATCACTTATTTTAACAAATAACAAAAGTTCGAATTCAACTACAATTAGTAGTATAGATTAATTTATATTATCTCTTGTATATAGGTTCGTAATTTCTTTCTTTAAAAATTAAAGTAAATTCTTTAAAAATACCTGATTCATACAGAATATTAAACATGTTCCAGTAGTGATATTTTTCTTACAATATCGATGATATAGATATTTTTAATGTAGGACACGTAAATTAGACTTCACCTCTTTTTAGTTAAGTGGGGTAGCCAGAGCTTACCGGAAAGTTTTGTGCTGTCAGTGGGAAGACCAAAGGTTTGTCCCACTTCGTCTTCTGCACTGGTGGCACAGAAACACTCTGTTGTTACACACGTCCATAGGCCATGGTAACCAGTTTCAATATGGTGAGCCGTATGTTTGTCTGTCAGTGGTATAGAAAAAAGTTGACGACATTACAAATTTACATAACATAAACATAACAAAAACTCATGCCTATATCTCCGAAGGTGTAGACAGAGGTGCTAGCACCCACATTTCGCCAGTTTATGTTTAGGTACCAATGTAATAGGTGGCGAACCCAAGACTTCGTCTTAGCAGTCCATTACCCATACTACTAGGCTACATAACATAACATAAACTCACGCCTATATCCCCGAAGGGGTAGGCAGAGGTGCTAGCACCCACATTTCGCCAGTTTATGTTTAGATCCCAAAGTAATAGGTGGCGAGCCTATTGCCATTAACTGGGCACTTATAAACCTGCGATAAATACACAAATAACTTCAAAAAGCATCGAAAAGTCATTAGTGTGTGCCCTGGTAAAACCTGGGATCAAACCCGCGACTTCGTCTTAGCAGTCCATTACCCATACTACTAGGCCACATAACATAAACTCACGCCTATATCCCCGAAAGGGTAGGCAGAGGTGCTAGCACTCACATTTCGCCAGTTTATGTTTAGGTCCCAAAGTAATAGGTGGCGAGCCATTAACCGGGCACTTATAAACCTGCGATAAATACACACATAACTTCGAAAAGCATCGAAAAGTCATTGGTGTGTGCCATGGTAAAACCTGGGATCGAACCCGAGACCTTGTCTCGGCGGTCCATTACCAATACCTTTAGTCTACTGTGGTACTACAAAATTAATTCTATATTTCTTAAAAAGATTATTAATATTTAAAGAAAAATATTTTCGTCGACCAATCATTTGTTGGACTACATCACATCGTAAAAATTTATGAATGAATGGAACAAATCATTCGTTAGATGTTGGCACTGGTCTTCCCACTGACAGTACAAAAACTCTCCAGTGAGCTCTGGCTACCCTACTCACCGCCGGGAATATAACGTGAGGTTATTATGGCCGTTGTATTCTGTAGGGCAGAGGTACTTCCCCAATCGGACTGCTCAATTAAGTCGTGAATTATACCTACTTTGTAATGCATAACACTACGACGCCTTACAATCGAGAGTTCCGGGTCCGAATCTTGGTCACACCGCTAAGACCTGGAATTTATTACTAGCTTATGTGTTTCCTTCTTCCTACAGTTCTGGGTCCTTTAAGCGGGGCGTGAAAAAGTGTATGATGAAGCTTTCAAGCTGAGTATCACCATTTTAACACGGTATATGTATGTAATGGTGACCTTTTTTTCTAAGACTTTGCCTTCAGCTTACTATCAGATGAGGTGAAGTTTATTCACGTGTCCCACATAAAAAATGATATGGTAAGAAAAATATCAGACATGAAGAAGTTAGATTGTATAATAAATTACTGGAATATGTTAAAGAATCTATATTATTTATTTATTTATTTATTTATTTATATTTTTTAAAGAAGGCTTACAGACTAATATACAAATTGAATACACAAAAATATCATCAAATCGCTAATTAAAAGCCTCCACATTTATATAATCATTAAAAAGAAGAAAAAATAAAATAAACACAAAATACAGTTACAAAGAACAAAAATAAAATTAATAAATACCACAATTACAAAGCTATAATTACATAAACAGAAGAGAGCGCAAGGAACGTTACTTAAGTTAGTACCTATATATTAATCCGCCGGTCAAAGTAAGACTCCGCTAGCTGTCGTCTTATTGCCGCCATACTAGTGCTGAATAGGTCTATATCAAGATGTTGTGTAATTTTGTTAAATTTAGATGCGCTTCTTATTGAGAAGGCATTCAGTCTGTAATTTGTAATAGCTCTCGGAATGTTTAAAATCGGCCGCTGCCGAAGTCCCAGCACGTTGGTTCGCAGTGAGACGGAGGCCAAGAGCTGTGGACAGTCAATTCTGCTGTTTGCGATATTGGATAGGTAGCATATGTCGCCAATATCACGTCTCACTTCCAAAGGCAAGAAATGATACCTACTACATCGATGTTCGTAGTCAGCTGAACATTGCTGTGCCCTGTAGTCTAAGCTACGAAGAAATTTCCGTTGGACGCCTTCAATACGGGACTTGTAGATCTCGTATTGAGGGCTCCAGACCTGAGATGCGTATTCTAAATGGCTACGCACGAAAGAGCAGTACAAAATCTTTACCGGTTTTAGAGACCGAAAACAGGCCGTGGCTCGCAGAATGAATCCCAAAGCCTTAGATGCTTTTTACACGATATTGCTAACATGTTGATCGAAGAGAAGCATACTGTCAAGCGTGACCCCCAAATCCCGAATGCTGTTCACTGTGCCAATTACTTCACCATTCAGAGTATATTGATAGTTGATTGGGGACTGGCGACGTGAAAACGTTACTTGGAAGCATTTGGACACACTTAATTGAAGCTTATTTCGATCACAGTACCTCTCAAACCTACCTAAATCTTGTTGTAACTCATGAGCATCGCAAATGTCTCGCACAACTTTGTGGACTTTCATGTCGTCGGCATAAAGTAGGATGTAGGAATGGTGGAAGCACTGCTTGACATCAGCAATGAAGAGAGTAAACAATAAAGGTCCCAGAATGGAACCTTGGGGGACACCAGATGGAACAGATCTCCAACCGGAAGCATAACCCTGAAGAACCACAGCCTGTGTTCTATTCTCTATGTAAGAGGAAAACCATCGATAGAGGTCTCCGTGTATTCCGGCAAGCATTAACTTGTCCAGAAGTACTCGGTGGTCAATACGGTCGAAACACTTGCTGTAGTCCGTATATACTACGTCAGTCTGTCCTTGTGTCATCCCATTTGTGATAAATTCATGTGACAGAATTAGGTTTGACGTAGTGGAACGGCATCTCACGAAACCGTGCTGTTCATCTCCTATAGTGGACCGGAGAGCCGTGTAAACATCTGTGTGGATGACACGTTCCAGTACTTTAGAAAACAGGCATATTTTTGATATTGGACGATAATTTTCTATATTGGCTTGTTCACCCTTTTTGTATACCGGGGTTACAAATGCAGATTTCCAAATCAGCGGAACTGTGCCTTCGGAGAGAGAACGTCTAAATAGGATACATAGAGGTTCAGCAAGACTGTCGGCACAGTTGATTATGAATATCG
The DNA here is from genome assembly GCA_963662185.1 of Eilema griseolum. NCBI lineage: Eukaryota > Metazoa > Arthropoda > Insecta > Lepidoptera > Erebidae > Eilema > Eilema griseolum. The sequence continues at coordinate 15,394,083 of OY759232.1, read as the reverse complement.
GAGGTATATGATCAGGTCCACCAGATTTAGTAATGTCCAATGATTTGAGTAGCATTAATATGCGTGAACGATTAATATCAACTGTGCTTACCGACACTACAGTATTACTAATTTTTTCCCCGGCAGTGTAGCTGTCACTAGCAGTTGAATTTGGTGCTAAGAAGGTGGACTGAAAATAACTAGCAAATAGGTTACTAATACCTTCTCCAGTATTCACAGTAGTATCACGGTAGTACATTACTTTAGGAAATGTACCATTATTTCGCTTGCTCTTCACATAGGTCCAGAATGTTTTCGGGTTTTTTACAATAGAAGCCTCAATATTTTCAATATATCTATCATGACACGTTACCTCTAACTCGACAGCTCTGCTTCGAAGAACAGAGAACGAATTATAATCGGCCATATTGTTATATTTTTTATATTTATTGTGAAATTTATGTTTTTCCCTAATAACTTTAATTAGTGCACTGGTGTACCATGGAGGATAAGAAGATTTTTTTAAAGATTTAATAGGGATGTGCTTGTCGCGTAGCTCATACAGTAAACCATAGAATTTAGTCACAGCATCTTCCAAACTACATGTTTGTAACAGTTGTGACCAATTTGCTAATTCAAGCTCGCGCTTAATAGCCCCATAATCACCTCTCGAGAAGGCATAGCATGTCTTAGGGTTGTCAACTAATTTCTTAAAGATATCAATAAATTTAGTTTTAATAATTATCGGTTTGTGATGCATGTCAATAGGCTGTACCAAAGGGTCTAAACTTTCCGTAACCGACACAGCATTATTACAAAATACTAGGTCTAATATTCTGCCGATTTCATTACGCTCACCGTTGTACTGCAACATGTTGAATGTATCTACCGTATCTAGAAATTTTATGACAGGTTGACATGTCACGTTCCGAGAAATAAAATGGTCACTATTTACATCCCCACGATACCACTCCACTTCATCAGCGAAGTTAAAATCACCTAGCACTAAAAAATTATCAAGTGGATGAGTCAAAATTAAATTATTAAGTTTCTCTGTGAAATTACATAACTGGGTATTATATGAATTACCTAGATTCTCCCTACATAGGTAAAGTGCACATATATGTAGGTTACCGTTATGACTTACCTGTAAGTTGGACCTGGTGGGAATTAATGACAGCCAAATATCCTCAGCTGAGCTACGCCAGTCCGGCCGCTCAACAATTGTGAGATCATGCTTCGCTGCTATCAACACTCCGCCACCATATTTTTGACCGGTTCGGGAATAGTCACGATCGCGACTCCATACAAGGTACCGTCCATCAAATAGTTCACTACTATAAAAACTGTCGTCAAGCCAAGTTTCCGTGATTATAATTATATCATACGAACTAAGACACACACTTCGCAATAATCGGTCTGTTTTCGTGCGCAAACCGCGCACATTTTGGTAGTAAATTCTAAGCGTAGCCATGACAATTCATTACTATAGTCAGATAATTATCATATTTATAAATATTCATAAACAATGTACGGAAAGAAATTAGATTCAAATAAAAAAGGCAATAAATTCTATAAAGGCAGGTAGTAGATAAATAAATCATTAGACACAGCAATGCACAGAGTTCGTCAGAAATTACCTTATCAAGATATATGTATTGAATGGACACAATAGACAGCCGGTACTGAGATAAGGGCAGCGCCGAGCAAATAGTAATATGTAGATATTGTTCAAGAAGTAAACTGCACCGTATTTTACAAGGAATATGGTCGATACCACAACAACACATGTTACAGCAAATATAATAATGCATTGGTTTACCTAGCAGCACAGTACAACGACACGGAATCAACAGGAAAACGCAACCAGCACACGTCTCACTACGGCTCTCAAACTTTTTTGCTTCAAATTTAGAAAAAAATAGTTCAACTAGGGAATATATTTTAACATTTATATAATGTATTATTAGTAAGTACTTTATATCATTTTTGAGGTGTCCTTGTCGGTTCTGATCATCAATATTGGTGAAGTATCGCTCTTTCTTGCATAAATCTTCGCGTTTTTGACCCAAACGTATCGAAAATTCATTTCAGCTGCAATTTTCTTGGTTTTGGACAGCAACATTTTGTTTCTTATCGTAAGGTGGTCATTGATAAATAGTTTGTGATTGCCACCTAATCCTATTTTAGCAGGCGTCAATTGCGAGGTTTTCTGTTCACGCCTGGCGGCCGCTACAAAGTCTTCCTTCACATAACGCTGGCTAAAACAAACTATGATGGGCTTCATACGTTCCTTATCGCTTGTCGGTACTCGGGTGATGAAGTTGACTTGATTTTTAGTGATTGGGTAATTAATTTTGTTACCGATTTGGGTTAAAATGTCAAACAGGTTCTCATTACTAGTTTGTGGTAATCCCTTGACTTCAATATTGTTCATCCGCGACCATTGCTCCTTACTGTTGTTCTCCTCTTCTAGTTTGTCCATACGTACTTGTAGTTGTTCGACTTGCGCTTGAACTTTCTCCAGTTGGACTAAGCGCTGTTCCATGGCTTTGATTTTAGTAGTCACTTCCTTCATGACATCATTATATTGATTAGTCAAGGAGGTTTTGAGGTCCGCGAAGTCACTTCTCAAAGCAACGATTTCTTCCCTCACGCCTTCAAATGCAGCAAACCGCAAAGAAAGCGCACGGATCTCCTGTAGGATCGTGGAGTCAGATCCCGACATGGGTGATCTAGGTGATACCGATATGGTATTTCCTGCCTGTTTGCATTTGACACATCGCCATGATTGTTTACGGTCACCTAACCTCCTGTAGCCGGACTCGTTGACACCACCACAGTGAAAATGCATTACCAGGTCACACGAAGTGCAGTGCGCCCCATCCGTTAACATTTCGGCGCATATACCACACTTGCCCATGTCCATTTCTGTTAATGTAGGTGTGCGTAAGAAACTAGGGGTCTCGGAAAAACTTTGAGAACTATTGGAATTTTTATAACACCGGTATAAAGTGCCACTAACACGGCGGTATATCAAAATATTATTGTCAGTTTACTTCCAGTGCAGCTGACTAGATGTCGTTAAACGCAATATAAAAGTATGAAATGACTCGCAATGATTACGCACTATTTGAATAAAACTTTTACTTATATTATTTTAGAAACTTATATTTCTTCACTTGTAATGCTACAATGTTAATCTAATATAGCAATTATCTAAGTATGAGGCACTGATTTTAGTTCAATTTGTTCAATTGGAAAGGTACTAGTTGGCACTTTTGTATAGAACGGTTTTTATTTTCACATCACAGTTACTTAGTTTGCACTGATGCACTTATTATTCCCTGTAGATAACAATTGCGGTTACGATTTATGGCCCTATAGTTAAATTTAACGTATCTTGAAACTGTTTAAGCTATTTATTTATATATTAATTAGGTATTAATAAGAATATTTTATGAACCTAGTAATACTAAAGATAACATAAATTAATCCAAGCTACTAATTGTATTATTAGATTCAAACTTTTTATCATTTGTTAAAATAAGTGATTTAGATACCATGGTCGTAATAAATTAGATTAACTGTCATATCGTCATTATTTAAATAAATTAATATTATTTAGAAATTAATAATAAAATACTCTTTGTGGGTGGAATTATTTTATTGTCCTTTATGTAAAATTAAAATTTTCTTAATAACATTAAAGATTGGATATCGACAAATATGACAATAATAGAAAGTACAGCCCTAACATAGTAACCATTGGGCGAATGTTAATTCATGATAATGGAACGTAGGTACACACGCCAATTTTTAGGTAGCCCTATCCTCTCTTTCTTTGATCTATGGCTCTATGCTCTATTTGACAAGAAATTGACATGTCAATCATGACATTGACATTTAATTAATTTTATTTTGAAGAGAAAAAGAACCGCGCTTTTCGTGGCAGGTATTCGCAACAATAATTTCTCTTTTTTATATTTTATGTATGCTCGTGAAAGGTGAGTAGGAAAATCTTAAATTGAAAAATATAGTAAAAATGCAAGCTTTTCTTAAAACTGGTAAAATATCCGCCTCTGAAAAACCATCATCTTCGGGAGTAAAAACTACTAAGAAAAAGCCTCCAGCACCATGGGTTGAAAAATAGTAAGTGATATTATAATTTAATTTCGTAACCTACAACGTGAGTATAATGAGTATTTCAATGTAAATTTAAATTCATAAATTCCAGTCGGCCGAAGACGATTGACGATATTGTAGACCAAGGAGAAGTCGTACAAGTACTTCGGGAATGCCTGTCAGGCGGCGATTTACCGCATTTGTTGTTTTACGGTCCGCCGGGTACAGGCAAAACAAGTGCCATTCTTGCAGCCGCGAGACAGCTTTTTGGCGATATTACTCGCGATCGTGTACTTGAACTGAACGCCTCAGACGAGCGTGGTATCCAAGTGATTAGAGACAAAGTGAAGACGTTCGCCCAGCTCACTGTTAGCAGCTCTAAATCAGAGTAAGTGTACTTATTGTATTTTTTTTAATATAGGACACGCCAATTTGACCTCCCCTCGCCTGATGGTAAGCTAAAGGCAAAGTCTCAGGAAAGGGGGTCACCATTACAGACACTAAGTGTTACAATGGTGGCACTCAGCTTGGCATTTAAAAACAGTATAACATTAAAACAATTTGAGCACCTACTTCTATTTGCTCTGCATCATGCCTGTAGCCTTTGTACATATTTTTGGGCATAAAGTTTTAAATATATATAACTTTGGACATCACACTTCAAAGTTTGTTTATCTTATTTAACTTCTCAAGTTTACTATTATTCTCTTTCCAATACTTAACTATATAAAAACATTATTATCATTAAAAAGCTACAAGGTGCATGTTACTATCACATTATAGCTAGCTCCCAGTTGATTAGGACTGCAATTCTTTTTTGTGAAATGAAAAAAGAAATGAAGTTCTATAAAAAATATAACTAATTTCCCAATTTGAAATAAAAAATGTGAATTTACCAAGTATGAGTGAATTATCTTATTTATGTATAAAAAAATCCATGCAATCCTAAAGTTACAATAAATAACCCTGTGACCCTATAGTTTTTGATAGTGCAGGAATAGTGAGTCTAAGGTATTTACACCACTTTATACTTAAAATCATTCTTAATCACCATCAACATAAAAGCATTTTCTATTCATGAAATTTTTATAAATATTTCAGTGGTCGTCCCTGTCCACCATACAAGCTAGTGATCCTCGATGAAGCAGATTCTATGACAACAGCAGCTCAGGCAGCTCTGAGACGTACAATGGAGAGAGAAACTAGAACCTCCCGCTTTTGTCTCATCTGCAATTATGTGTCCAGAATTATACCCCCAATTACCAGCAGATGCTCCAAGTTTCGATTCAAACCTTTAGCAAGGGAAAATGTTATTAAGAGGTATGTATTGCGAGGGATATGCCTGTCAACCTCACCTTCGGCAACCAAAGCGACCCACAGGCGGCGTGCGTTTTAGTCGGTTCGAGTCCGACATAACCTCCTCCACCGGCGCCGTGGGGACTTTGCGCACGTTAAAAAAAAAAGAGGTATGTATTTGCTGGGAATATCAATTTCTACTCAAATGATCAGTTAATGTGAAACCATATAAGCATGGATATTTTTCAAGTTCTGCATATAATATGTTGAAGTTCTGTCTTGCCAAAATATGTGGAGAATAGAGTCTCATATTTCTGAAGAGAGGAATTGCGCACAATTATAACAATTGTGCGCAATTCCTCTCAGGTTTTGTAAAACTAACTAAGTAAGACTATTGTCCATTTGTCTGTCTGTCTCTGTCCCCAGTTTTATCTCTTGAACTGTGATAGCTTGTTTTCACAGATATATTTCTGTTGTACCTATAACAACATATACTAAATACAAAGTAAACAAATATCAAAGTGGATTCCCATACCAAAAACATGGTTTTTATGTTGTTTTTGCTTGATATTAATATGCAGCAGTTGAAACTAAGAAACAATTATAATGTTTTATGTCTAATGTTGTATGGAAAGATGTGTGGTCCACTTCACCCATAAGTCTGACAGTTTTTGTAACAGGGTTTACTACCTACTTACCATCTTTTAATCTTAAACAGCTTAATTTGACAGCAATATACTCATCGGCTATCATGTAGAGGTCTTTAACATGTGGGGATCTTTAAAGTATAAATAAATAAATAAAAAACGATAAATAAACCACTGACTCCTAATTACAAACTTTGAACACACTAAGTGGATGATGAATTTTCTGCTAATAAACATTTTGTTTATTTGCAGACTACGTGAAATATGTACTGCTGAAGGTGTGGATGTCGGTGAGGGTGAAGTACTTCACCAGGCGGTAGACACATGTGAAGGTGACTTGCGGCGAGCACTCACTGCTCTCCAGTGTTGCCAGAGGCTGCTAGGCAAGATAACTGCTGAAGGACTTGTGGAGGTAATCTTAACTTTTTTTTCTTCCAATCTCTCCCAAGATCTCTCAATTATGGGAATGCAGACATTTTTTATTATCTATCAAATATTTATTTATATTTTATTACAACTAGAAATGCAAAATTTTAAATTATTGGATTTTTTTGAAATCAATTACTTGTCACGGGCGGGACTGAATGCGGGTTTGAGTCCCTCCTGAGTAATTTCACTTTTCCCTTTCTTAATCGATTTCAATAGTAGGCACAGTGGTTAAGTGCTTTAAAATACAATTTTTTTTTATATCACTGGTTGTAGTGGTCCAGCAGCAAAAATGTAACTGAAATGGACAGAGATAGAATTTACCTGCACCTACCTCATTGTATCTGTACATCACCCTAACTCCTCGTTTTCACATAAGTATAAAACATGTATTTGACAAGTTGCAAAATGTCACAGGCTACAGTGTGAACGCAAATGTGTTTTGTACTTGTTAACAACTTATTGGCCATACATATTATGTGAACGAAAATGTATCTGAGGTACATGTATAAAACAAGTATTGTGTTTTGATTAGTCTTCTACAAGTCTACAACAAGTTTTGTATCAAACAAGTGTTGAATACGAGAGGTAAGGATGGCTGTTAGATAATGGTTTTGGCATTAAGTCCGCCTTCATACAATTTTACTATATTTAAAGTTTAAAATAAGTAAATAAATTGTACATAAGGTACTTTTTATTGCAGAAATTGAAATAATTTACAGTGAAATTAGTCTCGAGAAATTTTTGCGTATGTAGTGGTGTGTATATTACTCAGATCTTAGAGCGCGTTTCCACTATATCGTTCTGGCCTATACAAAAATGTTTCGATATCCTAACATTACTATTTAATTTTATACTTATCCCTAGCAACACTCTGATTTTTGTTTTCAATAAAAACAAGTTTTTATTTTAAAGAAAAAGGTTTTGACTTTATAAAATAAAATAAAAATCCTTCAATTTCACGTCCTTGAGCAAACGACAAGGCGACTACCGTGAAACAATAAAATATCGTGTCGTTCTTTAGATGATAGTAGTTTAGCTATAGATAAAAAGTTTTGACCATAATAATTACGAAACAAAACAAATAAATAAATCGTCACTTGATAGTGGAAAGTGGAAACACGCACAAAACCAGAATAAACCAGTTTACGCTGTCCGCAGGTGCCACGTGCAGTCCGGCGTCAGTCGCTTGGTACCGTTAGAACATAAAGCCCACATTTCATTCAAAAATTATAATTATTACGTAGTTTAATTGTTAAATTTTGTATTTGTTGATTGTTGTTATTGTTTGTTATTATTGTTATAATATTTGTTGAAGTGTTTAATTTGTGTGTAAGTGTTGTAACTTTATATTGTTAATTCAAAATGGCTCCAGAGTTAAAACATGGTCGAGGCAAGCCTTTGACTTCTCAAACTAAAGAAGTTTTGTACTGTTTGTACAAATATTTCGAAAATGAGTGTAATAACAACCCGAGCAGTATTATGACCCCCACTAGTACACCACAAAAGTAGTATCAGAAAGCAAATGTCGTCCTTCATATCAGGAAGTAACATTTAAATCTCCTAAAAAGAAACCGAATCGTAAACCTATTAGTAATCGATAACTTTGATCAGCAAGTTATCAGAAGAACAATTCATGACTTCCACATCACAAATAAAGAAGTTCCCACTTTGAAAACTTTGCACGCAAAATTGAAAGAAGATATCGATTATAAAGGTTGTGTCAGCACGTTACGAAAACACGTCATGTCATTAGGTTTTAATTGGAAGCAAACAGAAGATAACCGGAAAACCACGAAATTGGATACTTGCGAATTTATTATTTGATGAAAATTGCTGAACATCGTGAACAACGCCGACCAATTGTTTACACCGACGAAACATATATACATACATCACATACCCTCTCGAAATCTTGGTCAGATGGAAGCATTTCAGGTTTGAAGCATCATATATCGAAAGGCAACCGCTTAATCATTGTTCATGCCGGTGGTATGGATGGCTTTATACCAAATGCATTGCTTATGTTTAAAGCCAACCAAAAAAGTGGAGATTACCACGACAATATGAACTATGACAACTATTCAAGGTGGATTCAAACTCAATTAATACCCAACTTACAACCAAATAGTGTTGTTGTTGTTGATAACGCACCATATCATAACTCAATACAAAATCCTGCACCGAATAGTAATTCTAGAAAACAGCAAATAATTGACTGGCTGACATTTCGAAACATTGAGCATTCATCCACGTTGCTTAAGCCTCAATTATATGAACTGATTCTGCAAAACAAGGCGAGATTTGTAGAGTACAAGATAGACGAAATATTACGACAGCACGGTCAGACTGTGCTGCGTTTACCACCATACCATCCGGAGTTTAATCCTTTAGAAAATATATGGGGGATAGTGAAAACATATGTCGCAAAAAAGAATGTCGCATCGCAATGAATATGAAGGTTAAAATGTCATTAGCTGAAGAGAAAATGAACGCCATAACTGTAGAGGAATGAAGAAAAGTTTTTCTGCATGCTATTGAGGAGGAAAACAAATATCAGGGTAGAGACGCAGCTTTAGACACAATATCAGAACGAATCATAATTAATTTAAATAATTCATCTCATGAAAGCGAGGATGGGGATGATTGTGATATGCCTGGGGTTGATGAATTATTAGAATAAAACATTTATGGCCGGAGAACACCTAATTCATACACGTCTTCACTGAAGTGAAAACCGGCTTCACTGCTTGTAATGTTTGGAACTGGCTTGTCTGCCTCATACAATTCCATAGATTACAATGCAGTGGATACACATTTTCACGTCCGCATTAGTACGTAGTGCGTATGCGTAGACGTGTACGCATTTGGTGTGCTCCAGCCACAAACGCCTTTAAAAAATAAAAACTAAAAATAAAATGTTGTTTTTTTTATTTGCTGACCATACACTACTACAAACTCAGAAATTTCTCCAAGCTAATTTACCTGTACCACAGTAAAGTATTTCCAACCAAACTCAATTCGGTTAGGTACCTATTTAACTAAATGTACACAATCTTGTAGCAACTTTTTTGCTTACATATGAGAAACTAGTATACTTAATTCAATATCACGTTCATTTCGTTCCCAAGGGTTCGTCTCTATTTACATTAGCATGTCGTCACTATGGTAATTGTATCGCTTTCGATATCTTATGATTTGTGTTCGTTCTGCTGCCTAATGTAATACTCCGTTATCGTATCGTGGAATCGATAACGTCACGTTACGAATTCGATAATTTTTCGTTCTCAGTACCTACAATATGCAATAAATATGGGTATACTTTTCTTATTTTTTTATTTATTTATCATCTAAACAATTACATACAGTAAAAAGATTCATAAGCATTTACAAGACAAAACCTATGCGGCTTATAATCAATGCCTCAGCGGTTAAAAAAACTCAGACGGGACTCGAACCCGCATTCAGTCATGAGAATATAACAGCAATAATTTAAACATTTGCATTTCTTGTTATAATAAAATATAAATAAACTTAATGCTTGTTTGTTTTATGCTCATGAATTTTATGCTAATAATTATACACAAATATAATTTTTTTCTTTAATGGCTTGGGAATGGTGATGTTACTTACGGCTTTGTAGTATCTAGAGTTCTGTTAATAGTAAAAGCAAATTGAATAAAATCGGTAGAAAATTAACTCATAGTTTTATGATTTACGAAGAAAGAGCAAGCATTTTAAAATGCGTTATAGACATGAATAAAATCTTACTTTACTTTTAATTTTGATCATTAATTAATATTATTATTATTATTTTATATAGAACACGTCAATTAGACTTCGCCTATTAGTTTATATATATATTATATTATTATAGCAAAAAAGGATTAATTTGACCTAAAAACTGTATTTAACCCATAAAACGCATATTGCAGGGTGAGCTTAGTTAGGCTCTAGATGCCGCTGTGTGATGTATAATATTCATTTATTATTATTATAATGTAGAATAATAACATTTTAATATTGCCACTAGGTAACAGGTCTGGTACCTGATAAATTGGTCAACGAGTATTTAAGCATCAAGAATTACAGTGAACTAGAACAATTTGTGGAAAAGTAAGTATATTTTAACTGTTTTCAAACATTGCGCTGCACACATTATTTTCATCATCTTTGCTTAGTTTTTGCGTCCATCGCGACAATTTTTTTTTTATGTTTAGTCGTATTTAATAACCATAAAGTATTTTTTTTTATTAAACATCTCCAATGTGCAGACACATCTAATATACAAATTATATTTAATATACATATATAGATTTTGTTTTCAATCGCAAAATTTATCGCTGGGATACAAGTGCCCGGTTAATGGCAATAGGCTCGCCACTTATTGGGACCTAAACATAAACTGGCGAAATGTGGGTGCTAGCCCCTCTGCCTACTCCTTTGGAGATATAGGCGTGAGTTTATGTTATGTTTTCAATCTAGAAAAAAACTTTACGGACTAAGTTTAAGTCTCGATAGTCTAAAATAGTCAGTTCCAGTTTTGTACTACAAATTTTATGTCGTATCTGGCTTTTTAGCGCTTCTTACCATATTTTAGGACAGCAGTTCCTCATAAAATATTTCTTCGGGTTTAAAAAACTTCTTATTACCCTTTCAAACAAATATAAAATATTAGCTATTGTATGTTTCTTTGTTTTGCTAGAATGATATAAAAATGATATAAAAATCTATAGACCTGTGTAAAATTTAATGATTCTTTGTTTTTCTGTATTGTGTGGGATATACTAAGGAGGTTATAACAGTTACGATTTTCAAGAACCAGGAAACGAAAACCCATGAAGATTTACATTGAAGGCACATTTTAAAGTAAATAGAGAATAATAGAAACCGATTTCTTCCTTGGTTTTATACTCCGATGAATACAATAATTCGTCAGCTGGGTACGAAGTTGATCAGATTGTTCAAAACACCATCATAAATGAAATATAAAAAGATTTCACAGCTTTTTGTAACCCTGTAATTTTTTATACGTTATCATTAAAAGACGTTTTCGCGATTGTCAGCAAAACAGTAAGTTTTATCATAAAAATGTCTCAAAGTTAAAGATTATGCAATTTACTATTATAATCGATCAAGTACGAGCCGGGCTCGCTCACTAAGGGTTCCGTACGGAACTGAATTAAGTCGTGTACTTGTGCTACATAAGCGGCAATATAGTTGGATTGGATTGTATTCGAAGATTGATTTTAAGATACTTCCCGTTGTGCTAAAATAGTGAAATTTGGTAAGAAGCAAGATCTTATTATAGGCTATTTGACTTTTTTTGTACTGTCAAAAAATGATCACTTTATTATAATATGAAGTTAAAAAGAAATATTCCTACGACTAATAGTTTTTAAAGATATTTGTTATGAAAATTCAACATCTCGATCCAGCCGCTCCATAATAAATCGTACTTGCGAGAGACGTCATACGGCAGTTGCGGAGAGGGTGCAAGAGAATATCGCATTTATCTCGGTCTACATTGCGTTTACATGTGTACAGTTAATAATAAAAGTAATTTGGAATTTAATGAGGGATACAAAAAAAAAAAATTAACTTGATTGCTTATATTTTGACTTACTTTCGGAATTAAAAAAATAAGGTATTAAGCTGTTTTGGGAAGAATCGGACAACCTTCTAAAATAGCCTATTGCACGGCCTTTTACTTTATCTCTGACATTTTTATGATTAAACTTACCATTTTGCTGAAAGTCGTGATAAACCCGTTTTTTGACTTTTGACCGTGAATAGAAAAAAATCAGATATGAAGTCTTTTTAGATTGCATTTATGGAGGTGTTTTGAATAATCCTACGAACTTTCAGGTGGGTGCGAATTATTGTGCCCTCACTCCTATAATTTAGTTTTTATTAACCGGACTAGGTTCACGAGAAAGCTGACGGAAACCTAGTAAATAGGTTTCTTCCAGGCAATATTTCATCATAGACGTCGTAGAACATTGTCAGTGTATGAGAAAATAATGTCAATTACACTTCCAGATAATAATTTTAAAAAGTAACAAATATCTGCGGAGGACAATACTATCAATATCATTGATCGAGAATCAGGATCGAAGGAATGACTAGTCGAATACTGACTGAGAATGGAGCACTGTCTCTTAATTACGAGGCTATAATCTCTTTGTGGCCATCTTTTGTCTGGTCATGCTAGTTTCGCGGCACTCCAGTAGTTGACGTAAATCCAAGTAGTACTGGTTTGGCATCGTAAAAGATAACATTGGTGCCAGGTCTTAATTCTAACATAACATAAACTCACGCCTATATCCCCGAAGGGGTAGGCAGAGGTGCTAGCACCCACATTTCGCCAGTTTATGTTTAGGCCCCAATGTTATAGGTGGCGAGCCTATTGCCATTAACCGGGCACTTATAAACCTGCGATAAATACACACTTAATTCTAGGGATGACATAAACCGGGCAAAGTGTACTAGGAAATCTGATCCCAGGCTCTGAGATTAAAACTTCGAAGGATAAACCAAATAATCGTAATAATGACTTCGAATTAATCACCTATTCCATCCGAACTTATTTTATTTTAGTAAATCTTATTCAACAACTATTAAAATACTGATTTTCTTCTAGGTTCTTAATGGAAGCCTACTCAGCATCGCAACTCTTGGAACAACTAAGCGCTACAGTAGTGACAGCTGGACATCTTACGAATGGCCAAAAATGTGCTATAAGTGAGAAATTGGCCGTGTGCTCTCATCGTCTATTGGACGGAGGCGCGGAAGTTATGCAGCTCACTGACTTAGGATGTACTATTATTATGGCAAATAATAACCCTTAATTAACATCATCATCTGCACGTGTCCTAATTATTTGCCATTTTCCATCATACTTTCCGGTCAGTCACTTCCTTTCTTGCCATGTCTGCTTTCACACTTGGCATCCATTTTCCCAGGACCTACCTTTGTTCCTAAAACCCCCTACATTCATAATTAAGACCTTTTTAACAGTAATACTTCAAATTAAAGTTAGGCGAAAGTGCTATTAACCCTTAACTGTAAGACAGTAGTTCATATTCGATAAATTCTGTATCACTCAATCTTATTCAAGAATATGGATAAACAAAAAAACAGGTTTAAACTACCCAAACAATGTAAATGATTGGTTAAATGTAGTTATTTGGTTAGTCCATTTTTTTTTTGATCAGAAGGATAGTTTAGATCCCTCGTTTTTGTACTATTAACAAAAAATATACTTTTGATGAGATTCAAGTTTTTGTATTTTCTTTAATCCTTGTATGTATTTTTTTGTAAAATTCCGGACTCAGGGTATACCCGGGGTTCATCCACATTAGATACTGTGTGGTTATCCGGACAGGCGATAGTAATCCCATACTAAAACGTCCATGAAACTTATGATATTGTTATGTCGATCGATAGTATCGCCATCTATTATATGAAACTGGTATCGGAACTAATCAGTTATCCAAAACCCGAAACAGATGGCGCTACAAGTTAAGATTCTAGAGGATTGTGGAAGAGATTCGATACCCAAAAAGTTATAGGATGGAAATAGATATAATTATGCGGGTTGTCACGCAGGTTTTATTCAAAGCACAACGACAAAAGGAAATAGAAAAGTGGATAATTATGTTACAATTTAGCAGAGAATAAATGTTTAAAAAGTATATCTAATAATTTTATTAATTTCTATAAAATTCACCTCCTTGCTTGTTCATTTCCAAGCAAGATTTGTGAGTGTCTCAACGAGGAAAATGTACAATAAACTAATTAATTACCTCTATAACAGCAAGTACAGTACAGTAAGTAATGTTTAATTCAGAATAGTTAATGATGAAACTGGCAAATTGTCTCTATACAAATCTAACATGAAATGCAGTACCTAGAGGGGGAGTTCTTCAGGGGTCAATATGAGGCCCGGTACTGCTAAAGGCAAATGACTTGATTAAATTAATTTATATGAAACATCCCGAAGCTGAAATGACTATTTTTGTTGATGATACTAATCTACCCATAGAAACAAATATTTAAGAAGACTTCACTAGATCTATAAAAATGTGAGTGGATCAACACAACAACTACATAATACAATAAATAGGTAAATAACAATTAAAATATTATTCACAAACAAAAAAATGATAAAATCGAGGGTGGGTCAAGAGTATCTACAACCAGGTGAGTAATGTATTAATGTATTTTTCGCTATAATATGTTCTTATTTTCTGTTGCTGTTTACTAATATCTAATACTCATTATCTTGTTTATATGTGAAAACTGTCAATATTATTTTCATACTTTTTTACTTTTGTATATGTGTACTTATATTAGCTGTAAGTTTTCCGTAAAAATAAAATAAAATATGAAAACATTGATAGAAGTAGGGGAATCAAAAGCTGTTACCTAATACATACGTAGTTATAGTAACCAAAAAGATGTAGTCGCTATGTAACCTAATGGGAAAAAGGCATTGTAAAATGAGTACAAACTTTAACTTCCTCCAATAACAGGAAACTTCCTGTAGGTATTAACAGGAAAATTAAAACGGGCAAACTGACAGCTGGTTTTACTACTGCCGTTCAAGATTTTACCTGTGCTAATCCAACGAAAGTCATTATATAAGATGTACTTTGTGTTTACCTGATATAAACGTTTATACATGTTAGGTAAATTAAACATGTTTATATTCATACGGGAAAAGAAAGCTCGTGAAGTGTTTAAGGACAGATGCATTTGACGGATACGTTATCTCTGCATACTCCGAAAGGTAAAAGATGGAGTACCTATATTTGTGTACCTATTATAAGAGAGTTTCTAAAATACGATACTCAGTTTGAACTTGAACAGCAAAAAAGATCTGAGAAAAAAATATTTTGTCGAGGTTTTCCAGTAAAAACCGATGTACGAAATCATGCAAAAATAAAAACAACTGGGGTGTTTATGAGGCCCACCAAGATTCTCGGTGTTGATTCACCCTATCATTCAGATTGTCACGGGCTCGTGGCCCTCTCTGTAATTTGTAATAAACTTCCTAAACATAACTGTAAAGCCTCGTACGTTACTCGGGAAAACCATTATAGGGGTCATATACAGAAAGGAATTTCCTTTCGAATTTATACTACGTGACTAATCCCACCAAAACATTCTATGTAAAAGGTGTTTAAAGGCTTGCAAGCATTAAAAAGTTACAAGATCTCACGAAGATAAATACCTTAAAGCCCTCAAAGTTACATGGTGTAACTCTACCAAGTACTACCCTATATCTTGTTCGAAAAGTAAGATTTATCTGTTTCTAAGAACAAATTGTAGACCAGTGACGGAATAACTTCATCCCATAGGAATCTGTGTGGTGCCCGCGAAAGACCCAAGTAATACTTTTTGCTTTAAATGAAGTTTGTAATCCGTATCTGACTTCAAAATCTTCAAATATCTGCGTATTTTAGCTATCAATAATTGCATAATACTTTTATTGTGTTCAAGTTTAAAAATTGAAAGGCTTCACAATGTCTGCTAAGTGCTAACTACCTACATGTTAAATATACTGAGAATTTGTACTCGTATATTTATATTGTTCAGGCTAAAGACAAATACTCGGAAATCGGTTAAGGCTTTTAGTGTGAGCATTTAGGCTGAAACTCAAATATCTCTATAATTTGTGCAGCCCAAAAGGGAAGACTTTATTCTATGGTTAGAACAATGATGTCGCCCCGATCGAGCGACTCGACCCATTGTCATAAGTTTTCGTGAGATCCGTGTCTTTCTGGAATGTCATGGAGCGTTTCAAGTAGTTTACATCTGCTAAAGTATATACAGGTTGTTGTTTGGTAAACGTTTCTTAGTTAGAGCGAATGTTTCATAAAGTAGTAGCCTAGTTAAAACATGTTTTTTTATCGTGCTTCTAACTTACTGAAAAGGTTTCAAAACCAACTCGGTGTGTAATTGAATTGGCTTTTAGTACTTTTACTTTTTTGCTGGACAAAAGCCTCTTAACATTAGGAGATGCCTATGTAAAACAGTTGACTGCGGTGGGCTAATTTATTGATTGATACTAGTTTTCGTAAATATGATTTAATTTACTGCATAGTTTACTACGTTGTACTTTCATTCATAACATCCGCTGTTAAAACTGAGTTGTCAGGTGGAACTAGTCGGGTTGTGGGCCCGCTTCGCGCCGAGCTAGCATCAAGTTTGCAGTTTACGCGCGCGTTTATTTCACTTCCGCTGTCGGTTGAACGGTCGGCCGAGTAGGAAAGAAAGAAAATAACGTTCGTAAAGAAAAGATAATATCGGGCGGCGCGGTGGTTCGCCCCTCCACGTCACGCCTCGCGCACTGCGCTCCCATTGGCTAGCGAGGTGCGGTGCGGAGCGGCGCGTCTCCCCCTCGCGCGCACGCGCAGCGTCTAGCTTTCCAGATTTCAAATCTCGACCGTTTATTTCGTAGTGAGCGGGCGTAGCGTGCGGGCCGCGCTCTCGTCCGCGTGCGACGCATACATACAATCATGATTGTTTAAAAAAAACACGGCAATGTGCTCGTGAACGGTTCGGTGCTACAACGTGACATCGCTAACGATCAGTGCGTGCAGTGCGTCGTGCTCGGCGGTTCCAAGAATCAGCGGTCAGCGGAAAGGTCAATTTCTTTCGATGAGTGGAGGTTTAGTGCATGTCTATTGAATCATCATGACTAGATCCACACTCATCCATGGAAGTTGCGTGGTTCTTCGGTCTGGAGCAACATCAGCGAGCGGCGCCCGTGAGTCGGTGATTACGAGCGGGTATCATTACCGGTGCGCGTAATGATACGTTCAGCGGCAGGTACGCGCTCTGACGCCGAGCGACCTCCGCGCCTCTACCTGGTCGTATACACCCGCCCAAATAATGTCATTTAAATAGACTCCACGCCGGTTAGCTATTGGTTGTTCAATGTAAGTTTTTTGTAGTTGTTTTTCATCGTATTCAAAGGTAAAGAACTGTTTTTTTAGATTGTTTAGTCACGGTTTATTCTGTCGTCGAGCGTAATTTTAAGAAGTATAAGGAACATCTGTTAACAGCAACCTGTTAGGTTATCGGCGTCCTCTAAAAATCTCACGTGCAGTCGGGGCAAGCACTCGAGGGTGAGGGGAAGGGAGCGGTAGATAGCGGCGCAGGCGCATCTGCTCCTTCTGAGAAAGGCCATTGTGGCGGTCTCGAGAGTGGTCAGTGCGGTGACGTCACGGGCCGGGGCCGACAACCTTCCCTCCTCACACCGCGCCCCCACCCCGCCGGTTGTACCTACACAACATTGAGGTACATCCGATACTGTTCGCAAATGATTCTCGAGAGATTAGTTAGCATATTATTTGTTATGTTAAATGTTTTTGTTGTCTGTAACACATGTCATTTCCGGTTATATAGCAAATATTTAGCGTTTTGCACACACCCTGTATTTTTTAAACAGTGTCAATATGTCATTTCCGTATGTGATTTTTGTAAAACATCCGTCGCTCATGTCTTTTGTGGACTTTTATCACACATATCACTTTGAAAACAATATTTTTCAATCGAGTCGTTATAGCGTAGTATGCCTACACCAATGTTAGAAGTGCTTCAAATTTGGCGGGAAAACACAAAAATGTTTAGAGAACGAGCCTGCCTCAGGTAGAATAATAAAATGTTCAATAAAAAAATGTTAACTGCCGGATTTTATGGCGCTTGCAAACTGTGATAATAGTGAATGTTACAATAAACATCCTCGTATACGGCGTGAGATTCTCGTTTGCATTTTTTTCTGATTTTTATTATTATTATAAAACCAGTTCAAAAAGTTCTTCGCAGTCCAAAAAAATATTTTGAAACATCAAACATAGCTAAGTCTACTCAGGAACATGCATTTTTCTTAAATCTAACCTCACAATCAATGATCGCTAAATCCCCATTTCTAGAATCTCTAAATTGCACCTCATTTGAAATCACGGCTATTATGTCCTAATGTACGACTGAAACTTTCTCTGGAAATTACCCAACAAAATAACATCGACCCTTCAACCGAGCGTCTGTCTAACAAAAGTAATTTTACAAATTCTTTTCCCAGTAAATTATACTGTGTCCATCAAGAACCCCGCTCTATTATTTCTACATGTTTTTATGCCTCGTGGAGTTACTTAATAGAGTTCCGGGTAGTGGGTTTACTGGGGCAGGTAACCATTGCCAGGTAGACGGTACCAAAGAGCGGTCTTCACAAAAAAATAATTATGAGGCCCGCTGGCTGTAAAACGTTTTGTTAGAAGTGAGAAATGGATGTAGGTAGAGAATGGTCACCACTAATCCAATGCGTGGAAGGACGCCTCATGGGTTTATTTTTTATAGTACAAATTATCGCAGTTTGTTTTATACATGTTAGTTTTCCGCTACATAGGTTCCTATGAGCGCGCGTATCTTGTCTAATTACTCCGCATTTAATTTGAAATTAAGTGTGTAATTGCAGTCGTTACTTGTTTTGTTATAATTTAATATTGTGTACGTGTCTTGTAATTTAATAGTTGGCATGAATAATATTTGTACTTGAATAAATACCTATATTGTTTATGGTGTTGATGCTAGCGTAGAGAGGTAAAATTCAGGAGATGGGCCTCTTTACTCAACTTTCCAGGAGAGATGACATCAATCCAGATAATGTAAACACGTCTATGATGTTACCGATCTTTGAATTCGATGTTCAATGAGTGTACACCTATATAATATGCATCTGAATAATTTACACTCTATTGCCACAATACATTATCCCAACTAATGCAGGTAATTATTCATGGTAATTGTTATGCGAATAGGAGATGAAGACAAGAAATAAATATGCATTCAACCGTCGCAAAACGTACGAAACTTGAATGCGTCGTTTATTTTTATCGGATGTAACTCAAAACTGGCTACAACTGGAGTCGACTAGGCATGAATTTGCTAAAATATAAATGGCGGTAAACAAGATCGTGGCGGCGGCCGTTGTAATTCCCATGAAGTTAGAGTTATGTGTATTGTATGCGCGTGCTCACGCGGTGCCTTTTTTGTCTTGTAACAGTGTGCTTCCGCGTTAGTGGTGCCGTGTGAACCGCGAGTCGCGAGGGTCGAGGGAACCGCCCGACCTAACGTAAGTTTCCTTTGTTTAACACTTCAACGCATTAGTGTTAAATGTTCGCGTTCGCACAGTTACTAGCGTAATGCTACGGACAACGCTGCCTAGCAAGTTAGGCGAGATTTTTGTCGATCGGAAACCTCACGTCAAGCATAATAATATCTTATTGCAATGCATCAGAAATTCAGTGGATAAGGTAATCTATAAAAGCAATGTACGATTTGAAGTGCTAAGAAAATAATTCTCGAACGATGTTTTAAGGTGAACAGCTGAAAATAAACTTATGGGGAATTTATCGTCAAAGATGGTCTCAGATCTCAGAACAAAAAAAACACATTACTAAAAATTCAGAGAAGCGCTGAACAGAAAGAAATTGCACTTTTTACACAGCATAAGCATAAATTACACCATAAGTATAATATCTATTATACTCTACGCGGCTCACTGTACAATTGCAACTCAGAAATCCTGTACCTACGTACAATATTCAAGAATATCGAATGCTGTTGAAACATTGCGAAGGTTCGTATGACAAAGCAAGTACCAACAGCAATATACCTATAAAACTAGAATTTCAATTGTCTACAAAACAAAGTGATGCGTCGAGAAAATTGTGCGGCACAAAAGCAGTAGCCCGCTTGATTGTCGCCAATTAGTTGTAATAACGGCCCTCGGCCGGCCGTGGTCGGATAACGCGCTGTAATTTGTTAGCGAACACCGAACATGGCTCACGGGGACTGTGACTCTGTGAACAAGATTTATGTGTGAAATGTTCGAGGTCGATGCCTCAACTCGCTACTGGATTTCATTTCATCGTTCCACCTCGCTCATCTGGTTTATGAAGTGTCGGACATATTTTATAGACTACCGCAGCCACCGATGCATAACGTTATTGATTTAGTAATGACCTTTCATTGCTCTTTATCGAGACCTTTACGTTCCATCTAAGTTGTTTTTATTGTTATGGCGCACTATTTGCACCTACTTGTTTATTTCTTGCAATAGTTGAAAATATCACAGGATCGGAGACGTAGGGCATATTATACGGCTGTACCTACTTACGCAACCAATGTTAAATACATTTTCCCAATGAAATAGAACACTAGAGGATGCTTAGGAGTTCCCCATAGCTATAAGTTTCGGTATTTGTACCTACTTCTGATTAGTTCAGAATACCTATCAATGCGGTGAGAGATACCTACATCGTGTTACTGGCAACTCAATAAAATAGTGTTTTCCTTGAAATTAGACTGTAATATTATGTTAAGATGCGTTCCATTTTTGTTATCTATTGTAGAACAGAAACGAAAAACTGAAATTTATTTTACTCTAAACTTTTTGTTAATTTGTGAGTCAATACCACAGTCAATACTTATCAACCATAAATGCAGATCACAGAGAGGCTCTCACCAAGAACATCGAGTGCAACGTCCATACAGCTCGGCCCGTCAATGGCAGCGATGCAGCGAAGTGCGCTGCCTATTCCTGAATCCTGTTTAAGCGTATTCGAATCCAATTTTCTTAGAAGGCGGCCTGCAATCTACAATCATTATTTTTGCAAAGACAAATCCATTTCTGCCTGCGGTACGTGACTGTGGAGTAATGAGAGCTAATGGCGGGTGAGCTGTCATTACGCGGCCGCTCGGCTGTTCGCGTCGATTGCGGTGTCAGGTCCGTGCGCCGGCGCAACGGCCCTCGTTCGATGCACCGTCTTCGCAATTCCACGCCGCCTGCCGCGGTCACGATTACAGTCAGTTTGTGACACCACAATCATTATTGCAGTTTTATGCTCAATTCAACAGTTACTGCAGGCACGGTTCGTTTTCTCATTTTTTGCAATAATCAAAGTCTCGATGTAAGCTAATTGCCATTACGTAAAAACTCCAGAGTGCTGAGTGCAAAATTTACCTCCTTTTTTATTTTCCACTATAAATGCAATGAGAATTGGTTGCAGAAAATGCAGAATTCCATTAATGACTTGTGCAAAAGTAAGTATTTATAGCAAGAAGGAGTGTTTTGGCTTAACTGCTAAAATACTCCTGTGCACAGGTGATAAGTACCTACCTATCCACAGGACAGAGTGCTACAACAAGATGACGGCATTCAGCATTCATCCTGTATCTTTAAGTATGTTTCACAAGCTCAAGACTTCGAGTTTACGTTAATTTCTAATGTTTTGATGACGATCTCTGTGTACCTAAGTAGTTTTTGTTATTTAATAGGTAACGAACATCTGAACAGAGTAGAAGTAACTACCTATATTGATTTATCCCAGTGGTGTTTTCAAAGAGTTGGGAAAGGAAGTAATGAAGATAATATGGCAGTAAATGTGTATATTGTATGCCTTTGAACCAACAAACCTTGACCTGAGAAAATATATTGAGGGGAAAAGACGACAATTTGTCACCTTTTTGCTGGAGCACCTGCATACCAGCTTGACCCCTTCGACTCAGTGCAAAGACGGGCATTGAGGCTGGTTGACAATCCCATACTCATAGGTAGAGTGGAACCTCTTAGCCTTAGGAGGGATTTTGCCTCACTGTGTGTGTTCTACCGCCTATACAATGGTTTGTGCTCAGATGAATTGTTTGACATGATGGCCGTAGCTACATTCTATCATCGCACCTCTCGCCATAGGCAGGGAATTCATCCTCATACATTGCGACCTGAGACGGTCCGCACTGTGCGGTATGAAAAAAACTTCATCCCACGTACACTCAAGCTGTGGAATGACCTCCCTGCTGCGGTTATCCCGAGCGCCTACAATATGGGGTTCTTCAAGAGAAGGTTTCTTCATGGTCGGCAGCGCGAGTTTGACACCCCTGGTGTTGCATACGTTCATAGGCCACGGTAACCGCTACCCATCAGGTGGGCTGTGTGCTTGTCTGCCAACTAGGGGTAAAAAAAAAACTGAACTTGACCGGGTCTGAATCATAATTCCTAATAAGTAACCAGGTTTTCACGTGCAACGGCCCAAGAAAGGAAGCTAGGTGCGGACAAGAAATATTTATCGGCCGTTTTACTTTTTATCTCATTTTTGTATATACTTTTCACAAACAATTTTTACATTGTGTAGGCAATCATTAACGCAATTTACGTCTCATTTGCTAAAAATCTTTATAATTTTCAACCGTCAATAAAATTATCGATAACTTCAATTTCTTAAGATAATTTCAATTCAATACTAGTATGTCATTTCAATAAATTAAATCCATTTCACCTAATGCATTATCTTTATTTAGTCCGTTAATTGAAAGCACCTCGCTGGATGATTAGAAGCTAGAGTGAAGTCAAGAATATCCGGACCACCATTCCAGATAGTGGTGACTACCCTAATTTGATGCTATTGATAAATGCTTTATACGCTCAAAGAACCTAGGGTTGTAAGAAAAAGGAAACACGAATCCGTGTACCTAGAGCATTCCAGCTGTTCATCGTGCTACAAAGAAAGGAAGTACCCAACCGCTTGATTCTATACGATGTGGTTTGTGGAGATGGTGGAATTCGTTGAAAGAGCTCACCAGAAGTCGGAACACTATCTAGCCGTGCCGAGGCGGTAAAATCGCTACAGTACAACCTTTAACAACTTTAATTACGGTTTACTAATTTATTACTTAATGTTTATCGACATAGATTATTATATATACCTACTTGTGGTTATTGATCTAAAGGGCACTACTCGATCTCTTTCATAAGATTAGCTAAAATAATAATTCCTGACTCTACAATACCATAGTCATATGTTGATAAAAGAATACTTGAACTTTACTTACTATGGAGGATTATTGTAATCTTGTGCATTAATCATTTTATTATTAGTTCAATACAAACGACCATGATGAGGATTGATGATCATAGACGAATACCATAAGAATGAAATGAAAAGACAGCTACTGCTTAAAATTGTTCCGTTCTCAAAAGAAAAAATAATTAGTGAATTCTACTAGCGCGTAGAAAATAAGAAATATATTTTCAACTTTTAGTGTGACCAAAGTACTTACATGGAAGCCATTGTTTCTTCGTAGCACCAATTACAACTGCACATAAAACGTGATTGATTAGATTAAATCATAAAACTGATGTAACAACCATTGCACTTAACAACATGGCTCGGTAGTCGGTGGCTGTTATAAGTCACCATAAATGATGGCTTTATTAAATATAAACCATTATAATAAAGTTGAAATTACAGGTAGTTCGGTTACGATAGACAATTATATAGCGTATAATTCTGTAGCCATTAACCGATTTAGGATCAGAATCTCGAGTTTCGCATGAACGGTTGCGTGAAAACAATTTTGTATGTACATCGATGTAAAATCTCATTTAGTTATCAATAAGGTTAAATTGTTTTATGCAAGACATGGCTCCGCCTGGGTGGAATGACCTGGATGTTGGGAGAATCTAGTATCTTCACCGAAACGAGCAAACGGAAGCGCAGTGTGTTGAAACTACCAGACTACATTGGATTAAGGTGTAGACTTTGTAAAGACCTTAAATCTATGATTCTCGCAAAAATTACCAGCCTCATGTCATCTACGCCTAAGGTCTTAATATTCTTCAGAAACGTAAATTCAAGTTATAACGGGTAATGGATATACAATAAAACGTCTACATTTGAAGGTATGCTTATGCACCAAAGAATTACTTTGGTGCATAATAACTTACTTAGTCCAGTGAAAATATTCATAAACCGAGCACGTTCGTGCATGGTGAGATTGTATATTGCAATTAACTTGTCAGTGGTCGCGCCAAGAACATTAAAAAATACATACAGAATCTTGATATTAAAAATATTAAGTTTCTTTGTACGTTACCTATGCCGTATGCAATTCTCGCATACGGCATAGGTGCCTCTACTGCGTATTGCAACTGATTGCAATGAAACGAACACACAAGATGTACCACGGTTTTTTTTATACCACTTAGGTGGCAGAGACAAGCACACGGCCCAAGAAAGTGGTTACCGTGGCCTATGGACGTTTGTAACACCAGAGGAGTCACAGTCGCGCTGTCAACCCTGTAAATACAGTTTCTGTGCCGTCAGTGTAGAAGACAAAGCAGGACAAGCCTTTAGTCTTCCCACTGACAGCACAAATTCTCCAGTGAGCTCTGGCTACCCTACTCACCGCTGGGAACACAACACGAAGTTATTATAGCCGCGGTTTTCTGTAGGGCAGAGGTACTTCCCCAGTCGGACTGCTCCTAAGGTGAAATGTGATCGTGAAGCTGGCTCTATTAGTATGTAGGTATGCCATACAAGATTGACAACCACAATTTGCTGGAGCCCGACAAGAAGTCATCTTGTACAATGTGATGAGAAATAGTATAGGAAATTATTAATAAAGTATAGGAAATTGCCAGAAGAACCTCGGAGTCGGCTCACGTGCTCGGTAGAAAGCAGGTAATAAGCTCGTCCTCAACCAAGAATCTCAAGTACCTAATAATTTGTGGCAATGAAGAAATGTAGTAGGTACTAAAATAGAACTTAGGTACTTAATAACAATCAATTTATAAATTTATTCAGAAGAATAGGAACGAATGTAGACAACACAAGTTTTAGAGCATACATATAATCTGCACGATCTAGTCTCGGCAGATGTAGGAAAAGTAGACGTAGCCGTTCTGAAACATTGGTAGGTACAACTGTAAGTCATCGGCGTAGAGATGGAAGTTACAAGAAACTAACTACATTCGTGAGTATGAAAGAGGAGAAACGAAATAGAGGGTAGGTAGAGTCTGTGTAGGCAGTGCTTGCTTTTTAGCACAGATGCTATAGAACCATAATCCATAGGTGATATACCTAATGGGGGTTCTAGTGTAATCAACATCGGAAAGCTGTGGATGAACAATACGTGGAAGAAATTGGCTGACCATCGATCGGTAACTATTTTATCTACTTTCAATATTATAGTAGTTTGTCTGATGGCAGTCACTTCTATATAAGCCAAATCTAAAAAAGTACCAGCGGTTAGTTGCTCGTTAGTTTATCAGCAATGACTCCACGAACGCTCGCTTAGTAGGTAGGTACACCGTATAACGCTGGCAGCAGCTCTACCATGACATGTCACGAGCATAATATAAGCGTTCGTGTTCCAGGGAGAAAGAGAGATGAAGCTATAAAGGGTGTTTAGCTTTGTCACTCTTTCTCGCTGGAACAAGAATACTACAGGACGTCATAAAGCCAACAGTACGCACTTTTAAATATATCGAAATAACCTACCATCATCAGTACCTAGGTAGGTACTTATATCTATATACACTCGAGAGCAATGAATCCGGGTCACTTAAAGAATCCTAAAAATCTCGGAAACTAAAAATGCTAGGTTAATGCAATAAATTGTATTTAATAGACAATGTAATACTCCTTAAATGAAGGTATTAAAACTTCTTAGTTATTGTAAAGTTATATCATAAAAAAATCAAATTTGAAAAAGGGCCACTTTCGAAGATGGAACTACGAAATTACAGCATTTGGTGTTGCTTTTGTTTGTAATCTGTCATTTATGTGGGTACATAAACCATGTTGATAGTGCTCTATATTCATTAATCAAGCTGAAATTATGTCGCTTACGCCTGAAGAATGCACCAGAATACTTACAATGCTGGAAACCGGCCGGAGTCAGCGCGATACAGCCAGGACTGTCGGTGTGTCGCTGTCAACAGTACAAAGAGTTCTCCGACGTTACGAAGAAACTGGTTCTAACCTACGCAGACCAGGAACGGGCAGAACCAGGTGTACCACAGCACGAGAAGACCGATACTTGGTGAACACCATGCTTCGAAATCGCTTTCTCACAGGAACTGAACTCACCAATCAGTTTCGACGCCTCGGAGGAAGTAACCCAAGTGCATGGACAGTAAGACGTCGGCTTGCTGAATCTAACTTAAAACCCCTTAGACCTGCAAACGGCCCTAAACTGGAGCGTGGGCATCGTATTTCGAGACTAAGTTATGCCCAGAGCCACGTAAATTGGAGTATTGAAGATTGGTCAAAAGTTATGTTCTCCGACGAATCAAAATTTATGCTCTACAAGCACGATGGAAGACACAGAGTGTATCGAAGACCAGGGGAAAGATTCAAGCAAGCATGCATCGAAGAAAAAGTAGCCTACGGTGGTGGGTCTGTACTTGTGTGGGCCGGAATTTCTTCTGAAAGTCGCACAGAGCTGGTGATCATAGAAAACGGCTCTTTAACTAGCGTAAGATATGTGGAAGAAATCCTCAATGATCACGTTGGTCCATTTATGGTCAATTTAGGTGAGGATGCTATATTTATGCATGACAATGCCAGACCTCATACAGGTAGGATTGTGAATGACTACCTTCAAGAGATGAACATTACTCGTATGGAGTGGCCAGCGCGCAGCCCGGATATCAACCCGATCGAGCATGCTTGGGACGAGCTAGGCAGATGCGTAAAACAACGAAACCCTCCCCCAATCACGCTTCGTGAGCTCAAAATTGCTCTCACAGAGGAATGGGAGAATATTCCCCAAAATCGTATAAGGAACTTGGTGTACAGCATGCCAAACCGCGTAAACGCAGTAATGGAAGCACGAGGAGGCAATACGAAGTATTAAAATTCAAGAAAATCGTAATAAAGTTCAAAAATTTCATGTTTCCTATTTTTGTTTTAAGGAGAGATCAGCAGTTTTTTTCTTTATGTAATTTTGTGTTAATAAAATGTATGGTGACTCATATTTTTTTTACTTTCATTTAAGGAGTATTACATTGTCTATTAAATACAATTTATTGCATTAACCTATCATTTTTAGTTTCCGAGATTTTTAACATTCTTTAAGTGACCCGGATTCATTGCTCTCGAGTGTAGTTGCTTAAGTTTTCTCTATAGCTCCTATACCTATATCAGCAGATAATCTACGCGCGGCCTTTGACTCAATATTGGCAATTAAGAGTTGCTAATAAATGTATCGTTAACTGGGGCATAATGTCCGTTCTATTAGTTGCATGTTTATCGCGAGTCGTTGGATTTACGTACAGCCTGTAGGCGACTGTCTTGAAGACTAGGAACATATAGCAATGCTTATAGATATTCCTTCCTTACTAAGTACCTAGTAGGTGAACAAAATGTTATATTATCTTGGATACTTGATAGTAAACCGTAAAATTTTCTTATGCTACCCGCATATCGGGCTTAGGTACATAAATAAAATATTAATCGTTTAGGACTTAATAAAACCCATTAGGAAGGACAGAGTAAGTAGATAAATATTACTTTCTTGGTAATGTTAAACACTAAAAGCTAAACAGAGGTATAAAAAGATAAATATTTTTCTTTGTTTAACTTTTTCGTTATCCCCGTGTTAGTCCCAGTTGCATCAACAGATCTTACATTCTTATCCAAATGACTTTTACACTTGTCTCTTGTTTCACAATAATTGCTGCCTAATCTTCCAACTTCGGGAGGAAAGCCTGGTCCAATAATGAACTGGTGTAAGGAACCGGCCGGCAGAAGCGATTGGCATGAAAATAAGACCATTCGACTTTTAATGCTATTTTTATTCACCTTAAATCTCAGAATAGAACTCGTCTAGATATTTGTGTATTGTTAAATAAAAAAACAATATAACAACATTCCGTGGACATGTCGACCAATCCGACGACCGTAAACTACATTTATCATTGTCAGAAGTTCGTTACCTGTGTAGGTTGGTACAGAGGTGTATTTGGACTGAAATAACTTTAGTTTGTATTGACAGAATTGGCCACTTTTGCATTTATTCACGCAACTACTCACTATAATAATAGATACTTCAGACACCTTGAAGTTATTGTGGGATACGTGGGACTTGTTCGTTAATGGAATGCTGTAAAGTTCTGATTTATGTAATTCCAATGATAAATTAAAAAAAAAAGCTTGACTTCAATTAGGTATTGTGTAGATTCTAAGTTGTCAATCGTTATTATTCAAGAGAAAAGTCTGGAATCACAAATGACACAAACCCTACCCGTCATATTAAGGCTTCATGTTAGGATTAAGCCACGTCACACAACCACGTAGACTATGTAGAGGTGCCTGTTCTCCTGGTTATTTTATTAAGATTAGGTAATAGTTGATACTTTCACTCAACATTACTTCACCCAGATATTGACAACAACCATTCGAGACAAGGAATTTAATTAATATTTTTAATAACATGCTTTTGTAACGTTACGAGACTTATGCGGTTCTTAAGTGAGTTCAGTATACACCGTGCTGTTTACTTTGTCGAGGCGAGGCTAGTTATGTTGGACTTAAACCAATTATACGCTGTCTTTGGGTTTTTGCCGTAATAATCGGCCGACTTAGGGTCCTCTTCGGATGTAGGCACCGCGGTGACCCCATCTAGCTTCCGGGTATAGGACAGCGCATTTTGCGGCGGTCCACTCGTCGCGCGCTGTGCGGGCCGAGAGTATTCTTCAGACCCGCTCCATCTCCTTTTCGAGTAGTACGTGCTCGCAGGAGACGGGGGTAGCTCACGCGCTCGTGTGGCTTCTCTAATCAGTCCCCCATGATGGGTCTTAGGGTCAATCCCTACTGAAAGAGCAGCGGCTGGAGGTGGCAGATAGTAAAACGTTCATAGAATCTTTATGAGCATCTGATCTTACTTTTGAAGGCGCCACTAGGGGCACAAATTTGCATTTACATAATTTTGTAAAATTTAGATGCCTTTTCTATTCGACGTGCTCGATTTGGGGGAGGGGGGGGGAACTATCCCCTGTGATCCCCTCCTGAGACCATACATACATATAATCACGCCTTTATCCCCGGAAGATTAGGCAAAGGTGAAGGTGTGAGTGGAACCTCTTAGCCTTAGGAGGGATTTTGCCTCACTGTGTGTGTTCTACCGCCTATACAATGGTTTATGCTCAGATGAACTGTTTTACATGATGCCCGTAGCTACATTCTATCATCGCACCTCTCGCCATAGGCAGGGGATTCATCCTCACACATTGCGGTCTGAGACGGTGCGCACTGTGCGGTATGAAAGATACTTCACCCCTCGCACACTCAAACTGTGGAATGACCTCCCTGCTGCGGTTTTCCCAAGCGCCTACAATATGGGGTTCTTCAAGAGGGGCATCAGAAGGTTTCTTCATGGTCGGCAGTGCGTGTGTGACACCCCTGGTGTTGCATACGTCCATTGGCCACGGTAACCGCTTCCCATCAGGTGGGCCGTGTGCTTGTCTGCCAACTAAGTGGTATAAAAAAAAAATAACACCCACATTTCACCAACCATTGTATGTGCCGTTTTCCGGGCACTATTTTTCGACTCGAGCCATGCATCTTCAGCGGAGCTGGGCTATACATCTGTGTCTGATATGAAACAGCCCTATCCCTTAGTCATATACCCTTATACGTCACCGCATGGAAAGAGATGGCATGGTCCAAATTATACTCTACCTGAAACCACGCGGTATGTTTTAAAAGGGCTCCTTCAAAGTAATACTAGTTTCGTAAATCGAAAAGTTAACTTTCATAAAGAGAAATTTCACGATCAACGCTTATAAGTGTAACAAACTACCTGCCAATGACATTACTGAATGTTTTCAATCGGAACAATGGTATATCGATCGACACAGCGATTTAACGACAAAAGCAATAATTGTAAATCAAACAAGCGTTTATTAGCGGCTCGGACAGCAGTGACCGCATAGGTAATGTAACAGTGACGCAGCATACCTAGGCATTGTGCTAGATAGTCAATTGGACGGATTAATTGGTGAACGGAGGGTGGTCCATGGACAGTTGTTCCTAGAAGCAATCGCTTATACCTAGTTACGTAATTATTGGTTTGCGTAGATGTGTGTGTAATATAGAACGTAGCTCGTGAGTTGTAAGCAATTTGTAGTGTTTTGCGTTATAGCAATTCTTGTAGGATTTTTTTTATATTTTCTTCTCTTTCATTATTATCTGTGCTTTCATATACTTCTCATATTAGTTAAAATATGTATGTGTAGGTACCTATTTATCCTATGTACCTATCAATCAAACTGCGTTGACCTGAAATATCGCTCTAATATCAATGACATCATAACCATAATACGAGCATCAGTCAGTTGCTCCCAAAGCTTGTACCTACTCTGATCCCGGGATCCGCTTTTCGCGTACTCATTTATATTATTTTAGCTTCTTGACTTTTACGCGAGTGACTACCATCTGATCCCCATATCCCTGAACAAACCGACCGCACTTGCATCCCATGAAGGTGAGATTGGCATGGGTTTTGAAGGTGAGGTTGTCATATCCTAATGGGGCTCTATATACCTTAGGCACAGAGTGGGATCACATAGGTAAGTAGAACATCAATCACATATATCAATGATGTACTTGTTCAATTACAGCAAAAACTTCAAAAAAATATCATAACAGCATCTTCATTCTGGTTATACAAAAGTGTTCAACTGTTTTAAACTTATGAAACGCTTTTCTCTTTTCAGAATCGCATCCAGACTTTCGAAGTTACACAACACAGTGGATAGGAAACACAACTTCAGGTAGTTATTTCGCTCGCTATGTAGGCACTGAATGTGTGTAATGTTAGCGACAATTTTATCATTGCGTAACAGTAGGCAGCAATTTGCGAGGCACGATGCGTATCGCCTATGGACTATCAAAGCGGTTTCATTGACTTGTGGCCCCTGCGTCACGGGGGGTGCTCACCAACTCACCATCCAACGTCAAGTTTTGTGAAACCAGTGTTAATGATGGGGTACTACGATTCCTGTGTGAACATTATGTAGTAGTGAACTGTATTCTAATTGATTGCGTGCGGTTATTGTGCCCATTTCTTGCCTTTACCATGTAAATACTGTTTTAGCATAATAAGTATTAGTTATATAATGGTACGAGTTGGTGATTTCCACTGAAGAGCCATTGAGACCCGAGCCGGAAGGCGAGGTTCTTAAGAGAGCCGAAGACCATAATCATAAATACACACGTTTAATAAGACGTTTTTCAACACACTTGCGAATAATAATGCTAAATTTTCAGGTATTAAATTTTTCATAACGTTGAGGGCTTCACATCTTATATCGGGCGGTGAACAGCATAAATCATTTTCTTTTAAGTACTTTTTTATACCACTTAGGTGGCAGACAAGCGCACGGCCCACCTGATGGAAAGTGGTTACCGTGGGCTATGGACGTGTGTAACACCAGAGAAGCCACACTCGCGCTGCCGACCCTGTAAGCACAGAGTTTCTGTGCCGTCAATGTAGAGGACAAAGCAGGACAAGCCAAGTTACTTGAACATATGTAATTAACTATAATTTCTACAGTGAAAACGAGTTGAGAATTATTTTCGCAATAGTAGGAAAAGGTAATTTATCTAACATAGACCATAGACTAAAAGAATGAGGTTTCTTTTTACGGAACGTAAAAAATGGGGATTTATTAAGTTTTTCCAAAAAAAACATTAGGTACATATTAGAGTGAAAGTTTTGTTTATTAAATGGGTTTCATAAAAAAAACAAGTTGAAATTATCTATTTAAATACTAAGTTGCATGAAATGAGCTATTAATTTATTTGTATTAT
Organism: Eilema griseolum; assembly: GCA_963662185.1. Taxonomy (NCBI): domain Eukaryota; kingdom Metazoa; phylum Arthropoda; class Insecta; order Lepidoptera; family Erebidae; genus Eilema; species Eilema griseolum. The sequence continues at coordinate 15,361,940 of OY759232.1, read as the reverse complement.
ATTGAACACGATTTTTTTGTATCGAATTATTTTTAAGAACAAAGCACTTCAACTAATGTAATAAAAAGCTATACCTCAGCAAAGAAAAAGTCACAGTTTGATTATAGATAGGTGCCATTATAAGCCTAATTGCGGTGAAATTAGAGCCTATGAGCAAGTGTGAACTTAAAAATAACTTATCTAATTGCTTGAAGGTAGAATTTTAGAGATTGAATAAATTCATTGAACTTAGTTTTAAATTATGGATAGTAAATCTGATAGTGTCATGCAGTTTTTAAAGTTTTATTGTTGTAGAGGCGGAAATTCTTCTCGATTTCATGTGACTTCTGAGAATTCCCTAAGAACACTGTTCACGATCTGGAAATCGAATCCTAGACCACACACTTGGTACGAATGCGCCACCTAAGTACCTAAGTATAATCTTAGTTATCTCAGGCAGTTAATAAAACCTGCATTACAATTCCACTTGATCCATTTCGAAGCATCATTGCACAGTGACATTCCTTATTAAATAAAACGGATCAAAGTCCACGTTCGAATTCCGCCTCGCAAAATACAATCATACATTGGCCTAGTTTAAGAATTAATTTTCACCATGGAATATAAAATCAATAGGAAGTAAGTGAGTATAAGTACTCTTACACTTTAGATTTTTTTTCGATCAAACTATACTTTTGACAATGACGAAATTCCAAAGTCTATAATAGTAAATGTCAGTTGCAAAAACAGTCAGTGGTTAAGGAATCGGCTGTACGATCGAAATGTTACGGATTTGAATCCTAGCCAAAATACTACCGACTTGAACCCATTCGAAACAAAATTTCGTAATTTTTTTTAGTTGTTAAGTAGATAAAAAACCAAACATAAGTAATTTAGCTTTGCTGAAGGGTTTAATTAAACGGGACTAGATACAAGTAATATCGTATACTAGTATTTACTCTTTAAACAATATGTTTAAAATCGTTGCAGCGTTGTGGCACAACAATAAGGAGGTAATATGCTTCTATGAATTCCTTCCTCGCGATTTTAAATGCTGTAATCACCATCTTTTGAATCGAAATGTAATCACTATATTGATGTCAAACTACTTAATAGTAAATTGTTAGTTACTATATGCGAAAGCAAATTTTTAGACAGACAATTATATAATATTCTTTTAAATAATTAACACGATCCTACTATCCAGGGGTGTTGTAGTCAATTGACAGGCTTTACATAAAAAAATATACTTAACTATATTGATATTATTATTCGTATTATACGTTATTCCCCATATCGAACACCTGTCAACTGTCGATTCTTGGAAGTGTGAACAGGTTAACTACAAAAACGAGTACGTACCCACGAAGTAATTCATTGCTAGCGCGCACCGCGGACGTTTTTATGTGTCAATAAACTGTAATCGCCGAATAAGCACTTCATGTGCATGTTGTTGACTAATAAGTTGATATTTTTAAATCTCCGTTAGTCATCAATACGATGGACTTATGTGGGTAACATATTGTAGCGATATTTGCTTGTTTATTAAAAACCTATGGAACGTGAAAGTATATGAAGACAGTAGAGTGTGATTTGATTAGTGATTACTTACACTCAAATGGTGGAACAGGTCCTCCTGGAATTTTGTACAGGTTTAGATTATAGTATAGAATGTCTATGTCTAGATAATAACATATAGGACACATCCTTAGCGGGATCAAAATACCAATAGCAAGGCAATAGCCAAGAAGCTTAAAATATTTTACCTACTATTTTCTGTACAATTTTATTTTCCTAAGAAACTACTAAACAGTATTAGATTAAAATTAAAGTTAAAATGACTTCACCTTACCTCGCCTGATGATAAGTTCCAGGAATGTGGGAACGCGCTGTACTCTCTCTAATACAGGGTGTCACAAACTCAACGATATGCTGGCACTACCCGAGAGGTCAAGTTGGGATACCAGAATATCGTTGGACATTCTGTATAAGTAAAACCTAGTCATACTCTTCATTCTCGTCCAGTACACCTACAGGATCGCTTACAGCACGTCATGAGGCCCACTGAGTACTCGATCGAATTATTTAGTCACGTTCAAGTCACGGTTACATTGTTATAGGCAAAGTTTAGACAATTAAAATATTTGTTTTTCCTCGAATTCGCTATTCTCTTGGTGGCATCAATAAGGAAAAAAATCTAATAAATACTTACCTATTTTTCACAAATATCTGTGGATATATTATGAGAATATATGTATATATGTTTTTACTTATGATTATGTTTTAAAAAGTAGTTTAATTTCAGGCCACCTAAGTGGTATAAAAAAAGTTTGTCAAGTGAGAGTCGGACTCGCGCACCAAGGGTTTCGTAACACAAGCTGCATAAATTGTAACATATTTAGATTGCATTGACTTAGAAGTTTGATGTTTGCACAGTTTATAGAAAAAGGTGAAAGGGTGAAGCAGTACTTCACTGCGGAGCAGCGACTCCTTCTTTATAAGGCATAGGTCTGGCCCCATATGGAGTACTACCGTTTTGCCGGAGCGCCTGCATACCAGCTTGATCCTTTCGACTCGGTGTAAAGTAATCCCATACTCGCAGGCGATGTGGAACCTCTTAACCTTAAGAGGGACTTTTTCTTATACCACTTAGGTGGCAGACAAGCACACGGTCCACCTGATGGAAAGTAGTGAAAAGACCTATGGACGTGTGTAAGACCAGAGGAGCCAAATTCGCGCTGCCAACCCTGTAAGTACGGAGTTTCTGTGCCGTCATTGTAGAAAATAAAGCAGGACAAGCCTTTAGTCTTACCAATGACTATGCCTCACTGTGTGTTCTACCGCCTATACAATGGTTTGTGCTCAGATGAATTGTTCGACATGATGCCCACAGCTACATTCTATCATCGCACCACTCGCCATAGACAGGGAAATTCATCCTCACACATTTCGACCGGAAAGGGTGCACACTGTGCGCTATAATAATAATAATAATAATAATATTTATTTATTTTCTTCCACAAAGGTAGATTCACAAAATCAATTAATATACCATGCTATAACAGTCTCAATCCTTTGTGGGAAACTAACATCCGCACTAGGAAAATCCTGCCACAGAGATTACCAGGCCCCCTACAGATATATATTCATCTGTAGGGGGCCTGGTAATCTGTAAACTCAAATATAAATAGCTGTGAGGATACAGCTCTAAGAAAATAAGAACATAGCAGTAATAATAATATAAATCAAAATCACTCATAAAATAAAATCATCATAACTTAAAAACAGTATTAGAGGTACCTACGGATTAAAAACAATATTAAAATTAAAATCAAACATTATACAAAAAATATTGAACTAATTATCGATGAAAAATCAATTATTCTATGAAAGGAACTTCATCCCTTGCACGCTCAAGCTGTGGAATGAACTCCCTGCTGGGGGTTCCCAAGCGACTACAATATGGAGTCCTTCAAGAAGGGCTTTAGAAGGCAGCACGAGTGTAACTCCTCTGGTGATGCATACGTCCATAGGCCACGATAACCACTTCCCATAAGGTGAGCCGTGTGCTAGTCTGCCGCCTAAGTAGTATAAAAAAGGTCTTGACAGACAGACGGACAACGCAGTGATCCTATAAGAATTTTGTTTGTTACTTTTGAGGTACGAAACCCTAAAAAAGGTTTCATGGAATATGCATGTGAGTTTTATCCCACCCTTTTACATGCCTGTTGGATGAATTTATTGGTAGCGGTGCAGTGGTGGTAATGAATGAATAGATAATCCTTACAGTCGCAAGTTATCCTGACACTTTTCCTAAAAGCAATTTGGTGGCAATACGGCTATCTACATTTTCAAATTCAATTTTTTATACGAGTAAGTATTTTATTTCAGAATTTTAGATTTCTGTACGTAGCTATAACTAAAGCACAATCAAACACTTCATTAGTTCAGTTACGAGACCGAATATGACTATCGCGAAAACCCCTTCATCTCGTAAAGTCATTAAATTTGAAATGGAAATTAAATGACTAAATGTAAGATTAAGGCTTTGCTTCGTCATCACAAACGAGACAATAATAAAATAATATATTCTATAGTAAGTACTACGAAATCACGTCAATAGCGTATGACGTGGGTTCCTTGTACTTATTACTACATAATATTTTTATCCGTGGTAGTAGTTACCTACAAAAGGCGAGCAGTAACTTTAATTACATTTACAAACGAGGTACCTACTAACATTAGGAAACCTAACATTAGGTGCTCAGTAAAAATGAGTCTCGACTCTATCCGAAATTTTTTCGTTGCATTTTTAAGAAGTTAAATTTTTCGGGTAAAATTTTTACGTACCTACTATAGATTAAGTACTTCATTAGAAAGTAGATACAACCGAAAATGAATACTTATTTCACGTAAACCATGTGAAACTGTTCCTTTGTTGGCGCGAGCACTACATTATAAGTAGTATTACTCATCATATTTAGTTCGTGGGACTTGGATCTTAAAATGTGTTTGTTAGAAAGACTGTTCAAATGATTCAAGTTGCGTGACGGTAATTGTAATTACAGTAGCGATCGGTGTCTTGCGGCCATTTAATTGTAATAGCGTGTAGGACTTGTGCACCCGTTTCCTGTGCCAACTGTGTAATCCTGGTAGGTACCATTATATGGATGTCAACGTCAACCATATTAATATTCTTAATTTAAAATTGAATGAAACTGGTTGACTAACTAGTTTTTATTTTCTTGATTTTGATTTCGTCGTATTTAGGTACGGGGGTACTTAAGTGCTGTAGTCCTGTAGTAAGGTAGATAAAGCACCAACTTTGAAAATGTAATTTTCAGCTACATATTACGTAATCTGCGATAGGTACCTAGGAAAGGCTAGGTCATGAGATTCACAACCGATGGAGCGTATTTACAAACAATTTATGAAAGTGGAAATAACGAAAGGTCAGACAAGGATCGCAATAAGAGTAGCTGGAGGAGTTAGAGGAAATGTTAGTAATTTTGGTACTAATATCACATTTAAAAAAAAGTTGACATATTTTGCTTCTACCTTTCCCAATGGAAAAGAAGTGTGACTGTATGTATGTAGAGCTAGATACAAAGCTTGCCCTTTGGAGTTTAGAGTCTCGCTCTACTACTATTTCTTCTTCCAGTCTTTAGAATTTCTGATAGTAGAAACAGTAGTCTCATTTAGAGGAACACATTGCCTACCAACATTCACACATCCTTTAGGACTTTCTGGAAAAGTAATAAGTGAATCTCGGACGTAATTAGGCACAGCTATTTGGATAATGTTGAGACTCGTTTAGATTGATATCTCGTTCTTCGTTTCATCAATTAAAATTACGAAAAACGTTTGCATACCTACGTACTTACCTACCCGGCTCGAAAGTGGAGCACTTACAGTTAGCAAGTGTACGAGAAAACCTACTTACATGGTATTAGGGTCACGTTCCTTGCCTACTTCCTTCCAATGTATAGAATTTATTGTTGTAATTGTCTCTGTTGCACACACGGAGACAAAGTTCTGTTATAATACTAACTTGCTCTGCACTGTTTCTTTATTTTGATTTATTATATTCTCTTACTAGGCTTCCGCCCGTGTTGATCTATTTTCTACAATTAACTCAACCGATTGCAATCAAATAAACTTAAGATTTTCAGTCTAACCTACACCTTTTTAATAAAAAATCCCATCAAAATCCGTTCAGTAGTTTTTGCGTCCATAGGGAACGAACATTTCCAATGTGCTATTTATTATATAATAGTATAATAATAAAACAATAATATTAGAAAAAGGAACACAAAGTAACATATTTGGATTCGAACAAAATTATTGTATTTTGACGAATACTCTACTTAAATTAAAAGTACCTATAATATATTAGATTGGTAACCATCAGGTAAACTGTGAGCTTGTTACCTTCCTTTTTATGACAAGCACACAGCCCACCTTGCTTGACAATACTTATGATGCCATCGTTTAATTCATTTATTTTAGTTTAAAGTTTATAATTACAGTAGCATTAGAACTTGTAGAGTTTGACTCTACATCAGATAACTTCAAGCGTTTATTAAAGCTACTGAGTTTTGATAACCTACTAACTAAACAAGGCACTTACTAATAAACTTAGTGTTTGATGGCTTCCACATTGGCTCCGTGTGTTAGTTTTATATAACATTTTTGCCCAATTTTGCCGCGTGGTTCCCGGCAGAGTAGAATTTGGACCACCCCATCTCTTCCCATGCGGTGTCGTACAAGGCGACTAAGGGATAGGGCTGTTTAACATCAGCCCAGACTCAGTCTCAGATGAATGGTTTGAGTCAACAATAGTGCCCGGAAGACGGCAATAGGCTCTCCTCCTATAACGTGGGACCGAATTTAATTATTGGTGAAATGTGGGTGTTAATTCACCTCTGCCTCACCTTCCGAGGATAAAGGCGTGATTATATGTATGTAGGTATGTATCTATTTTTGTCCAAATTGCTGTCCTGTAGCGATTTTCTAGGCGTTTCTTTATTGTTAGACAGGTCTACGAGGTCTACAGATCTATGATCTATATCATAATGCGAGTATTGTATACCTAACTAAAAAGTGTTAAAGTTTTATGTTTGGAATTAAGTACTTACCTATTTTATGAGAAGGTAGGTATCTTATTGCCTTTCTTTTTCTACTAATATTACACTTGTAAATGTGTGTAAAAACCGCGGTAGCCTAGTGGTATGGGTATTGGACTGCTGAGACGAGGTCTCGGGTTCGATCCCAGGTTTTACCATGGCACACACCAATGACTTTTCGATGCTTTTCAAAGTTATGTGTGTATTTATCGCAGGTTTATAAGTGCCCGGTTAATGGCAATAGGCTTGCCACCTATTACATTGGGACCTAAACATAAACTGGAGTGCTTGCACCTCTGCCTAACCCCTTCGAGGATATAGGCGTGAGTTTATGTTATGTTGTTTTGTTATGTTAAATTTTTGAAGATTTTCGAATGCTTTACCCATTAATTGCACAGATCTTGCTAAAAATTGATACAAGGATAGATTATCACATTACAATCAAGCCACTAACTACATACTATTATGCCCCAAATATGTGTTCCCATCCTATGGATTGCAGGAACGCGATTAGAATCCCATACAGGTGAACTGCGGGCATTGTAGCTAGTTCAAAATAAACAAAATAGTTATAGGCATCTTATTTCAATGTAATAATCATAATTTTAATATGTACATATTTGGTTTCTTATACCGAGTCTAAGTATAGGTACAACACAACATGTACCTAAAGAAAAAAAAACGGTCGATACCGATACCACAGATTAATAAATAGTTACTTCGATACCGAGACAAGGTGTTAATGAAATAGATTCTATTTAAATATTCTACACTTTTAATTCAAACCTTCTTCGTATCGGTGTCCGTAAATGAGGTTCTAATATTTTTTAAATATTTATAGCCTAACTAATTCATACTTTCATGCTATATGCATAATAAAATTGATAAAATCAAGTAGGATCAAATTTAATGTAAAGTGTATAGGTAATAAAATACTTTGTATTATATTAGCTAATAAAATAACTTCTTATACTTAATTACCACTTTAGATACTACTACACTTTGCTTATTACTTGGTACTTACCAAATTACTTTAATATCGAAGATCAGCCAAACCCGTAGTTTAGACTGAAAAGAGCGGACCCTAGACCCCGAGGAGAAAACTTCGGATGCGATTGCAATAGGGATTATAGTAGGATGAAGAAGAAGACTAAATTGCTTAACTATACCTAGTTTATTTAAAAATGAAACACATACACACATACATATAATCACGCCTTTATATTTAGGGTTAGGCAAAGGTGAATTAACACCTATATTTCACCAATCATTGAATTCGGACGGCCGTAAAAGATAGTTTTATTACTCTGTTAGGTTAATAAACAGTTTCCTTTAATATCAGTACTAAGCCAAAACATTCTTTTAAAATAAGGACACTAAAACCTTTCTACTAATCTCATACTAAATGTATGGGAGTGTTTAATGTCAAAATGTTAGATACATCTCGTTTGATAAAAAAAAAAATTGATGTCATTTTACTCTTTAGGTCGATATTCGATATCAGTTTAAATCAGTTTTTTGATATCTGTAACAGTTACGGAATAATCGCCTGGACACACTTAACGATTGCATCCTGTATATCTGTATATATAGCTCTATCCCGTAGTCGCCTTGTATGACACCATGGAAAGAGCCCATCTCATCCCATGCGGTATCGTGGTCAAATTCTAATCTGCCGGGAACCACGCGGCTATGCCGGGAAAATGAAATAAACGTTGTTAATAAGAATATTTTATTATTACGTAAAAATGTGTGGTCGTCAAGGGGTGCCCGGCAGATGTGACAATGAAAGTGATGGCTATTGAACGAAGTTATTGTGCGAGTAACTAAGAATAGGATCACACTAAACTTGTAACGACTTTTGTATTGCATTCAGAAAGAATACCTACATAAAAAAGTGCCTTTATTTATTTCCAGAAATTCCTTGAGCCATTAGTTTTTTTTTGTGATTTGAAAATGTGACCATTAGGGGACGTCCCGCTAATACGAACGTCGAAGGCAGATGTGAAATATCGAAAGTGCAGGTTATTGAAAGAATTTATCATAATACCGACTGAAATGGGATCGCACTTGCGACAACTTCAATCGATTGTTAATTTTTGTACTACCTGCATAAAAATAAGCTAACAAAAGAAATGTTATGTACCAACCTACCTAATTTTTCTTTATGTTCTAAAATTTCTTGACCGATAAATCTTTTTGTGTTTAAAAAATGTGGCCGTCAAGGTACGCCTGACAAATTTGAGCATTGAAATTAATGATGATTAGCATGACGGCATAAGAGAGCGTCTTTTGCCGTTAATACGGTTGGATCCTTTCCCAAGGGCGTGCCAAAAGAAAAACAAGTACACATTTTTAAAAATTACATTGGTAGAATTCTAACAACCCCGAATTGTGTTTGCCTACACGAGCCTGTGACTACAGTGATATATATATGCTAATAGCAGGGTAGCTCTATATAACCGCTTGGGAAAATAATGTAAGTCAAGTACTTACAAAAATAGTTTATTTATACATAAATTCACCTTGTAGGTAGTTTTAACTTTTATTATATTGATAGATATTTTCATTGATATTATAACAATATATTTATAGTATTCCAGTGTACGCACTCAATGTGAGCCGTGGAAAGCTAGTGAAGCAATGGCAGTGACTGCTAAACACAGGGCTGCGGTCAGCAGGAATGCGCCCGCGCCGCGCGCCGGGCGGTGGCCGCTCGGCGCCGGCCCAACGCCACCCTCCTCTCATTTTACGCTTCTCGGAAGGGCATTTTCAATCATTTCTCTAGCATGCGAACTGTCATTGGATGCAATATCTAGAAAACATTATGTGGAGTTAGTCGCCCCTGTAATCTAGTGGCAAGAAGCGGTCGAACTAGTGTTTACGTGAGCCTGTTTTGTACACATCACAATCAAGTCTGCCTGAGAGGAGGTTCGAGATATTAGTGTCGTGATGAGACTTTGTTGTATGAATCTATATATCGAAGAGAGCGTTTGTTTTCTTTTTGAAAGTTATATAGTACCTTCTATTATCTTCGGTGTTAATATGACGTTCAGAGATCATAGCACCATTGTACTTACGTATGTTTATGTTTTTGAAGCTAAATAGAGGTGAGCAGAAGGTAAGATAGAGTCATGCGTAAATGTAAAGTCCATTAGGGCTTACCAATAAAATGTCAATATTTTTGTAATGATGTGCGAGTGAAGAGCTCTAGTAGTGTGAAGTGAAGATTTCCCAGTTGCGTCCATGTTGGCATATCGAGAGGAAAGCTGGCACTAGAGTGCGTCCGTTGTTTGGCGGGTCCCTCAAAGATGTTGTTTGGCCCCTGTACATTGAGTGTATGTACTGTGGACGTGTAATTATGTAGTATATATAGTAATAGCTAATGTGGCCATCTCACTACTCACAAGTCCTTGTTTATTTAATTTCAACTTCGGCTTTATTTTTCAGAATTTGCTGATATCAGTTTTCAGTTGCGGTCACCAATGACACTGGTCAGTCGTGGTCAGTCAAACTTAATTAAATTTCTTATTTCCTCTGCCGTCCATAATCTGCACTTTCGTTTGATGTTGTACCATCACCATCAGCTAATCTTGTCACGGGAACAGCAGCGTGCCTAAAACATACAATCTGAATAAAATATTCTTAAATTTAATAAAGTCACGTATGCCCATAAACATGTAATATACTCGCCTCAGTCGCCTTACAGAAAATTCGTGGAAGAAACCTCGTAGTTCTTGCACGAAGCGGTCTGTTATTAAAGTGATATCAGATCGTCAACTGAGACTACATAGCTCAAAAAGACTGTGAGAGAAAAGCTTTTGTATTTTTTGTAGAAATAACACCTGTTCCGTCGAAAACCGCAGCACAAAAAATGTTTCACTGGTTTTTACCTAATTTTTATTTATTGTTGATGCTCGGTCAATAAATTTGCTTCATGGGAGGTAGGACACGACGGTATTTTCGTCCCAATTGAGCAGTCCGACTGGGGAAGTACCTTCGCCCTAAAGAATACCACGGCTATATTAACCTCATGTTGCGGTAGCCAGAGCGCACTGGAGAGTTTTTGTGCTGTCAGTGGGAAGACCAAAGGCTTGTCCTGATTTTATGTTCTGCACTGACTGCTGATGGTACAGAAAATCTCTGTTTTTACAGGGTCGGTCGGCAGCACGGGTGCGACTCCCCTGGTGTTACACACGTTCATAGGTCAAATGTCAAACAACTTTCCATAAGGTGGGCTGAATGCTTATCTGCCTGCCACCTTAGTTGTATAAAAAAAATTCGAAGCTACGCAAAGATATCAACGATCGGTTCATAAACGACGGAAATAAAGAAGAAGTCTGTTAAAAATATACATTTAAAACACATAAATGTTCATAAAATGAAAACTACAGGTCCAAACTATGTTACATTTTTATGGGTGCAAATGGCAACTATTCCGCATTGCACTGAAAAACAATCATGTAAATTGGATCATAAATCTCAGAGTGGTGTACCTACGTACATAAGGGTATGAGGTATACCAGAATCTCTTGTGCTTACAGGGTTGGCAGCGCGAGTATGACTCCCTTGCTGTTGCATACGTCCATAGGCCTCGGTAACCACTTTCCATCAGGTGGGCCGTGTGCTTGTCTGCCAACCAAGTGATATAAAAAAAGGTCGGTTAAAAAGTATCCTACACAAAACTTGCTGTAGCTTTGATTTATCTTCTAGCATGTAGAGAAATGACTCTTAGGAGAACATTTACCGCAATATAGATATTTAAACTATCATGGTCACTCACATCAGTATCAAAATAAACGGGATATTTACCATGTTTCATTGGTTTGAGTTGCCGATATTTCGGCGCTGTTGCAAGCACCATGATCACGTTTCATCAGTTCCATATCGGAAACTCAAAACAATGAAACATGGTAAATATCCCGTTTATTTTGATACTGATTTAACGCAATATTAAGAACCTATGGGTAATTAATTATAGCGACAAAATAACAAAAAAGGATTAAGGAGGTATGACACGGGCGGCGGTATTTCCGTCTAATTGAGCAGTCCGACTAGGGTTGTACCTCCGCCCTACAAAATACCGCGGCTATAATAACTTCGTGTTGTGTTCTCAGTGGTGAGTAGAGTCACCAGAGCTCACTGGAGAGTTTGTGCTGTCAGTGGAAGACTAAAGGCTTCTACACTGACGGCACAGAGGCTCTGTGCTTATAGGATCGGCAGCACGAGTGTGACTCCTCTGGTGTTACACACGTCCATAGGCCACGGTTTCCATCAGGTGGGTCGTGTGATAGTTTGACACCTAAGTGGTATAAAAAAAATTGTATTGCGATCAGTTTGATTTCACATTGCATTCTCAGTGGGGCTCGACAGATCCTCGCGGGCATAAGTCTGTAAATAGGCTAGCACTGCATGCAGTAGGTATGCGTTAGGAGATGGGTAATCTTCTCATATCTACTAGCCTGAAACCAACTAGATATGTATTTCAGGTTGCTACTGTTGCAAGTACCAATCCACAATCGTTACATTTTTATCTTTAGATTACGTGTCGTGAATACAGCATTGAGCATAATTATTATGAACATTGGTAGGTACCTATACAAACATTCTGTAAGGTCATTAGCACTAAGTATTTTATAAGGACGTATGTGTATAAGTGTGATGTATCACAATTTTTGCCTTTGCACTGACGACGTTTGTTTACTGCTGATTCATTATCATATAAACTGCTCATAAGTCAAAAATGAGTGTGTTTTGTAGACAATTTTATGTTAATGCACAATAGACCCGTGGTATTCGTTTGTTTCTTTATTATTTATTTAATTACCTCTTAAACACTACGTATGTTTTGTTTAATCTGAATGACTAAATAGTTGCTTAATTATAAAATAATGTAAAACAGTTTTCAGTAGATACCTACTACCTACCTAACAATATTGCATAAACTAGATAGACTCTATTAGCATCACTATTAGCTCCATTTTTTTACCTCAATACCTCTACGATATTATATACAAGACCAAAAATTGAATACAATAAGTGACGCGCAATAATTGAACTACAAGAATTGTATGCAACTGTTTCCACGCGGATTAAAAATTGCTGCATCTTGCTTGCAAGAATTGCCTAATAGAGCAAGAATGTGACACATTGCTTTAATATTAATTAATATATGCCACATGCAAGAAACTTGCATCGTTTAAATCAGTCTTTATTTAACCATTTAAGGCAGCATCTATACAGAAAAGGCGTAAAGTGTAAATCAAAACAAAATCGTATGAATCGTCGAAAGGCTAAAATCGAGAGGCTGTTAGTTTTTGTTAATTCTGGCAACAAAACAACAATTTACTGAATGACTTTAAAGTCGACATAAAACTAAAAAAAAATGTAGTTAAGTGAAAATATGTAATAACAGAATCGGCACCATTGTCGTTGGTATGTAAGTTTTAAAAAAAAGTAACGCTTTCTACCAACTGGCGGTAATAAGAATTATTTTAGCATGGCAATCAAGTTTTAGTTTGGTTATACAAAGGTTTAGTCTTTGTCGAAATCTTACCATCAATAAAGGTACCTGCTACCTGCTAATCTTGGTTGTATCTTAACCTTCCTATTTGGAGTTTGGATCCTGGGGTATACTTACTGTTTTACTCTGTGGTCACCTTTTCATAGTTCATTGGAGTTATCTAAGCTATTACAGATGTGACTGCCAATCTGACCCCATGACCCTGAGAGGAAAGCGTGTAAAGCTGCGCTAGAGCCACCTCCGTTAATCAGCAGGTGAATCGGCTAACAGCAGGTGAATATGGTTCGCGCCGCAGTGAGTGAGCGAGGTAGCGCAGTGAGCGCCGCTAGCAGCGGTAGCTCGCTCGCTCTCGTCTCATGATCTTTTTTACAGTGTCCCTAGCCACGCCGTAAGTATCATGGGAGCGGTCACAATATACGTTATTATATTGCAGCCACGGATATTCAACCGTCATTATCTTTCTAATGAGTAAATAATTATTTTCATTCTTTAGATCAAGAAAAAGAAACAACGGTCATTTCAAGTTTAGCAAAACTCTCGACCATTCTTGAAATAATAAAATCTTCATTTCTACTTAACTGAAACTAAAATTTCAAATTACCAATAATAGCTCGCCATCAAATATGTAACAAAAAACTAACAATGAAAAGTACTTGTCCATTCCATAGAGTATTTTAGAAGTAATAAACACGTTGTCTATGATCAGCCGGGCGGATGGACTTGGGCAGCTTGAGGAACGACTCAAGGGCAAGGCCGCGACTCGGGTCGACGACCTACACCCATGGAATATGCTACTTAGAGATTATGTAGTTGTGTTACATGTTTCTAATAACAAATTCGTGTGTCGTTAATCATTAAAGTCAAGTCAAGTTTATCATTAATCATTAAAATCCTTAGCTTTAGTAAGGAACCAATAGGTTGATCAATGTTCTAAAAGAAATGTTATATATCCAAAATATACAATATCTACGAGATATAAAATATGGCGTGGCAAGTACAATCAATAAACTCAATTAGAGAGACCCAGCCCAAAAAGTCTGCTTGAAATTAACAATGTATAGAACTCACTTTCTTTTGAAGAAATTGAAATGGATGATTGATATAAACTGGGCAGTAACTGGTTTAAATTGGACCAAACGTTTATTTACTTCTTAATTACAAATCCTTACGGCAAAGTTAAATAAACTTGAACAATATTTTCGTAGCGTATGCACGTGTTTATACAATGACGAGGAAATCTTGACAAAAGACGTCACTTGTTAGCTGATTCGATTGACACCTAGTTTTTAATTATATTGTCACACAACTGAGTATACAGATCTTTAATAGTACCTAATCTTTCTAATTATGATGCCCACCTAAACAAATGTTTGTAAAACTTACTTTAAATTTATTTAGAGAGGAAGATTCGTCTAATGCGGTATATAAGGTAAGTTTAAAAAGCCACTGTGTTTAACCTATCAAAATGTACCTACGCTAAATAAAGTATGGTTTTGTTTTATGTATAACACGTCAATTAGTCTGCCTCGCCTGATGGTGAGCTAAAGGCAAAGTCTTAGAAAAGAGAGTCACCGTTACATACATATACCTACCATGTTACAATGGTGACACTCAGCTTGACGGCCTTATCATATGCTTTTACACGCCCCGCTTTAACGCTTAAAGGATCCTGGACTGTAGGAAGAAGGAAACACGTGAGCTGGTAATGAATTCCAGGCCTTAACGTACTTATCTGAAAAGGGTCTAGGGTGTCCGTGACCTCAGAAATCAATAATGCGGCATATACAGAAAAGGCAGAAGGTATAATGCGTAAAGCATAATCAAAGCAAAATCTCACTCAAGTTTCTAACAATGAATGTAACTTTACTACTGTAGTTTGCAGTAGTACTTTATTAATAGAACTGCGAAGTTGAACCTTAGTAAGACATAAAATACAAGTAATAAATTTGTAGTTTCTAACTGCTGTCATACTAGAAGTTATAACTTGAATACTAAGTACCTTATAATAACATTAGTACGAAGTTTGAATATACCGTAGGCACTTTACTAATAAAAGCGTGAGAATCCTCCATCAAGATTACATATTTTTGCTACTTGTGTTAATTGTACATTTAAGATACGGACCGTTTAATTAACGAACTGTATTTTACAATAAGTAGCAGATCTAAGACAGTTTTCATTCTCTCCGCATATGACTACTATCTGACATTCTCACCTCACCTGTAAGTGATGACACATCATAGAATTGAAGGTGAATATAAGCTTGCCTAGAAGCAGTCTATTCAGTTTAGACTTGAAGACGTCTCCAGGTTATAGTTATTAGAAAATAGACCCAGGCAGAGCATTCCACACCTTAACTGTAAGCATAATAAACGTGTTGCTTAATCGTTTTAAGTTAGTATGACTGGAGTATACCGCGGTAGCCTAGTTGTATAGGTAATGGACTGCTGAGACGAGGTCTCGGGTCCGATCCCAGGTTTTACCATGGCACACACCAATGGCTTTTCGATGTTTTTCGAAGTTATGTGTGTATTTATAGCAGGTTTATAAGTGCCCGGTTAATGGCAATAGGCTCACCCCCTATTACATTGGGACCTAAACATAAACTGGCGAAATGTGGGTGCTAGCACCTCTGCCTACCCTTTTGGGGATATAGGCGTGAGTTTATGTTATGTTATGAGTGGAATATCCTGGTTCCCGGTTCCACTAGCGCCCGGCAATTGTTGCACTTTTCATAATTTTTGCACTTCAAGCGCAAATCCTCACAGATAGCTCTACCTCTTTTTGTATCGTACGCTCCGTATTATTTATCGCACTCGTAAACCCATTAGGTGTTTTATCATTTTTTTTTGTTTATTTATTTAAACTCTTTGCACAAATACAAAATGATTGTACAAAGGTGGACTACATTGTTGAATATAGACAATGAAATTTAAAAAAAAAAACGAAAAAAGTAGACGACGCACTAGCGCGTAGCGGTACCTACCTACCTTCATGTTGCAGACAAATTGATATTTACCTCATTTTCGTATTTTTTTAATTTCAAGTGCAAGTCACTACAGATAACTATCTCTTTCTGTACCATTGCGCTCCATATTATCTATCGCTTTCGTCATGTCGTAACAAAATAATCGCAGAGTATGAAAGTAAATCATCTTTCTTTCAAATATCATTGCATGTAGATAATAAAATCAGTATTGACATCGTTGTGCAATGATTCATGTTGTTCTCAGTAAAATGAGTCGTGTGTTATGTTATTGCAGAAGGTTCGCAAGCTAAATTCTGCGCCCTTGCGAAATTTCTAAATAATTTTACAAAGCCGTCTAATTTGAATATTGTTTACGCTTTAATCGACCTCTTTTCATTTTCCTTGTTGTAAAACTCGTAGAAATATTGAGCTGGGTGTTTTTATCTACCAATAGAAATAAATTGATTTACTTATCGTATCTGTTTGCAATTTCGAAACAATATGATTGAAAATTTATTGTCATGTCAATTGAACTAAAGGTGTGTACCTAGATACCAAAATTTATATCATATCAACAGCAAGAGGATAAAACTTTAATTACTGATCCAACAAGTACACAGTAGGTACATCTGCGTTTCAGTAAAAAAGTTGTTAAGTTTGTCTATATGTCTGTCTGTTTCACTTTACATGATTTACCTGACATTGCTTGACTATGGCTTGAATATTTAAATTATCTATATTAGAAAAAAGGATTATGGTCCTATTTTTACGAAATTTACTCGTACGAATCTGGGACGGGCCAGTTTCTAAACCCATACTAATATTATAAATGCGAATGTAACTCTGTCTGTCTGTATGTTACGGATTTCGCGCCTAAACTACTTAACAGATTTTGATAATATTTGGTATATGGGTAGATTAAACCTTGAGAAAGGATATAGGCTATATTTGGTTGCGATAACCATCATCCACGCGGGCGGTGCCGCGGAAACAGCTAGTAGTTTATATAATAATATAATAAAAACATGCTAACTCTCGGTCTAGATTTTGTTGTGTATTTTAACCTAGAATATTAACAAATACCTATTATATAACGAGAAGTATGTAAAGATTGAGTCAAACGACGGGATGTTGTCTCTGCTTACCCCGAAAGGAAATAGGTGTGAGCGTATGTATGTATGTACATATTAACGAACGAATAATAACGAACTATACATTATTTATTGTAATGAGACCATAAAGTTTGTTTTAGAAGGTTTGTTTATTATACTACTGAGAGTTATGACGTTACCTAATACGGTTGCAAGTAAACTGATACAGTGAATGACAGATTTGTATATTGTCAATGCATAGTCATGGAACTTATTTATTGTTTACCATTAATAATCATTTTATTTTAGTGATATACTGGTAAAGTATATCACTTGTAATGTTACCTCTGTTTTGTTTTTGTTTTATTTTATTTATTTTTGTTTTATTCATTTAACTTAGGTGGCAAACAAGCACTCGACTCATCTGATAAAAAGTGGTTACCGTGACCTTTGGACATTTGCATCGCCAGGGGAGGGACTTGTGCTGCCGACCCTGTAGGAATAGAGACTTTCTGTGTCGTTAGTGTAGAAGACAAAGTATGACAAGCCTTTGGTCTTCCTACTGGCAGCACAAAAGCTGTCCAGTGAGCTCTGGCTACCCTACTCACCACTGCGAACACCCCCTTTTTTACGTGCGAAAAATCCCCACGGATACCCCCACCACCGGAGCTGGTGGCAGAGGTTTTGTTGAACTCGAACCGACCAAAACGTACGCCGCCTGTGGATCATTTTTGGTTGCCGAAGGTGAGGTTAACAGGCATATCCCTCGCACCCCGGCAGACTTCGGGCCATATTTCGCGATCTGGCCCTCTCCTCGGGTGTGGGGACCACAGAGCCCCCAATTGGTGCCCGGAAATGGGTAGGCGCGCCCCCGACCGACCGGGGTATCCGTGGGGATTATCCGCACGAAAAAAATAAAAAAACCGTCGCGAACACAATACGAGGTTATTATGGCCGCGTTATTCTGTACTTCTCCAGTCGGACTGCGCAATTGGGACGAGAATTCCGTCGTGTCCTACGTCCTGTGGGTTGTACGGAGTCGGTCAGTTTACGTGGGTAACCTGCTGTGTTATTACAAGGTTCTTTAGTTAATATATACATAAAACAATTTGTGATTAGTAAATATATATATATTTATAAATTCTGATTCATTATCTTCCGTTGCCCGGCAGAGTAGAATTTGGGCCACCCCATCTCTTCCCATGCAGTGTACAAGGCGACTAAGGTGTAGGGCTGTTTAACATCAGACATATAACACAGCCCAGGCTCAGCCTCAGATGCATGGCTCGAGCCTATAAGAGAATAGTGCCCGGAAGACGGTAATACGCTCACCCCTATTACGTGGGACCGAATTCAACGATTTGTGAAATGTGGGTATTAATTCACCTCTGCCTAACCCACCGGGGATAAAGGCGTGATTGTATGTATGTATGTTTCTTCCGATTGCAATGAATTTTCCTGTTAACCGGCGGCGTACTACGTGTGCGTTGAAATAAGGACCAACGCGAATCTTTCCCACCATATAACCTTTATCTTCACAGCCGTATGAACGAGTTTTGAATGTAAAGCAGAAAGTATGAATGTGGTTTTGTAAGACACGGAAGCACCAACAGTTCCCACACGTGTGTTCATTAACAGTTCCAGGGAAGCAGTGAGCGCTAGCTGACGATGGGAACACCGCCATTATTAACACTACACGGTTAAGGTACCACTGCACAGGTAGGTACTACGTTTCATAAAGTTACTATCATGTGCCATACAAATAAATACCAAGATCTTCAGTCATTTCATTATCATTCTCTGAACTTTTTGCCAACTCAGTTGGGGTCGGCTTTCTGGTGTAACGATGTGGCTGAAGGGACTGCCATCTGATCTCCACAACCAATTGGCGATATCAAAGTTCTGTAGGTAGTTAGAATAGTTTGGACTTTTAGGGCATAAACTACCCGATGCGACTGCCAAAGATGTTTGTATGGCAACCCTGACCGGGACCGACGGCAAATATAGCTAGTTAAGCTATGCTTACCATGGGTCTAGATAGCGTTGTGTAAAATGTCGTGGAATATTTATTATTTATTATTAAAAAAGAAAAAAAGAAAAGAAATACCCATATTCATGCATACAAATATTTGCACTGAGCGGGGATCGAACTCGCGCCTCCTGCGTACCTGTCGCGTTCACTACCGTCACGCCATCCAGAGAGGCTGTACCAATATATTTAGTATGAACCATTTAATAATACGGAGTGTGTCTCTATAAGCTGTGGAATGACTTCCCTGCTGCGGTTTTCCCAAGCGCCTACAATATGGGGTTCTTCAAGAGGGGCATCAGAAGGTTTCTTCATGGTCGGCAGCGTGAGTGTGACACCCCTGGTGTTGCATACGTCCATAGGCCACGGTAACCGCTTCCCATCAGGTGGGCCGTGTGCTTGTCTGCCAACTAAGTGGTATAAAAAAAAATGTGTCTCTATAACATTGTATACTAAGTTTGCACCTTGGAACCCAGGGTTCGCTCTTATAATTCTATACATAACCTACCCTATGACTATAGGTACTATACTAGTGCTTTTATGGGGCCTCCTAACTCCAAAAGGGAAGCATTTGCTAGTCCGTTAATTACTAAGTGTGTCTACCTGCTGGCGAACTGTCCTGGACCCCAAAGTCTACGTAATTCCCATACATCGCACACCATTGTTCCTTTAACGCTTTATGGCGTTTTCTTTCGGAGGTTCAGTTCCTATAACGTCCACTTTGCGGGCTCTCAAATTTAGGTCAGTGCAATAGTACTTTTATTTTTACTCCACTTAAGTGGCAGACAAGCATCGTGGCCTAAGGACGTGTGCAAAACCAAGAGAGTCACACTCGCGCTGCCAACCCTGCAAGCATTGAGAGTACCTGTGCCGTCAGTGTAAAAGCTTTGTCTTTTGGACTGGAAAGACAGGCTTTTGGTCTTACCACTGACAGCACAAAATCCCTCCAGTGAGCTCTGGCTACCCTACTCATCGCCGGGAACACAAAACGAGGTTATTATAGCCGTGGTATTCTGTAGGGCGGAGGTACTTCCCCAGTCGGACTGCTCAATTCGACGGAAATACCGCCGTGTCCTACCTACATACTGCTTTAGGGCGTGTTTATAGTAAATAACACTTTACCTAATACCTTACCTTTCTCTAGACTGTTCCGGGCCACCATACCACATTCTTTAGTAATATTACCTACTATCTAATTATAGTACTTAGCTTAGTAGCGACTACCTTCTGACTGTAATGTAGAAACCTTACAGTAATACGGAAGTCGCTCCCATAAAACCTTAGCAAACCAAATCATGAAAAGGAGGATTAGGAGAGCGGATCTCGGAATCCCAGTCGCATTACAAACACAACCGAAATCAATAAATTGGCATTGGCATGAAGATGAGACTATTTCAATGTTAGGTATAATAGTAATTACCCATATGAATTTCAACTGTTTTGAAGTGGGGCGCTGCTGTCTCCATTACCCAGGATGCACCGCGTAACGGCACAGATTACCTATATCGTTAGTCTCGATCAAGGAACCAACTTAACTCCTACCTGTGTAGGCATCATTGTAAGTTAAAAAAACTTAAAATTAGAATTGTAATACCGAAACAGAACATTTTCAACCGACTTCCGGTATTATGTTACAAATTGAGCTACTACATTTCGTAATATTACCATACAGCCTACCACAAGCCTCGTATTCAACAGAGCAAATAAATCATTACAGAATCTCACCGTGACATGAGTACATATTCTGAGTCTTTCCTAAGAATTTGTCATTTAGACTACACCGCGAGATCTAAGCTATGATTACGCACTGTTTCCATCACGAGGGCGCATTCGAGCTCCGTGGATACGTCATCAACCTGTAAAAAAAAAGATTGTTATAGCGCAATTTGAGTCGTCGTTGGTGTTCAGGCTTGGCCGTAATTGCTTGGCTAATAGCCCAGCTGCCGAGATATCACTGGTATTTTTATTTTTATATTACCTTATAGCTATTTGCCGCATTTTCGGAATTCACGTTTGTTATAAACGCGTTTGTTAAAGTCTAATTGTCAGTGTGTGCCTGTTTTTGGTCAATTTTAGATATTTTTTTACGTTTAGAGGTCATTATTTCAATGTATTAGGCGTTAATTCTTTATGTAAAGTTTAATGGTTGTGACTTATTTATGATAATTTTGGATAATTTTAAAACTACATTAAACGGCTTAAGTAAACTTAATTTTATTCTTAATGCATTATAATCATAAGTATCAGAACTGAACTCAATATTCCCGTGTTGTGATTACCGGATCCAAGAAAGCGCTATTGGGTTTTTCCATTATAAAATTCATATTAGTAGTACGGCCTCAGGAAACTTGCTCGGTAGGCAAATTACTATGTTTTCCTTGTCTCCCACGATTGAAACCTAGGTGATAGTAAAGATTTTTATTAGTGAAGTCATCTGTGATACATAAGCTTTTGTTAAGTTATAAGTTGAACAGCTTATTGTTATCGATGACGATGAAGACATCCTCGGTAATCCTACCTAATTTTAAACTCGGTTTGTTAGGAACCTTTACTTGGACGAGAACGAGATATATTTTACTAGCTGTAGTCCGCAGTTGCCTACGTAGAATTTTGAATACGTTCTGAAGCCCATGGGAAATTCTTCCAGGAGTAAAAGTAAGTTATTCAGGGACCTGGCAGAAATTTTATACAGAGATCGATTGTAGCCTAGATTATCTCATAGGCTACTTTTATCTGTGCGTTTTGGGCTCTAGTAACATCCCTAAGGCTCAGGCCAACCTCCTCGGTAAGTCGATGAACCTGCTAAATATTGAACGAGGTTTTTGCGCAGACTTTTCTCTAGCTGTTGCGAGGTCAGATGGGTGCTGCCCCCAGTTCGTCAAACCAATTTAAAATAAGAAGAGGATCTGATGAGGCCGCCAAGCTGAGTGCCACCATTGTAGCAATTAGTGTCTGTAATGGTGACCCTCTTTCCTGAGACTTTGCCTTTAGCTTACCATCAGGCGAGGTGAGGTCAAGTTGGCGTGTCCTATATAAAAAAAAAAAAAAAAAAAAAAAAGAAGAGGACCCCGGGCTCCAAAGTTCAAACTTTGGACACAATTCCTTATTTTACCTACTTAAATCTAGGTCATTTTCTTATCGCTTATCTAATTTATAACTGCCTTTTTCAAAAAGTTTTGTTTTAGAACATTAAATAACGACTCTCTTATTTGTTTTTATACTTTAATACATGTATTAGGTTTAGGGCCAGTGCCCTTAAATTGTTCAAACATTAAATAACACAGTTATTACACGTTAGTGGACGGTTAATTGGTGAAGTGAGGGTCGTGGGCACGTGGAAGACGTCTTAAGTACAAACGAGCACGTTAATTGCCGAACAGTAAGTAAGTATGAAGAATATTATATCACGAAACAGACAATTAAGCTATGTTTCACATGCGGTTGACACTCCAAAGTTAATAAATATTACAGGTATAATAAGGAATAATTAGCCTAGTGGTATGGGTAATGGACTGCTGAGACGAAGTCTCGGGTTCGATCCCAGGTTTTACCATGGCACACACCAATGACTTTTCGATGCTTTTCGAAGTTATGTTTGTATTTATCGCAGGTTTATAAGTGCCCGGTTAATGGCAATAGGCTCGCCACCTATTACATTGGGATCCCAACATTAACTGGCGAAATGTGGGTGCTAGCACCTCTGTCTACCCCTTCGGGGATATATGCGTGAGTTTATGTATGTATGTATGTATAAGGAATAATTGTCTATTACATTGTTATCTTGAATAA
Organism: Eilema griseolum; assembly: GCA_963662185.1. Taxonomy (NCBI): domain Eukaryota; kingdom Metazoa; phylum Arthropoda; class Insecta; order Lepidoptera; family Erebidae; genus Eilema; species Eilema griseolum. The sequence continues at coordinate 15,338,935 of OY759232.1, read as the reverse complement.
AATCTGTAAAAACAATGTTTGATTATAAAAAATAAATAAATAAAAATCAATGTTTGCGTTGTCTAAGTGTTGATATTACCTATTTAGATGCATACAATTTGTTGTATGACAAGGTTAACGTCATTAGTATGTGCACTAATATCATTAAAGTTGAAGAATTCGCACATTTGAACATGGACTTGACAGACTAACTTGGAACATTATCGAGAAAATTTTAAAGGTTTCTAAATATAGCAATCATAAAAAAATATACTTGTATTGACATAATTGATTTAATTATAAGAATTTGTAGTATGCGTAAGGTATTAGAAAAAGTACATACCTATTCATTAATCTATACCTACTAAGTACCTTATATATAATGTATGTACATTGGATATATTAAAAAACACTTGGTCATGTTAAAATTCTTGCCTGTTTGCTCGCGATGGGCAGATAGCTATTGAACGGATTTTGATGCGATTTTTCTTTATTAGAAAGGACATGGTCTGATTTAAAATCCATCGTATATTTGATAGCTGTTGATGACGTACTTTTAAAAAGTTTCTATGTGATGAATAGTACACCTGATATAGCGTAAATCTATTATTGAGGACAAGACAGTAGAGTCGCAATCACTAACTTGATTTTAACTTCACACTATTATTTAATAACTCCCTGTAGACATCTAAATAAACAAAATTGCGTTCTCTGACTTTTCTACGCTAAACATTATATAATATGTAACATTTCAATGATCTAGAAAGGTATAATTCTGTTAACACAATTTTTCTGTAGAACTAGCTTTGTGTCTTTAATCACCTGTTAGATACCAGACTCTTGCCGGATATCATTTGTTACGAGCAAACCTTTCCTGTACACAATAGATAGGCCTTAATAATGTACTGAACGTACAATTACGCTATTACGCCAAAGTTACTAGTTATCGGTTTTCCTGTCAAGTATTTTCACATTAATCGTTTCAGGCGAAAGACTAAACTAACGCTCTATTTGGAGCGCTATAAGGAGCTCAAGAAATGCAATACGCTTTTTTTTTGTTTTTTACTGTTAAGTTTCTCTATTTCAACCTACTCTGTTTGGATTATCAAGTTTAAATAAAAAATATAGAAAGAAACAAAACTATTCGCTCAATCTGATGCCCTCGGTTCCGCCCGCGTGGAATTTTGATCTCGTTCTCGTGAGCCATGGAAACCTATTCCCCGGATAAATAGTATCCTATGTGTTATTCCAGACTATAATCTAGATTTTTTATTTATTTAAACTTCATGCACACATGTACACATGTACACAGGTGGACTTAATGAATAACAAAGTACTTAGGTGCATTATGCAAGGTAACTAGGTAAAAATATATAATAATACATTCATAAATATATAAATAAAATATCACAGATAATATAATAGATATTATCCATTTACAACATTACATAACATGACATAAACTCACGCCTGTATCCCCGAAGAGGTAGGCAGAAGTGCTAGCACCCACATTTCGCCAGTTTATGTTTAGATCCCAACGTAATAGGTGACGAGCCTATTGCCATTACTTCGAAAAGCATCGAAAAGTCATTGGTGTGTGCCATGATAAAACTTGGGATCGAACCCGAGACCTCGTCTCAGCAGTCCATTACCCACACCATTAGGCTACCGCGGTTTCCATTTACAAATATTTTATTATTACAAATATATCCAAACATCTTCACTTTTCACATTTATACTATTATATTCCTAAGTAGGATAATCAATATTTTCTCATTGGTAAAATACAACACCATACCATACAATGTTACTTTATAACTGTAAAACATACAATTGTAGTTTTATAGAGGGCGGCTGTCGCAACACAACACCATCTTATTTCCAACTATTCTCTTTACATTTACAATGATTGTGGCACTTTACGACGCTATAAAATGTATTAAGTTGTACAACTGCTGTGATTTCTTGTGAACCTACTGTCACGAAGTGGATTTTAAACTAAAGTATGCACCTATAAAAGATTTCTGAACAATTACGTTTAAAAGATTATAGTCCTTGTTTAATTCATCTAAGATTGTAGCAAACTTTATGCGAAGACTAACGGTCCGTGTCCCGGTTTCGCCCGGAAATAAATCCGTAAACAATTGTTATTTTACTGGGTCTAAACTAATTGTAAATGTGAACAAAATACAACTCAAATATTGAATTTGCTTCCTTAGTGTGGAAATTACGTTTATCTATAGGCATATAATCTGAAACTACTAGGAAAATTCGCGCTTTTTACTTCATTTCACTAATTACCTATATGATATATATTTTCATTTACCTAACAGAAAATTTCAACACTAAGGGCATAACTGAAAGCCCACTTTCTCCCCTAAGTATTTTTTACGTGGGAAATATCCGCACGGATAAATATAAAGATAAAAAGTAGGTGCCTATCTACAAATCGTTAATAATTGTCGTCACTTTTTTAGAAGTGGAAATACTATTCCTGTTATTCATCTGTTTCGTACGCTGCTGCTTTTGTAAAGAAAAACCCTTCAAATTTATGTCCATAGTAGCTCCAGTTTATGTTTCCAGATAGGTATCGCAACACGATGCTGGTAACTCAGATGGACGAAACTGATCTATGTAATGCTATATTTGGTGATCAATAATCAATTTGTTTTTTTTTTAATAAGCCAATTACCAAGGTAGGTAGCACCTCACAGTACCTACGCATATCCGGGTAATCATAGGTTCGATCCTGTTTCTATATCGGGTTTTTGCCTGTTTAAATTACTTATAAATAACATTCGTGTAATTTTGAGTGAGGTTAGATTGATTCATCTATTACGATATTATTTCTTCATTTATTTGATCGCGGGCAACAACCTGTATACAGAGCAGGATATAAAAAACCGCAAAAAAGTAATAGCTAACACTTTCAATGATCACGAAGTAGAAAAGCAATGCGGTACTGCGAGCGGTGCCTAAACATTGATATTCAAATGAAAATTAGTAACTTGACTGATTTCAATAATATCTCAATATTATCAATATTTTTCTGGGTCTTACATACAAAATAAAATAATCTAAGTATACACCTACCTGATGTTCATCCGTATTCTATATTTCATAACAATGTGCTTATTATGGGTTTAAATAGCGCTGGGTAGAATTTTGTAGAATACTGTATTATTAACTACACTCGTACATATAACATAACACAGTAAGCATAGCTTAACTAGTTTATATAATGGGTTTCTAGAAGGCAGATTAATTTATTGTGTAGTAATATTTTTTGGAAAATAACTAGATACCTACTCATAATGCCTACATTAAATAAATAATCAGACTAATGCAAATATACATCTTTACCAGTTTACCTAATGATTTGCACTGAGTGGGAATGGAACCCCTGATCTAGCAGTCGAAAGCTCTACCGTTACGCCGCAGAGGTAATCAAATAAATTTTAGAAAAACGATCACTACGCATTTTATTGAGTAAAACGTGAAAACTCAGTTTAGTGAACCGTATTTCCGTATCACTGGTGAAATTCAACAGTCGTGACTCATAAGTTCTAAAAATAATGAAACAAATAGGTATGCGTCATCATTTTAGCGTCAATAAAAGTACGTCAAAATCATACTTGAAAGTTAACGACGCCAAACTTTACTTTAAAGATTTTTTACTACCTTGCCGTAAAAAGCCGCTAATGTGGCAGAATAAAATGCTCTACAGTCTACAGGAATTTACGGCATGTCTTGTTAAGTCTCTTGGCTTACTATTTTGGTATTTTATATTTCGAATGTTAAGGAATACAAATTAATAAATGATGATGAAATCATGATGATGACGCTGGAAGATGTTTGAACTTTGAAGACAAACCTGCAGTCATATACTGATTGACGGACTATGTTCTATCGCAGTATTTCCTCTCGTCAGACGACAAGCGAACTCCTGTGAAAGTTCCGCGAGTAACCAGGAATCACGCATCAAGCGATGAATCTAAGCAATACCTTCCATCAAAAATTACAAAAAGATTTAAAGACTTGAATTATAATATTGATGTATGTATGTGTATGGATGTATATAAATGATAATAAATTATTACTCTACTCGATATATTATTATCATAAGTCATAACCAAAGTCTCCCGAAGATTTCCATAGACTTCCATGATGAGCTACTTGCGTGGATGACCTATAGGATTTTAGTACTTTACTTCATTATTTGGGTATTTTCCTGTAATTAAAATAAATTATTTAACTCAGTTTAATAAATTAAGAGTTTTCATTTATTTTAATCATCCACGAACCTATAATAGAAAAATTATTTAACTATTTAAACTATCATGGTCACTGACATCAGTATCAGAAACTCAAAATAATGAAACATGGTAAATATCCCGTTTATTCTGATACTGAATTATTTAACTATTAAATAGTATGACGTCACAATAATTTTTTTTCACAAAAATTTCCTTGTAACTTAGCGTTTTGACGTTTAGTAAAAAGTAACTAATTTGACTAGTCAATTAAATACCCAATTCCGAAAAACGAAGGGTGTTAGTTACGTTGTTTTTCCAAAACCTACATTTAGAACATTTTAATCCAAACATACATAGGTAGATATATCATAGTGCAGCAAGGGATGAACAAGAAGGCTTGCGAGGGCTGCGCGGGCGCTAAGATCCAAGATGGTGGCCGTAAGGGTTCAATGATCTAAATGACTCACCATGATGCTCAGCTACAGCGAATATTTACACTAAAATGTGAACTAAATATAGTTGGTAGTAATATTCAAATTTGATCAAAAAGCTATTTAAATATTAAGAAATATTTTCTGCGAGCATAATGGGTTTGTTTCCACTGAAGCAAAGACAAGCGGAGCTGAGATAACCAGTCTAGAAATTCATATATTAATCATTTCTCATAGCGAGTGCGTGCGTGGGTTAGGTACAATTACCGTAATACAACCAATGTTATGGGTTAATATTTTTGTCTGTCGCTACACTTGGAATCTTGGAGGACAGACACGGAACGGAACGGTAAGGTCCTCCTCGGTGTAGTGATAGTTTATGGACCTAGGAGGTCCATTACCGGGATTAGGGAGGGATTATTACCTTTTATAAAATGTTTTGGTTCCTGTTAAATCACTTAGATACTGATATGAAAAGTCCAATAACTGATCTGCTAACTGTAATGGCTTGTGAAGATTTGTTGGCAGTCGCTTCAAGGAAAATATCGATGTTCAGCTGCGACGCAGTTAGGTTGGGAAAACCAGTCCTTGTACTCCAAGATGAACGCTTCAAATACAATCGGTGTTAACGCAAGGACGATGGTTAAATAATTAATAAATTAAAAATAGAGGTAGAAACTTTTGTCTACAAATTTTATCTTTAGTTGCTTCATAACATTCGCCGCAGCGAGGCCGCACTCGGACACAGGTTACGGCCGATTTACTATGACGGTACTCTCGATATTACGTACAACGGCACGTAATAGAGCTTCGTTCACTCAAGCCCCCTTCACTCCCCGCGGCCCCTACCACCACAACCTCGTCTCCCTCAGCACAAGTCTTTTGGTTCTAGAATCGACAGCTTGACGAATCAGCCCTATAGCGTGACCGTTTAGTATTACCAATTACTTCAATCCCACGTTCTCCTAACTTTGTACAACTGTGACCTTTCAAATAGTAGGAGGTAGAACACGACGGTATTTCCGTCCAATTGAGCAGTCCGACTGGGGAAGTACCTCCGCCCTACAGAATACCGCGGCCATAGTAACTTCGTGTTGTGTTCCCGGTGGTGAGTAGGGTAGCCAGAGCTCACTGGAGAGTTTTTGTGCTGTCAGTGGGTAGACCAAAAGCTTGTCCTGGTTTGTCTTTTACACAGACAGCACAGAAACTCACAATGCTTGCAGGGTTGGCAGCGCGAGTGTGACTCTCTTGGTTATGCTTCATCGCGTCCATAGGCCACGGTGACCACTTTTCATCTGGTGGGCCGTGTGCTTGTCTACCACCTAAGTGGTATAAAAAATAAAAATATACAAGGAAACGAAGAGTGTTTACACTTCCACGTTCAGATGTAGGCTAGGTGACCTATGTAAGAAGGAGAGGCTTTGTATTTTATATTTATATGTCTAACATTTTGAATGGCAAGTCATAATTTTATCTTTACGTCACTTTACTTTGATGTAGGTGGGAATTTTCACTTTAGATGACACCTATCTGAAATTTTAGGATTTTAAATTTTTTATTAACTACGTCTGCATTAGCTATTGATATAGATTTAAAAACTATCCTATTTTGTATTTTTTATAAAAGTTCACGTAATATATTCATATTTTTTGCAATAATTGATATTTATGTGAGACGGGTGACCAATAATTGTCCGCTTTGTAACGAAAATGATCTTCACATAAAAATGATATAAACCATTAACGAGACTGAACAATTAACTATTTGTTAAATTTAGAGCCCATAGAAAGATAATAACTCTAAATATTATGTAAAGTATTGAATTTGAAATTTCTATCATAACATTTCATTCTGTTTTGTAACATTTTGTACCAAATAAAGTTTTATTTTTAACGTCACAGTTTTAGTTTTTAAGGTACGTTATTGATTCTTACTGTTAGGAAAAGATTTGAATTTCTTTTTTATTTATAACAAAGATATTATTTAGTTTTTATGAGCATTTCGGAAAAATCTACAGAAATCAAGTAAAAAAAAATGGGACAGTTACAAAATAGACAAAAATGTTACAAAACAGAAATTATAAGGCATAGTCCTAAATGTACCAATAAATATGAAAAGGGACAATTAAACACAATTTTGTTTATATGAACTATCAGGTAAGTTTATTAAAAATCTTTGGGTGTCATTGCAAACAAGACACTCAAATGAAATTAAGATAGATCCAGTGGTTTATAAAATTAAAAATTAAAAAAAACAATGCAAGTAGGTAGTAAAAACCTTAAGAAAAAATAACAAAACTAACTGTCTCATGAAATATCTACGCTCAGTGTTTTGCTTCAGTAATTAAAATTATTATTAGGTAAATTGCATTCTATAACCAAGAATAACAAAAAAAAAATATATAAAATAAGACTACAATTTACCTCAGATATTACTGAAACAAAAAATTACTTAGCCAAGTCTTTTTATAAGACAAGTAGTTAAAATAATTCACTCAATAAAAAAAAATCACGACTTTAAATAGTTTAATAAAATAATAAAATTTTAAAACAATTCAATCAAAAATAATTTTAAAGCCTTAAATTTTAGTTCAATATTTGCATGTTTTATGCATAAACATGTGTTTCTAGAATTTAGTTGTGGAGAAAGAACATAAAACGGCTTGTATTTCCAGAATGTTGTCATACCAAATTTTCCACCCTCTTCTTTATACCTTTTATGTAAATTTGCTAATGTATCAACTGTATACCTTATTTGTTCCTTTTTTTTTCAAAAGACCTACATTCTTTTTTCCCTGCAGTTGCTCTGGTGACATCATCTCTTAACCAAAACATCTCAATTTCTTTGCAACATGTCTGTCTCTTTTTTTCCTTTCTATTCCGTTGTTTACTACCAAGTCCCATTAGTTTTGCTACATATATTATGTATTTTTACCAGGCTGAGAGTTATTTATTAACTTTTTCAAAATCTGTTTGTCGATACGTTTTTCACATTGTGCATAAGTCCGCCGCGCCGTAATGTCAGTTCCAATATCTCTTCCTTGGCTTTTTGTTTGTCAAGTAGGTCTTGCTGATTATTTATTATCATTGAAGTAGATTTTTTAAGGCGACTGTATCTTTTTCTCAGTCTTACGACGCATTTTTGAGTATTGAATTTTATTTTAAAGCTATTTTATATTTAAGACTTAAAATTTGGTATTTTTGTTGATAAATGTTTACTTATACTAAGATTTTCTTTTAATCGATTTGTAGAAGGTGAAACTGCAGGGTTTGTATTAATTGAGGTTCCGGCTGTAGCATTTACTTGATTACATTTTGAAGCACGTTGTTTTCTTTTCTCCTCTCTCCAAGTTTGACGTTTTGTATTTTTTTCTATTTCACTCATCTCAGCAACTTTTTTTTTTTAGTTTTAATTCGATCTAAATTTTTCTTTCTTATTTCTTCGGCTTTTTCTGGATTGTTTTTTAATTTTTCTCTATACCTTCTAACCCCTTCTGCTGATGTGAACGCCATTGTTGCCTAAAAATTAAAAAGTGAAACTACTTAGTAAGTTTCGAATTAAACTAACCATCTAGCACCTAAGCACTCGTCAATACGAATCAAACGAGTCCAAACTCAAGGGATTGCGTTGTTTCACTACTGAGTTCTATGACCATCTTCCGGCTCCATCATCAGACCCTGGTTACCAACTAGTACCAAAGTACCTTTCAACACGAATCAAATGAGTCCAAACACGATGCATATTGTTGTTTAACTTCTGAGTTCCTATGGCCACCGCCCTGTTCCATCATCGGAACAGCTCCGTGTCATTAATTTTGCATTGTCATCCAATTCACACATGCTTGCAAAATTTCAGCTCAATCGGTAACCGATAAGTAGATTAAATTTAACTTACAAGATTTGGTTACAGACAGACACCGAGACAGGTGAAACTAAATAAAAGCTTCAAGTAAAAAAATGCAAGATTATTAAAACAAATAACCCTCTTTTAAGCTTCAACGCAGTCGGTTAGTAGTAATTTGCCTTTGTGCATTAGCCTTTACGTGTCCGTTTTGTAACGTTTTTAGTCCGCATATTGTAACGTTACAAAACAGACGTTACAAAATTGCGACCGTTAGAAATATTTAAAGAAAAAATACCAACTATAACGAATAATCCTTTCATGTTTAATGTTTTTCGCATGGAATACAGTCCAATGCATGCATTAAATATAACAGATATTATGATTAAACCCTAAAAAATAAGAATAAAGACGTTACTTACCAGACAAACACCGACGCTAAATTTGAAGCACAAACACGTCAACCTTCACAAAATATTTTTTGACACTGATTTCAAAATGGCTGATTCCCTATAATAATCGTAATGCCCGAAATTGCCAGATTAATAAAAAATATCACTTTTTGGTAAAAAATTGAATGAATAATTCCCGTTACAAAACCGGAAATGTCCGGAATGCAAAAAAGTGGGGGACAAGATAAAAAATAATATTATAAATAAATAATAATAAAAACTAATACAAAAAATGAGATAAAGTAACAACTAGCTTTCTTTTATATGCGCTGCAATCATCGCTACATAATCTATCATATAAAAAAATCATTAAAAACTCAATCCAAAGTTGACAGTTTACAAATGGGACAGTATGAAACTGAAAAATCTTGAAATTTCAAATATGTTTTATTTATAAATTAACTGTTCTATATTTATGTTAATAACAAATAGAGGTAGCCTGTTTCATATATTTTCAATGTGTCTTTAATTTATAACCAAAACAATTATTTAAATATTTATAAAAAATGCTAATTCCTAGGGACAGCTCCAAAACAGCAATGTGTCATTTAAAGTGAAAATGCCCAGGTACTCTTCTATCTTGTCGGGGCCCTAAAACACCCACTCGGTTTTATGAAATCATTGTAACTAATTACTGACAATTAAAAAAGAATGACCATGAGTTTTTATAACCGGATTTTGGCTTAGGCTCTACCATAGAATCTTTCAACTCTCATAATAGGACAGGTCTTATTATTAAAAGTTCTATTGGCTCTACCTATAGCCTCACGAATCTGGCGGTATATGTAACGTTTCTAATGATTTACTTTGTGATTTATTTGAATCTAATTTCAGCAGGTGTAAAAAGGTCGCTAAAAACTAGTAAGTTTATTAATTTCCAGTAGATTCCAATAGATACCTTTATAATTCGTAGAATAGTCACTCATATGAGCAGAACTACATTCATTTACTAACCAGATTCTAATTTCGTATAAATATCGCCGCAAGACCACATTTTATCTTAACACGATTCCTATAAAGTGTTCTATTTAGACCTCCGCTTCATTGCAGTTGTTATTCGCTATTAAACTTAAGTCTACGATAGCTGCTCTTGAATCAGTATTTAATTATAAAACGAGGTTGTTTAATAGTTAAGGCGTATATCGTGCTGTTATTCAAGAGTTACGAGCGTGAATCCACTCACAACACAAATATTTAACTTGATCTTCAGTTAACGATAATATTCTAATCTTATTCAAATAGTACAGTGGAGTGACATTTGATTAATGGACATAAATAAATGAAAACTAATTCAAAATAAATGAAAACTTCATCTAAACATACTCTTTGTGGAAGGCGTTAGGTACTATCTAATTTTAGTTGTTCTATCTATTGCGTATGTCATTTTGTACAGCTGCTCTTTGCTGAGCCAGGCAATGTGACATGTATGCCAATAGTCAAATAGCGAATGCCTGGAATACCCAAGAATGAGTAAAATGAAAAGAAAAAGCCAGAAGGTGGACTCCGGGCACCGAGGTGAAGGTGAATGCAATCGGGACACAACGCTGTTAAGTATGATGTTGACGCTCTTCTGCTCCAGTGGGGAAATTAAGATAACATTTTTACTCTTTCTGAACTATAGATGAGGTCACCAGAAGCATATGGCTGACCTCATCTAAGAAGAAAATTTATCATACTCTCTCAAAACCACTGACGCATGATGGGTTACAGTTAGGTAAATATGAATGACATTAAAATCAAACGTATCATCCCGTAGTAAATAATATTGTTATGCTTATAATAATAATAACTCTCTTTGCTTACAGGGTTGGCAGCGAGAGTATGACTCCCTTCGTTTTGCACACGTCCATAGGCCACGGTAACCACTTTTCGTCAGGTGAGCCGTGTGCCGTTGTCTGCCACCTAAGTGGTATTAAAAAAAATATTCGTATAAGTCTACACCGATAAAACGTTCAACGCAAATACATGACTATTTCTTTTTGTTGTGAGTGAGCTAGTTTTGTTGTGTAGACAATCATAGTTAGCCTAGTTACAATGACAAAAATCAAAATGTTATTATGATGACTGAAATCAGATACAATTTCAAGAGGCACCACGCTCCATTAAATAACGGATCTCGTGATTGTCTCAATTTAACCGCCGAAACAAAATCCAACATTTAGCTGCACGGTGGTTTAACACTAAATTGAAATCTGATACAAAGGCGATATTCGTTGGGAATGAAACCAGTTACAAATGGGTTTTCAATACCTAATTTGCTTTGTTATGATAGTGGCGTAATAAGTACTATCTAAGACAGAAATACATACATATAATCACGCCTTTATCCCTGGTGGGTTAGGTACAGGTGAATTAACACCCACATTTCACCAATAAATTGTATTCGGTTCCGCGTAATAGGGGGTGAGCCTATTGTTGTTTTCCGGGTACTATTGTTGACTCGAGCTATACATCTGACGCTGAGTCTGGGCTGTATATATCTGGCTGATGTTAAACAGCCCTATCCCTTAGTTGCCTTGTACGACATCGCATGGGATGAAATGGCGGGGGGCTAATTCTACTCTGCCGGAAACCATACGACAAAGAAAGACAGAAATAATAAAGAAAGAAATAATATAAGTACTTAGTTTTTTTTTTAAATTGTGACATTGGCTGTAAGTGTTAATTAAGTATCATTATTACCCACAGGACAGGCCTAGGCCTAGTGTGGGGCCACCGGAAATGTAACTGTATGTATGTTTTTTGGTAATAAATTATTATTATTATATTATTATTATTATTATTATAAATTGCTGACATTTTCTACTGTTTACCTGTCATTTTTCAGTTGTAGTTTAAATTATGATCGATCCGATCAACTATATCTACTAACGAATAGTATAGAAAGTGAGAAGTGTAATAATCGACAAAATATGTGCTGAAATGTATTTATGTGACGTGTAATATTCTTATGAATAAATGAGTTATGCGTTATTTCTTTAAAAAGATTTATAAGTACATCAGAGAGTAACCATGAAATTTTTTCTATTGGTCATTTGAAATGGTAGAATTTTATGTCCCAAATAAAATAATTAGAATCATTATACCATATCACACGAAAGAAAAAGTAGTCACTAAAAAGAGGAATAAGAGATCTCAAAGCACAGATCTTTATGACCTATGTATGACTCTACGAATTCTTAGTAGGTACAGATTACAGAATATTAAAAATACATTATGTTACAGACGGTTTACCCAATCTTCTTTTAATAACTCTGTAGAAGGACCAGAAGGTAATGAAATGAAAAAAAAAAATGATCATACTTTTGATTTTGAACGAAGCCATGGAAACGTTTGCCGTCTGCCGTCAACATAACATCCACGAGAGAAAAGCCTGCCTTAAACAGTCAGTCATCAGTCAATGAGCAGGTGGTGTGGTGTGACATTGAAGATCTTGTTTGGGCCCCATACTCATATACCTACCATTAATCTTATAGTACGTATAATATGTATCAACAAAAGCAGAATCTCAAAAGTTCTCATATATTACATGTTTTTTATTAAAAGAATATTAGCTCGTAAGGATTCCCCCTAACCCATCCAGCTAAGCAAAATTTTTGTCAGGAGTAGGTTCACTTGATTCAAGTCGGCAGTAAAATAGACAGAATTCGAACTGACGATTCGTGTTAAAACCCCCATAGGCTTTACAGACCCAGACTTCTCGGTCGTAAGACCGACTTTTCATCCACCGCTGCTTGGATGTTATTAACGATACTAAAAAACTCAAAGACAAGGTAGAAAGATGAAGTTACAATCAAGTTTTAAAAATATTTCAAACAAAAAAGTAAATCTTTTCCGATTCAATCCCTCTAACCTAGATGAGATTTTAATGTGCTCTGAACATTTTATTGTCTGCCTAATCACAGATTATATAATATAATTTTTATGGCGTAATCCATAGGTGCATTGTAAATTTCGGGGAATTGGTTGAGATATGAGCATCATATTATTAGCAAGATAATAAAATGCCTATTGAAAATAATGACATTTTCATTATTCATGTGAAGAATAACAGAAAGTTGATTTGTGTATAATAATGTATTTTAACCCTCAAAACCCACCTACATTTACGTGTGAAAATATATTTTTTGCTGGTTTCAGTGTCCCGTTTCACATTTGAAATTAATTCAAAATTCATTCTCGTCCCATTCAGACCCCGGTATACATTTTTTGTTCTAAACAGTTTGTCTACTATCTACCTAGTATCTTTACATAGACGTCAATGGAGACATCAAAGAGGTGAGAGGAGATTTAACTCTGCTAGACTTTAGAAACAATTCCGTTTATTTCCACGTGCTCTTAAAATTAAAATAAAAACTCACGCCTATATCCTCGAATGGGTAGGCAGAGGTGCTAGCACCCACATTTCACCAGTTTATTTTTAGGTTCCAAAGTATTAGGTGGCGAGCCTATTGCCATTAACCGGGCACTTATAAACCTGCGATAAACACACACATAATTTCGAAAAGTATCGAAAAGTCATTGGTATGTGCCATGGTAAAACTAAGATAGAAATCTTAGTTTAGTTACATAAATGATTGACAGAAACTGTTTTAGATTTGGCTCTTAATGTACTTATTCATTATCTCTTATATCTTATCCTCCAGATATAATACAGACCTACCATCTATCTGTGTAGACTTTTAGGTATATAATATATATTCTATGTCAAGGGTTGATTTCTCCGGCGGTGGCGCGCGTGGCGCGCCTCCCCGTTTTCGGGGACGAGTTGGGGACTCTGTAGTCCCCACACCCGAGAAGAGGGACAGATCGTGAGAGATGGCCCTGGGTCGGCCGGGGTGCGAGGGATATGCCTGTCAACCTCACCTTCGGCAAGCAAAGCGACCCACAGGCGGCGTGCGTTTTAGTCGGTTCGAGTCCGACATAACCTCCTCCACCGGCTCCGGTGGGGAGGTATCCGTGGGGAATTTGCGCACGTAAAAAAAAAAAAAACGGGTTGATTTCTCAATTTTTTTTCTATGATTAGGTACTTTTTGATGATTAGCACCAGGTCCTCAATAAAATACAGATTTCTAAGTGCACATACCTATAGTTTATGTTATTGATCATAATAATAAAATAATGACACAAAATTGTAGTATGAGCATCAATAGTAAAACCAGCTTCTACGAGTATATTATGAGCTCGACACCTATTTTGCATCCATGTTGATAGCCACTAGAAAGCTATTAATGGTTCAGTAAAATAATTTGTTATGCGAATCATTAAGTACTACCTTGGCTTCTGGGAACGTTTCTAAACGGATCATAAAAATAAATATCTAAGTACAGAGGTAAGATTTTATTAGGCGCGGGAACTCTTTCTAAGGTTTATTTAACTTTGAAATACTGTAGAGATTGATTATTATTAAGTATATGCTTATCGACCATTTTATGTATTTACAAAAGCTTGTGAGTACCTAAGTAGGTAGGTACCTACCTAATATATTATTTGTTTGCAGCTACATACAAAGTTTTGACAAATGACGTAGTTTAAACTTGTAACCAACTTGGGTCTGTTATTAATTACGTTTATTAAAACTAAACCCAAATGTATTCTCCAAATTCCAAGTGAGTCATACTTTTAAAGAACTATAAAACAGGATTTATCGTGACCGTGAGTTCTTTAGATGGATCATTCAACACAACCTTTGTTACATGCAAAAGAATGCAGTATCTAAGTATACCTACCTAACAAATTAAAGTATTGCATGTATGAGGGTTGATCATAAGTGTGAGAAAATTAACTTAATAAAATAATAATGTTTCAAAACCTAAATAAATAATAAAAAGTAATAAAGGCGTCGTGGGGTACGGGCGTGCGGGTTCGGTCGATACCTGAGCGGCGGCGGCTGCGCAGCCGACCCGTTCGCAGGGATAGAATTCACACGCATCTAAAACGAGTTAAACATCTCCTATACTAGTCTATCTAATCGACTTGTTCACGCTTTAAACTCCATCCACAACGATATTTCAACTTGCCTCGCGCTGTCGGTTACAATTTAGATTGTAATGAATAAAGTAGTGCTCCAAATAAATAGCAAAACATGTTCAGCACAACTCATGGCAATCTGCAACTTAATTATGTGTTTTGGCGCTGAACTGGTACGAGCACGCGAAAAAAAATGGGTGAGATCCGGGTCGCGTGGATCAATATTAAGTAAGTATATTAAATGTAAATATAATGGGTAAACCCGGTGACTGCTTCAGGCTAACGCTGAGAAACGTAGACAACTCAGATAGAGTTGTCAAATTAACAATAAAAGTGGAAGAAACTATGTGATTTGTCTCTTTCTGTCAGGTTTATGCAGTCAGCAGTTATAAACTCATGACTGCTTCAGTCTTTTTTTGTTGAAAGTCCAACACTAACAATTCTGTAGGTGTGCCTCTTCCATCTTGTTTAGTGCAAAGTAAATCTACAATTCTAACGGTTTTCAGTGGTGATTTAACGTAAGTATTTATGGATAGGCGTCATCCGCTTCGACACCTGCCTATTTTGTCTAATGGTTCCATTGTTCCAATCGTTATGGTGGTTGCGTTCCCGTGTTTCGAGATTTTCTTCGAGTCGTTTCGGTTGCTCGGCCAGAGGAAGGAATCCGATGCTATCCGCATTTTTTTATAATTAGAAAATGATTAGTTCCGGGTGTTTTCGATTAGTTTTCGGTTGTTATGCTGGTTGAACAGCTATGGAGTGGGGTTCGTTGGCGTGACTTGACGGATTCCTGTCTAGCGGCTCCTTTGTTTGAGGACGAACGACCCGTAGTGATGTGACTCCGTCACATAGACAAATGTGTCGACATTAGTTTTTCTGCGTTTACCTTGTCGTGTCATTAAACTGTGTAGGTTATGATTTATTTTTGAACATTTACCGGTGAATAGAGAAGACGCAAACTTGTGACATCATTTAGGTGGGTAGCTATACCGAAGTACGTAAATTCTTGTATAAAATAAAAGGCTCTATGAGTACTTAATTGTTACATGTGAATACATATTTATATATATTCTACAATTTTCTACAACATTCAACACAATGCCGTCTAGACATATAGTAAGCATAGCTTAGCTAGCTTGTCTTATGGAAAATGGAATGCAGTTAAACGTACTTAAAAACTTATTTTTTGTAAATACACATGATACAATAAAATAGATTAATAAATGCATACCTACTGGAGATGCTACAGGCTATATGGCAGGTTATGCTACAGGCTATAGTGTTCCTCCCTAGATTTGAAGCCTAAATCTATCCTTTTTGATGTGAAAACTTCTTTAGCGGCGCTGTGTACTTTTTTTGGAATGGGTAAAAATTTCTAAACTCGCGTCAGGACACGTGACCTGATCGAAAATTCGTAAGACTGATGGACAGAGGACAGGCGGCGCAGGGCGCTTGCGCGAATGTCACACGACTGTCACATGTGTGATGGCGGTGATAAACGTTTTAATGTAAAATAATTGTAATAGTTCTGAAGTGTTAAATTTTTAATGTTTTATAAATTGTCATGTTTGTGCACGGATAGCGCAATAAATGAATATTGTATTCCACCACATAAATAATAGTACTTTTATACTGATAATGAAAGCAATTCGTACAAAATTATTCTCTAACCATTCCAAAATATCAAAAATGCACAACGTTAATATTCAAGTTTTCACTTCTGCGCGCACTCCCGGAGTGCAACCCGTCGTTTTTTTGAAACGATACTTCAATGATGTAGTGAAATATAGGTGATACATATTTAGTCTATGATTCTGTATGACGCAAAAATCATCATTAACAATAAATAAACACGATAAGCGATTCAATGAAAAAATCAGGTTCAAAATTTACATAATAATGTATCTCGTTCGATAAAACAGTTCACATGCCTACAAGTGAACGTAAAAGCGGCTAGTGCCCTACGCCGGTTACTACAAAACCGGTCCCCCGGCCCTCAGTGCCTTGGTCCACGTGCAGATACCATCGTTCGTCTTCGTCTACCTTGGCTTGTATAACGACCAATAATCCCTGACCCCTACGATCATTTTACAACTTTATTTAGCAAAATAAATCAGAGCACTGGTCACTACCCCATGGGTCTCGCTTAAATGGATGGTTGGCTGTACTTTGTGACTTGAGTTCTTACAAATCTTATAGTGAGTACAAAGGACTACATAAATCATTTTTACGAGCTCCACAACTACATTTACGGTGCATGGGCTTTTTACCGCTCTGGGTTTAAACTTTATTGAATAAGTATGACCTCTAGAGGACGCTTGGACAGTATAGATTACTACTACTCTTAGAGTATACATAAGAAACTTAGGTTAAGGTTAAGTAGGATTAAGAAAGTATCTTATGTATACTCTAAGCTACTACTACAAAAACATACCTACCTACTAACACATGGTGATAACTTTGAGCAACTTCAAAATACGTTTCTTTTCTTGAGTTTAATTAAGAATTCTATTAGGTATTATTTACTAAGGATCCGGTGCCACGGCTTTGCACGAGTGTACTTGACTTCTAGATCTTCCAATGTCAATTTAAAAAAAAATGATAGGTATAAACTTCTGTAAAATATATTTAAATTAGGTACCTACATGGAAAATCGTATCAAAATCCATTGTGTGGTTCCGAGGAATTTAGCAAAGAAACAGACAGATGCATAAGTAAACGTGGTATTCCTTTATTTGCTACGTTATTATTGTAATTAAATATTTGTAGCAATTATGGTAATGACTATACTTATTTTATCGAAAATAAAAAAAACTCGATTACATACATAGCGCTAATAATTAAAATCGGTACCACTAAGCCGTTGACTAAGTTATATAATTTTAATTGACAACTATTCCACTTTCAAAAAACTTTTTAGCTATAGTTTGTTTTTTTTTTTTTGCTTTTGTTTCGTAGACAATAAGATGCACTATAAACTAGTTAGTAGAATGAAAAATGAATGAAAACAACTAGAAAGTTAAAAATTGGAAGACCTCAAATGTCTGTGTTTAATAAAACTTTTTTGTCTCCTTTAATTATTTATTTGGCAATGAACAGATGTGGCAATTTCGAATTTTGCAAATACTAGAGCTGAACTTAGAGTGAATGACAGTCATTCAGTCGTCAGTTTAAATAATTTTATAGGGGCGACCAATGACTGACAGTTGACAGTCACTTTTTTAGTTTTTTAGAAATAAATCTTACAAACCATCGGTCAGGGATGTTTCATCAGTAGGTCGTAACCAACTTTATTATTTTATACTAATTATTTTTCGTAGACCCATTCGCGGAGTACTGACCCGTTTCTACAACCCATGGGCACCATTGTATATTATATTATTTTCCAGGTATTCTATATTATTGTTGTATTGTATGGCACCATGTCATCCCGTAGGACGCGAAGCTACCTCTTCTTGGGGCTTCCCCTTCCAGGGACCCGGCATTATTTATTACTTACACAAAAAATAAGGTGGAGGATAAGGTGGAGATAAATGCTCGGACCTGAGAACTGATGAAGTTATCCGTTGACCAAACTGAGCAGGGTAACTTTGCCACTGGGTACTTTCAGAAGGAAGTTAGAAACTGGTTTCGCGAATTGTATATGAGGTTCGAATCCTTCATTCATATTTACTTTTTCGGCTACTGAAAAATCATATTCTATAAAGTAATAAACAAGAAGATATTAAGGATGTCATGGTCGTATGCTACTTTTCCCTAGAATATATTGTTTTGTTAGATTAAGTGGCAGTGGGTGTTACACTCGCGCTGCCGACCACGAAGAAACCTTCTGATTCCCCTCTTGAAGAACCCCATATTGTAGGTGCTTGGGAAAACCGCAGCGGGGAGGTCATTCCACAGCTAGAGTGTGCGTGGGATTAAGTTTCTTTCATACCGCACAGTGGGCACGTCTCAATTCGCAATGAGAGAAGATGAATTCCCTGCCTATGGCGAGAGGTGCGATGATAGAATGTAGCTGTGGGCATCATGTCAGACAATTCATCTGAGCACAAACCATTGTATAGACGGCAGAACACACACAGCGAGGCAAAGTCCCTCCTAAGGCTAAGAGGTTCCACACTACCTGCGAGTATAGGATTGTCAACCAGCCTCAACGCCCGTCTTTGCATCGAGTCGAAGGGGTCAAGCTGGTATGCAGGCGCTCCAGCAAAAAGGTGACGGCAGTACTACATGGGGGGCCGGACCTGTGCCTTATTAAGAAGGAGTTGCTGCCCCGCAGTGAAGTACTACTTCGCCCTGTTAAGTACTCCAAGTTTCCTTGATGCCAACTTTACCTTGTCCTCCAAATGACTCCGGTACTGGACGTCTCTGGAGATATCGACACCAAGGATCCCGATACTCGAGGAGATGGTAAGCGGTGTGCCCAGGAATTGCGGCGCTACAAAGAATGGGGTTTTAGCGGTGAATACACATACTTGTGTCTTAGTGAGTGGGTGGACAAAGTACTTTGTGACCGCTAGATGGCGCCACGTTAGATTCAGTGATACGTTATATAGCGTATAACCAGCGGACAACTAAGATGCTTCTAACGATAGCTCATTTCTCCAGTTCTAATTAGTGTTGAGGAGCTATGAGGGAACAGATGAACCTACATACATAGAAACAGTCTGGCAAAATCATAACCCTCCTTTAGCTTTGCCGTAGTTGGGTAAATTAAAACATATTCATCCATTCAAACATTCGCAGCATTTAATAGTAATAGTAAGATTCAGACTGTATTATTATTTTATTAAATAGTTTGGATATCCATTCCTGTAACTAAGAACATAACAAAAAGCGAGACGAACTAAAGTCTAGACTATGCGCGGCCATTAAGTATAATTACGCAAATGATGTACTGTCATGTTTGCGCTTGCGCAGTTCATCTACCAAGTTTAACTACACCAAAGCTCTCGCAACAATACCATATGTCAAGAACAGGAACTGATGTATGGTCTAGTGTTGTTCACTTTTGCTGTATCGACATAAAAATGTCGTAGATTTGTTACAATAGACATAGATTACATAACTATGGGGCTCTACCTCTACAGAAAATGGAAAGACTAGGTATACGTGGATATGCCCATCGGATATTTGAAGATTATCTCTTGGACAGAGTGCAATTTTTTTTTTTTTTTTTTTTTTTATATAGGACACGCCAACTTGACCTCACCTCGCCTGATGGTAAGCTAAAGGCAAAGTCTCAGGAAAGAGGGTCACCATTACAGACACTAAGTGCTACAATGGTGGCACTCAGCTTGGCGGCCTCATCAGATGCTTTTTCACGCCCCGCTTAAAGGCCCCGGGACTGTAGGAAGAAGGAAACACGTGTGCTGGTAATGAATTCCAGGTCTTGGTGGTGCGGCAAAGAAAAGAGTCTCCGAACCGCTTGGTTCTTGCTCGTATATTCTGCACAGTGTGAGGGTGACATCTAAGGCCTGCACGTGTTGTCCTATGTAGGAAAGGAGATGGTGGGATTAGTTGGAAGAGCTCGTCAGAACACTCACCGTGGTAGAGACGGTAAAATACAGCCAAGGAAGCAATATCTCTACGCATCTGCAAAGGCTCGAGGGTGTTCGTGACCTCAGGGTTCCCAATAATTCGGACCGCGCGTCGCTGCAACCTGTCGAGAGCATCTAGTAGGTATTTCGCGGAGCCATCCCAGAGATGCGAGCAGTATTCCACGCAGGAGCGAATTTGTGTCTTATAGAGAAGACACCGCTGCTCCGGCGTGAAAAAACGTCTCACTTTGTTTAAGAGTCCGAGTTTCCGCGAGGCTGTTTTGATGATGCTCTCGATGTAATTTCTGTTATTCAGTTTGCAGCGAATATCCATGCCTAGGATATAGAGATTGTCCTGCAGTGGAAGTGGCGTGCTCTGAAGAGTGGGAAGGGGAAGGAAAGAAGATACCTTTGCTGTGAACGCACAAGCCTGCGTCTTCTTGGCATTGTGTCAGTGACAAGAAGCTGTCTTTTTTCCACGATATCAGACTGTTTGGCCGCAGGTTGTCCGTGATAACTCCCGTGTAAGGTGCTATCGTCTGCATAGCAATGTATGCTGCCGGTGGACAGCATGTCGTTGATATGCAGAAGAAAGAGAGTGGGAGATAATACAGACCCCTGCGGTACGCCAGCATTTATTTGCAAGAACTCCGAAGCCCGTCCATCACAGAGGACGCGGATACGGCGCTCCTGCAGGAAACTAGCAATCCAGTTGCACAGTCTAGGAGGCAGACCAAAGGCTGGTAGCTTGGAGAGAAGCGATTTGTGCCAGACTCTATCGAAAGCTTTGGCGATATCAAGACTAATTGCCAGTGACTCGCCGTGCTTGTCCATAGCCTCACCCCAAAGATGGGTAACGTATGCTAGAAGATCACCCGTTGACCGTTTCGGCCTGAAGCCATATTGCCGGTCATTAATTAAGGAGTGATCCTCTAGGTGACGCATGAGCTGTTTGTTAATGATGTGCTCGAAGACCTTGCACAGCACTGAGGTGATGGCTATGGGTCGATAGTTGGCTGGCTCTGAGCGATCCCCCTTCTTGGGGATCGGCTGTACATTCGCCTCTTTCCAAGCCGAAGGCACTGTACCCGAGCTGTAGGACAGTCGGTACAGCCGCGTAAGCATCGGAGACAACTCCGCTGCACATTTTTGTAAGACCACCGCTGGAATACCATCCGGGCCACTGGCTTTCCGGACATCGAGTGATTGAAGCACCGCACGAACATCGCATTGCCTGATACGTATTTCAGGCATTACGTGGTCACCATTGGGTAGTGTCGGCGGCTGTATACCGCAATCATCGACTCGGGAATTGGCCGCAAAGAGATTTACTAGCATATTGGCTTTCTCTTGCGGTCCATGGGCCAGGGATCCATCAGGGTAGCGCAGCGGTGGCAGCGAAGGCTGACAGAAGTTGGCCTGCACGGCTTTGGCCAGTCGCCAGTATCCACGGCTGCCCGTGGGATGTGCCACTAGCTCTTGACCAAGCCGCGCAATGCGCAGGGCATCCGCTTTGACGTAAGCCCTCTTGCAGACCTTTGTGGCTCTGTTGTACGCCGCCTTGAAGTGGCTCACATTGGGATCGTGCGTGGCACGCGCCCTTACCCAAGCGCGATACGCGGACTGCTTTTGATCAACAGCCCTCGCACACTCGCGCCCGAACCAAGGGCGCACTCCTCGGGCACCGGTGACATCAGTGTAAGGAATATAGTATTCCATACCCAGACCGATCTCACCGGCAACAGCAGTAGCACAATCCGAGGGTTTCTTACCTTCAAAGCAGCGTTCAA
Source organism: Eilema griseolum (assembly GCA_963662185.1). Lineage (NCBI taxonomy): Eukaryota > Metazoa > Arthropoda > Insecta > Lepidoptera > Erebidae > Eilema > Eilema griseolum. The sequence continues at coordinate 15,316,677 of OY759232.1, read as the reverse complement.
CCCACGGGATGGACGCAAAATAGTTGCGCAGCCCATCCCAATCTGCTGACGAGTAGTGCCAGAGACGCCGCTTCCCCTGCACGGGTCTTGAAGGCGCTATAATTGGCACCTTGGAGCAGACCAGACAGTGGTCGGAATTGCCTAAAGCGGCTTGTACCGAAACACTGTACAGGTCTGGGTGACTCGTCAGCAGAAGGTCTAGCAGAGAGGGTGCTAGGCCCGACCTTCTTGGTATTCTAGTGACCTCGTGTACCAATTGGGTCAGGCCATGCGCCAGAGCAAATGCATGGGCGGCTCTTCCCGCATGGTCTGTTTTGGAGGAGCCCAACCAGGTTTCGTGGTGGGCGTTAAAGTCCCCCAAAAATACCACTTCGGCGTTCGGAAACCGTTCCTGCGCATCATCTGCCGCCTGACTCAGATATTCAAAGAGTCGAGTTGTCTCAGCATCTCCTGTATGGGAACGGTAGAGGCACACATAGATCTGACTCGTAGAGCCATGGTCTACGTGTACCCATAGGGTTGAAAAGGATGGGTCCTCAAGGCAGCGCAAACGGCGACAACAAACATCCGCCCTAACAAACACGCACACCCCGGCTTTTGCACGGAAATTTTCCTCGATAACATAGCCGGGGTAAAGCAAGTAGGTCGTGTCATCAGGGCGGCCTATTTGTGTCTCCGTGAGAAAGAGCATATCTGGTTTCGCCGTCTCAAGGTGTTGGTGGACGGCGTTGAGGTTCGCATGGAGTCCACAGATGTTAGTGGACTCCACCTCAAATAGCGAGCTTGTGGGAGTCTGTAGAGCCGCTGTGTTGCCCAATACTCTTAAATGCGCTGCCATGATGAAAAGGAGAAAAGGGCGTGAAAAAAAGAGGTGATTGTCGTCGCAGCACCGCGTGACAAAGTGCGGGATATTGGTTTTGTCTATGATTATGAGGCATGGCGTGAGCCGACACGCCGTACGGAAGGGCCCCCGTACCCCCCCGAATATGGTCGCCTGGCCCCCACTTCCGGTCACCAACCGGCACGACGAGCCATACCGGGATTATGCGCGGTCTGGTGAGGCAGCCTTCCAGGGTGGTTAGTCCCAGTTGGGCCTCTGTACTATACCGCGGGCGGCCAGCGGCACCACCGTTTCTACGGGTCTCCCTGACCGGCGCGTCGCCCCGCACCATCCTCACTAGACTACGCCAAGACCCACTGGTCCCACTAGTGCTGCGACCACCATCACCCCTACCCGGCTATGCATTTGCTGATCCCTGAACGCAATCCAACCGAAATTGAATTACTATGAAGGGTTTTTCGCAATATTGCACGGTGGTACCAACCCGGTCGAAATTTGTGACAAATTTGTGCCGTCAAATCTCTACCACCAGTATGTGTGAAGTTGGACTCTTATGTGAGTAATAACGTACCCATATACTTTGGTGTTCCTCGGGGTTCGGTGCTGGGGCCGACCCTCTTCCTCCTCTATATAAACTCTCTGTGCAAGCTCTCGCTTCCCAAATGCTCAATTTTAGCTTATGCAGATGATACCGCATTACTAATCCGTGGTAAGAATTGGCCTGAAGTTTTTAATGGGGCTGAGGAGGCTTTAAAGTTGGTGATGCAATGGCTATCAGCTAACCTCCTAACACTGAACCTTAGTAAAACTACCTACATGACGTTTTCTCTCTCGAATTGTACACAGCCTGCATCAGACACATTCAAGCTAAGAGCACATTCCTGCACACTAAATTCTCCATCTACACCATGTCACTGTCCTGAAGTGAACAGATCTACACACATCAAGTACCTGGGTGTATATATTGACAACCATATCACTTGGAAATATCACTTGTAGTGTCTTGTAGGTCGAGTACGAAAAATGATGTGTATATTTAAAAAGATACGCCACTCTGCCGACGATAGCACTAAAAAAATGATATACACTGCGCTATGTCAGTCTATTCTAACCTATAGTATTTCAGTTTGGGGTGGAGCAGGGAAAACGCACTTATTACCCCTGGAACGAGCACAAAGAGCTGTGCTTAAGGTAATGACTTCCAAGTCCTTTACGCATCCCACAGACAAACTGTACAAAGAATGTCAGATTCTTACTGTGAGACAGCTCTTTGTCCTCAATACCATCGTTAGGAAACATAGGTCTATATGTTACAACCCCCAAAATGAGAGAAAGCGTCGATCATATATGATATGCCCAACGCAGAAATTTAGAACTACACAAGCTGAAAGGCATTTTAATGTTCTGGGTGGTTCACCTCTATAATGCAGCAAATAAAGATTGCAACATTTATCCATTACACAGGTCACACTGTAGAAGGGTGGTCACAGAATGGCTCTTGAACAAGTCCTATTTAGAAACTGAAGACATTTTAAAACTGTCAGTACTATAATACAATTAAAGAAAACTACGTACACACACACACACACACACACATACACACACACACACACACACAGACACACACACATTTTCATTTATGATATGTTTACTTAATTGAAATGCTTCTTTGACGAGGTACTTGCTGGCATGTACAAAGACTCATGAACACCGAACTAATGTGTATTAATTAATTGTTTAATATTTGTTGATTGTGATAGGTTTCAGGAACCCTGGTACCCTAAACACAAGTTTAATCTTAATTTGGGTACCAGATTTCATCATACTATGCTGTTAAACTATCATCAAATCGTATTGTAATGTGTTCACTAGACTGTAACTATGGATTAAATGAATTTTGAATTTTGAATATACCAGGACATTATAGGAATCCAAGCCAACCTCGCCTAGGAACCACTGAGGAATGCTGATTACAAATGATGCTCTGGCAGAGGCTTTCCTCTCAAGGTTGGAAGGCCAGACGTCAAAATGCGGTTGGGGACTTTGTAATGTTGGGGACTCTGTAGTCCCCACACACCCGAGAAGAGGGCCAGATCGTGAGAGATGGCCCTGGGTCGGCCGGGGTGCGAGGGATATGCCTGCCAACCTCACCTTCGGCAACCAAAACGACCCACAGGCGGCGTGCGTTTTAGTCGGTTCGAGTCCGACATAACCTCTCCCACCGGCTCCGGTGGGGAGGTATCCGTGGGAATTTTGCACACGTAAAAAAAAAGACGTCAAAATGCTCTCGTAACATCAACTGCCAAAATATCAATATTGTTGACCCCTGCGGTTCCGTTTGTCAGGATTAGTAATTGTATAATGTGTAGATAAATGATTAGTGCTCATAACTTTTCAAGAACCTGAAGATATCGTTGACACGTATTGATTTTATCCGTAAACCGAAATGCCTTTCTTGGTCAACTAATAGATAAGAAATCGAAGGACCGAAATAACGACTCTCGGCCGCTACGAACTACGACTTACTGTCAGTTGCAGGGCTTTTCAAAAGGAATCTGTCGATAAGATCGTTCGAACGGTGAGCCAAACCAGCTTTATGGGAAGTTGACACAGAAGTTCTATTGGAAATCTACACTGAATGATAGTTATGGTTTTAATAGCGGTGTTAATAAACAACTTACTGACGCAGTGGAACCTAGGGACGCCTGAAGTTATTACGACTATAATCCAAAAATTTACTACCTGTTGTTCAATAATTGGTCATTGGTAGAACAAGAGAGAATGAATTTTGACCTTTTCCACAGTGATGACTGTATTTTGATTTGTAGACTCCAAGGAATTTAAAAAGTACCTATTTTACGGGTAGGTAGAAAACAGGAGGCAGGACACGGCGGTATTTCCGCCTAATTGAGCAGTCCGACTGGGGAAGTACCTCCGCCCTACCGAATACCGCGGCCATAATTCGTGTTGTGTTCCCAGGGGTGAGTAGGGTAGCGAGAGCTCACCGGAGAATTTTTGCTGTCAGTGGGATGACTAAAGGCTTGTCCTGCTTTGTCTTCTACACTGACGGCACAGAAACACTGTACTTACAGGTTCGGCAGCGCGAAAGTACCTTAGGTGGCATGGTAAAAAAAAAACTTATCGCGTGTTGGTAACCAAGGGGTCACTTTACCAAATACTCAACTGTTATAATAACTAAGGGCATAAAATAATTTGATAATCTACATTTTAATGGTTTTTATTTTATTTTTTAGAAATGGGAACTCTTATAGGATCACCACGTTTTCCGTTTGTCTGTCTGTCTATCAAGACCTTTTTCTCGGGAATGTGTGGACGTATCAAGTTGAAATTTATACCAAATACCTACTCAAGTCTGCAACTTTTTTACAACTATGTAAAAATCAAACTTCTTGGTAAACGTAATAAAAAGATTTTGCCGTTTATGTAAAATTCAGTTTTGTACGAAATCCTCAGTGCGCGAGGCGGACTCCTACTTAACTGATTTTAATTTATAGCAATTAGTATGCTCATATTTAAATCAATTTAAGTCAACCTAAATCAATTTGTTTTGTCACCTGCGAGTCTAGAAAGGTCATATTGAACGATTGTGCTCAAAACTAGTAACTTTTGAATTTCCAATAGATCTCAATAGATTCCTATATAATTCGTGAAATGGTCACTCATATGAGCAGAATTACAACAAGTCATTTACTAAGCAGATTCAAATTTCGTGTAAATATCGCTGCACGACAAAATATTATCCTAATACGATTCCAATAAAGCTTTGCTCTTTCTCATTGTACATTTGCCAAAACATTCTTTATAATTCCGAGACCCAAGTCGAAAGAAAAAATAAATGTTTCATATATTCTAAGGGTGGTAATCAACCTTAAATAAACTAATCTACCAGCTATGTTATTGCTATTAAAGCATTGCTTTATTAATTTGATAGCCCGTATGGTAAGCACGTGTCAGATCTGCGGGTTCAGTCATCAACGTGTGCCCCGTTATCACCCTTTGCAGTCGCGCTGAGTACCCCTATCGCGTATAGTTTTCACACGAAACGCCCTGATTCATGTGTGTTACCGTTACCGAAGTAGTTCGCCTAATTCTTTTATCAATTTGTGTTAATGTAACGATAGTGTAACCTACACTAATACATTGGTCTTTGCACCCGCATGACAGTTTCGTGAAACAAGGGCCTGAAATTAAAGCCACAGGAGTTCTTCGTAGCTAAAGTAATTTTATAAACACACACAATGAATTGCCGCGTGGTTCCCGGCAGAGTAGAATTAGGGCCACCCCATCTCTTCCCATGCGATGTCATACAAGGCGACTAAGGGATAGGGCTGTTTAACATCAGACAGATATATGCAGTCCAGATTCAGCCTCAGATGTATGGCTCGAGTTAACAATAGTGCCAGGAATACGGCAATAGGATCACCCCCTATAACGTGGGATCGAATACAATTATTGGTGAAATGTGGGTGTTAATTCACCTCTGCCTAACTCTCCAGGGATAAAGGCATGATTATATGTATGTATGTTGTATTTATGAATTATCAAAATTTTAGTAGTTGAAAGTAGAGTAAATGCTGTGACTTAGGTACCTGAATGTTAAGATATTCTACTTAGTAAATCTTTAAAAATCTACAAGTATGAGTACACAGTAATTAGGTGTTAAGTTAATGTTGTTTTTTGACTACAGACTGATGCTTAGTCCAACAATCAAAATCGCGAATGACTCGCGGAGACTTGGACTTAGGACTGTCTGACAGATTAATGTATTTTAAGTTATCAGAACATAATATTCGTGACAACAAGATCAAATTATGCACAAAGATCTGCTTTTCCTGTCCTTCTTCATCCGAACGCTAATTCTGCTTTCATCCATAGCTTAAGTACAAATTCGTAGTCTGGGCCCACTCTTCAACTTCCCTCTTCAAATTTTTTTCACTGAAGGGCAAGGTAAAGTAACTGATATCCTAGACTGTAACTTAATTTTTTCTTAAAAAAAATATTAGCGACCGAAATTATTAATATTCCCTCTAAGTCCTCCAGCTAAGCAAAATTACTTATGCTAGGAGTGGGTTCACGTCGGTGGTGTAATTGGCGATTTGAATCGTACATTCACAAAATAATTTAACTTGATTAAATGCTTGACGGCAATAGGCTCGCCCCCTATTACGTGGGACCGATAATATAATCATAATTGGCGAATTGTGGGTGTTAACACACCTCTACCGATAGGTTACCTTCGAGAATTTAAGTGCGTGAGTATATACATATACTCACGCACTTAAATTCCAGTATATACATATACTCACGCACTTAAATTCTCGAAGGTAACCTATCGGTAGAGGTGTGTTAACACCCACAATTCGCCAATTATGATTATATTATCGGTCCCACGTAATAGGGGGTTAAGTTAAACACCTCAACAAAGTCTAGGGAACAAGATGACCCCAATTATTTTTTTTCGTGTAAATCTTGTTTTGCAAATAACTGGCAGCAAATAAATAAAAATAGAATAAAGTAGATTACAGAGTTGTTCGAAATTTAAAAATAAATTTAAATAAGTAATGATTTTCGAATATGGAGGGAAAACTTTTAAAAGTGTTTGATTGTGCAGTTTCTCTGAGGCAAAATAAAAATTATTTTTTTTGATTGTAAATAACGTTTATTATCAATAATACGTCTTTTACGTATGGTTTGTGCATTTTTGTGACTGTAGTCATCATGTCACGTCGTCATTTAAGTCGCGAAGAGATGTTAAGGGCTGTTGGTATGCTGCAAGCAGGACGAACTCAACGCGACGTAGCGGATGCTGTCAACACCCAACCAAGCGTAATTTGCAGATTATGGGCACGCTACAGGTCTACAGGGGATGTTGCCGAACGTCACAGGGGACGAAATAGGGTTACTACCCCGCGACAAGATCGTTTCTTGCAAAATTCCGCAAGGCGGCAACACACGATTACTGCTCGTCAGTTGGTCGCAGGCCTCCAGTCTCAGCATCAAGTGGTTATTAGCGATCAAACTGTCAGAACAAGACTACACGAAGCCAATCTTTATGCTCGCAGACCGCTTAGGGTTCCAGCTCTTCGACGTGGAAATCGAGGTCGTCGCTTATTGTGGGCTAACGCACATTTACAGTGGATCGACCATCAATGGGCACGGGTTCTGTTTTACGACGAATCTTGCTTCGGTTTTCATCCTGATTCGAGAAGAGTGCGTATATGGCGAGTTCCTGGACGTCGGAGTCGTCTCCAGAATCCGCAAAAAGTTCATCCTTACCAAGGTGGAACAATCATGGTATGGGCTGGAATTCGCCTTGGTGGAAGGACCGACCTCGTTTGGATACGGGGCAATTTGAATGCAAACCAATACATTCAGGAGGTTATACACCCCATGGCAATCCCTCATCGACAGCAGTTCGGTCAAGATTTTATGTTCATGCAAGATAATGCACGGTCACACACCGCGAGGGTAGTGGTCAATGCGTTAAGCGAGCACAATATGACGACGTTGGAATGGCCTGCTCCGTCTGCCGACCTCAATCCCATAGAGCATGCCTGGGATTTGCTTGGGAGAAGAGCTTTCAGTGATTCTTTGGAAAATCTGAACACTGAAGAACAACTTTTTTTACACCTTCGCAGTGTATGGAGCCATATTCCACAGACGATGATTGACAATCTCATACTAAGTATGCCACGCCGTTGTCGAGCTGTTGCTAATGCTTTAGGAGGTCCTACAGATTATTAAAAACGTTTAAAGTACGGTTAATTACTATATTTCTTACTACCTCGTTATTTTTGTGCCTAATCATAGAAGGTTGTAATACTCAATATTGGCACTATTCAATTCTTTCTAAAAAAAAAAATTTGGTATGAAAATGTTTTTATTAAAATTAAAATTAAAAACGGTATAAAAATACCCTTCTATTGATATAAAACACTCACTATTACAAGAAAGGGTTTTTAAATAAAAACTAGAAATGTCCTTGTTCCCTAGACTTTGTTGATGTGTGTATTACACACATGTGTGTAATAACTTAACCATTCCAAACGATCACTGGTACCAAATAATCAGTATTAAAATAAACGGGATATTTACCATGTTTCATTGTTTTGAGTTTCCAGTGGTAGTGCAGATAGGTACGCGTAGTAAAAGAACTCGAAAGAGGGTACATCGATATAATTACTCCTAGGAACAAACTTTTTCTCTGTTCACCGCCACTATTCCAGTTCCTCCGTGATCATGGTGCTTGCAACAGCGCCGAAATATCGGAAACTCAAAACAATGAAACATGGTAAATATCCCGTTTATTTTGATACTGATGTGAGTGACCATGATAGTTTAAAAAGGTACCAAATAATGTTCACGTTATTTCTCTTTCTTATCAGTTTTTTTTTTACGATGAGCTTCTTTTGATTACTGACGAGGAATTGCTTTGATTTTACAACCCTATTTCATTCTTCAAATTATCGGTTATAAAATTACGACACCTGCGTCTCCTGGCTGCAAGTCCTTAATCATATTTTATATTGTTAGAATACGTGACATAGTTTTGAATATTATGGTTATTTTACTAGAGCTTTTGCTTCTGGACGAAATTGCTTTGACAAAAAGCACATTACTGAAGAACTCAGTAATGTGCTTTTTGTTATGTGCTAATATATTAGTTACTTGTGAAACACGTGCTGATTTTGAAATCCGAGCCAGCAAGGGATTCTTAAATTGAATCACGAGTGTAGCAAGTGATTCTAATGTAGAATCCTGAGCATAGTGGGGGATTCGAATGCACGAGATCTAAATAATTTTACTGTCGTGTGATACACATTACTTTTCACTTCAACAGTTCAAACATGTAGGTAAGTTTTGCTGCCTAAAAACAGTGTTTGAAATGCGATTTTGCTCACTGCCTGAGGCAAAGTATCTCCTTAATTATTTTTTTATTTTTCAAAATTTACGATATTTATTAATTAATTTACAATGACGGGCATAATATTAATTTTATACTTATTAAATAAATAAATAAATAATAATAAATAATAATAATATAATAAAATAATAAAAAAAAAAAAAATATATATATGTTGGGGTGCTTGGCGAGGCTGGCAAATCTTCTGCTGAGTGGACGGCTGAATCCTGCCGTCTGTCCCTATCTCTATGGGGCATCTCTGTGTGCGCTTACGAAGAAGGACGGCGGGCTTAGGCCAATAGCGATCGGGAGCGTACTCCGTAGACTGACGGCCAAGCTGGCGTGCCGATCAGTGAGGGAAGCGATGACGGAGTATTTGCTGCCGCACCAGCTTGGTTTTGGGGCGCGTCGGGGATGCGAGGCGGCTATCCATGCAACGCGCGCGTTTGTCATGGACCCTGACCGTTTGGACTGCGTGGTGCTGAAGCTCGATATACGAAATGCTTTTAACACATTGGAGAGAGACGTTCTTTTGAGTGAGGTCAAGGATCAGGTTCCCTCTCTCTACCCTTTTCTGTTTCAAGCGTACCATCATCCCTCTAATCTCTTCTTCAATAATAATTTAGTCTCTTCGCAGGTGGGTGCTCAGCAAGGGGATCCGCTGGGGCCCCTCATTTTCAGCCTGGCAATCCATAAAGTCATTACGGAACTTAAATCCGACCTGAATTTATGGTATCTTGACGATGGGACCCTCGGGGGTTCACCGGAAGACGTCTACCAGGATCTGAACGCTTTGATTCCTCGTCTCAAGAATCTGGGTCTGGAGGTGAATCCCTCTAAATGCGAATTGTTCCCTTGCAGTGCTGAAGCTCGTTCTTGCTTTTCTCGCTTCAATTCCCTTTTGCCTGGTATCAAAGAACTTTCTCCGTACTCCTTCACCCTCTTAGGGTCTCCTATCTTCCCTGATGGAGTGCCAGAAGCAATTTCTTCCCGCACTAAGCTTCTCCTGACCGCTCGAGAACGTCTCAAAGACCTTTCTGCGCACGTGGCGCTGGCCTTATTGCGCATGTGCTTTGACCTCCCTAAGCTAACGTATCTCCTGCGGACTACGCCTACCTGGGTATGTCCAGTGGAAGTCGCAGCATTCGACGACAGCCTTAGATCCACTGTTGAGTCGATTTTAAATGTATCTCTCAATGAGTCTCAGTGGACACAGGCGACTCTTCCCATTCGTCACGGAGGTATCGGGGTGCGACGCGCGCGGGATGTGGGTGTGCCGCTTTCCTGGCGTCGGCGCATGGGGTAGCGGATCTCGTCACTGTAATCCTCCATAATAATGGTGGCAGAGTGACCGTGCCCTTTGCGCCCGGCGCCGAGACAGTGTGGTTCGCCTGCAGTTCAGCGGCGTCGAGACCAGTCGTGCCCACTGTCTAGCGCGCTTGGGACGAGGGCATTGCTGTAAGGCTTAGGGAGCAGTTATTGGAGGTTGCTTCGGGAGCCGATATGGCCAGGCTCCGAGCAGTGTCACAGCCGGAATCGGGAGCGTGGTTGCACGCGCTGCCTTCACCTCACCTGGGCACTTTGTTGGATGACAATTCGTTGCGGGTGGCGGTGGCCCTCCGCCTGGGCTGCGGGTTGTGTGAACCCCATAGATGCACCTGCGGTTCCATGGTGGCGAGCGATGGCCATCACGCACTGAGTTGTCGTAGAAGTACGGGTAGGTTTCCGCGCCACCATGCTCTCAACGACATACTTCGGAGAGCCTTTGTGTCGGCGGATATCCCATGCATGCAAAAGGCCGGACGGTATGACTCTGGTGCCATGGAAAAATGGTAAGTGCCTTCTGTGGGATGCCACGTGTGTCAGCACGGTTGCGCCCAGTCACCTGAGCCGTACTGTCCGGTCTCCGGCAGCTGCTGCTGAGGACGCAGCGGATAAAAAACGAGAGAAGTATGCGGCGTTGACAGAGCAATATATGTTCGCTCCCTTTGCGGTCGAGACAATGGGTAGTTGGGGTACCGACGCCAAGAATCTGGTGAGCGAATTAGGGCGCAGGTTGAGGGACAAAACCGGTGACTCCCGCTCCGGCTCGTACCTGGGGCAACGGTTGGCCATAGCTGTTCAACGGGGCAATGCCGCCAGTGTCATGGGTACCTTTGCACCAGGTGCGATGAGGGGCGGGTTAATAGATTAGACTGTCACTCTGACTGTACAAAAATGTGGACAATATTTTAATTGTATAATGTAATAATTAATTTTTATATATTGGCGTACTCTAATTTCTAAATTATTGTAAATCTAATTTTAAGTGAACTTTATGTTTTTATGAGAATTATTAAATAAGATTAAAAATATTAAAATAATCAAAAAGATGACCAATTTATTGGCCAGAAGAGTTGAAATACCAAGTTACCTACTTATTCGGAATACACAAATATCTATCAAATTTAAAATTTGCGTAATTGGACCTACAAATTGCTTGTTTGTCACTCGCTCTTTTATAAGGACGGGAAAGAGACAGAGTGCGGTGTAGTTCGAAAGTTCTTCGGTTGGTTCTTCGCGGAAAAATTCATTCTAAATCTACCTATGGTTTCCAGTATTATATATGTATTAGTCTATGGATGGCACTAATTATTGAAAAAGAAATCAGAAGTTACTTTGTTTCACGCAGTGAGCAAAATCGCATTTTGCACACTGAAGTGAAAATAATATTTAAAGATCTCTGTGGCGTAATGACCATACAGCAAGTGGCGTAATGGTAGAGCGATCGACTGCTAAGTCAAAAGTCGCGTGTACGATTCCCTCTTATTGCAAATCACGAATGTAGAGCGCAAATGTTGCAAAGAAGTAAAATATAAGTAGGTATATTCATCCGCTTCCTGGAACCCATATTACAAGCTATGCTTAGTTTGGTTCTAAGTGTGCTATGTAAAATGTCTATATACAAAAAAGTTGTATTTTCTACAATATGGTGTTTTCATATTGACCGGTATCAAAATATTTTACTTACTGGTACTTTTTTACCCGACTGCACCAGGGAAGGTAATGTGTTACGCGCGCATGTATGTATGTAGTTTTCTTTGTTCCCTTCTCTAGGCCTAACGGCTGGACGGATTTTGATGAATGGGGTCTCAAATGACAGGTTCATATGCATTATCTGAGTGTCATAGGGTGCAAAAATGACAACAAAAATTATGCGGTAGACTCTTGGTTTATGGGTGGCAAATGAGTATCCAGCTATCAAACTTGTTTCGACCTTTTAGACTGCAGTCGGGTTTTGTATTTTCTAATAATTTATAACAAACAAATATAAAGTAAATCGCTTTTAAAATAATAATAGCATGTTTAGTTAGCTGAATAGAACTATCGAATAAGGAAACAGGTACTCGTAAATCTTGACGTATGTATGTTAAAACCAGTTTGGAATATGAACGCGACTGCTGGATGCGTCAGTGCATCAATGGAGTTCATGAATTTGAATTTATTGCCAATGATATTGGGAATTTATGAGAACGAATCAACAGCGTTGACACTATATTTATATCTACCTACTTATTACGATTCTAATGGAAAAATGTTCGTAGTTAATTTGTAGAGTTGAACATAAATTAAAAAATGAATATTGTGTCGATTGCCATGTCTACGTAATTACCTACCTACTTTAACGTAAATACTTATCTACTACTACTATTTACATGGCTGCCGCGGCGGCGGCGCGCCTGGCACGCCTCCCCGTTTTCCGGGAACGAGTTGGGGACTCTGTAGTCCCCACACACCCGAGGAGAGGGCCAGATCGTGAGAGATGGCCCTGGGTCGGCCGGGGTGCGAGGGATATGCCTGTCAACCTCACCTTCGGCAACCAAAGCGACCCACAGGCGGCGTGCGTTTTTGTCGGTTCGAGTCCGACATAACCTCCTCCACCGGCTCCGGCGGGGAGGTATCCGTGGGGATTTGCGCACGTAAAAAAAAAAAACTATTTACATGGCTCTATCATCATCTATGCGTTATTTCGGTTGTCTCGGACTATAACTTTAACTACGCATTGTCATGTTTTCACATAGATTTCCATTACTTTTTAAACTTCGATACGGGTAAACGGCAATGAATTAAAACAATATTATCATATTAAATTAATGCGTACTCGTGAGTTTATGCATGAATAACTTCTTTCTTTCTCTCTTTCTTCCTTCCTTTCTTTCCGTCTTTCTTTCTTTCTTTCTTTCTTTCTTTCTTTGTTTCTTTCCTTCTTTCTGTCTTAGTTTGAAGTCTGGTAACCACTCCTCTTTTTGATTTGGCTTAAACAGCTTTTATGGGAGCGACTACCACTTCGTCAGGGTCTCATACTTAAATCAGCAGGTGTACAGACTTGCAAGCAACCATATCCCCAAGTGGACCCCATATGATCTTGGTGAAGCTCTAAATATGTCCATAAAATCACGCGACTGAAAACAATATTATCATATTGAATTAATGCGTACTCGTAAGTTTATGCATGAATAACTTCTTTCTTTCTCTCTTTCTTTCTTTCTTCCTTACTTCCTTTCTTTCTTTCCGTCTTTCTTTCTTTCTTTCTTTCCTTCTTTCTGTCTTAGTTTGAAGTCTGGTAACCACTCCTCTTTTTGATTTGGCTTAAACAGCTTCTTTGGGAGCGACTACCACTTCGTTAGGGTCTCATACTTAAATCAGCATGTGTACAGACTTGCAAGCAACCATATCTGCAAGTCGGTGGACCCATAACATCATGGTGAAGCTCTAAATATGTCCATAAAATCACGCTTACGTATATATAAGCAACACTAGATGCCGCGAAGTCTTGACACTAGATCTTAAATATTATCTCATCAAGTTTAATACCAAACCTACTTCATAACTTATTCCACCAGTCCGTCAAACAGTCATAAAATATGATGTATGTCTCCATACACCTACTCGCACATACACTATTGAGTATAGCGTGTAGCGTGTACATATCTACATACTATGTTATTTAAGCGGTAACTATGTCATTAGAACAGAGCTCAATGACAAATGATTTGTCTATGGAATTATGTCGTGTGACTCGCATGTTCTTCACAGAACATTGTGGAAGAAATACTTTTATACAGGTTATTATATTCGTATTAGAATTATGATTATAAGTTTTAACGGTTAAATTAAACTCGAGTTAACTTTCAAAAACAGAACATCAAATAGGTGCGGTAGATTTCTAATTTTGAGTACGTACCTATCTTTACCTACTTATATATTATTTTTTAATTAAGTATAAACTTTTAGCTCTTAGTGACTCTTAGTACACCTAACCACCAAATCTGTGAAATGATTAAAAATTTCAGTACAGTGTATTCGATCAGATTTGAAATAAGTTAAGTATGTAGATATTTTAAATTTGGAATTTTGTACAACGAACGCCGATTTCTTTTTAAATTTATTGAAGGGCGTAAATTCAGATTCATAAAACCTAAGTGCACAGACCGAGTGTTTCCGTTCCCTACCCACGAACCTGTACCCACGAATATTTTTTTCCGAAATGAACCCAAAGGTCTTTCCGAAAATACCCTCCACCTTAGCTTTCCGCCGTCCACGGTGTTACTATTCCACCATAGTCTGGAATAGCAGAATAACTTGAAAACAAATATTTTATAAGATTGTTATAAGGGGTTGCTTGATTTGGTTACGGCGGCTAGCAACCGGATTGTTAACCGCAGAGTCATGCACTCTTACACTGGTGTCGCTACTGCCCACATCGCATTACGGTATTCAATACGGCTGACCGGTATTTGAAATGGGGGGCCATCGATCGTCAAAGACTCGTCTGTTATCGGCAGGATGCACCGCGGGCAACTAAGTTCGACACGACACGACCATCGTTATAATATTCAAAGCTGTATTCCATAGAACATAAGCACGCCATAATACAGAGAAGTTACAGGTTACAATTTAGAGAATGGCAGGTGCCATACATGTGAATGAGCAGAGAAGTAAAAGAAGAACAGAAAAATAAAAGCTGTCATGCTGACCTCGATTTTTTTTAAATAGGACACGTCAATTAGGGCAAAGTTGAAAGGAAATTGAAGGCAAAGTCTCAGAAAAGAGGGTCACCATTATATACATATACCTAATAGGTCAGAATGGTGACACTCAGCTTAACGGCCTCATCATGTGCTTTTTCACGCCCCGCTTAAAGGACCCGGGACTGTAGGAAGAAGGAAGCAAGTGAGCTGGTAATGAATGCCAGCCCTTAATGGTGCGACATAGGAAAGAGCCTCCGAACCACTTGGTTCTTGATCGGATATTCTGCACCGTATGCAGAAGGGTGGGACTAATTTGCAGGGCTCATCAGAACATTTACCATGGTACAGACTAGGACGAATGCTGATAACAAAGATGATGCAGAATTTCAATGAACGAAGAATAATTGGTGCTGCCAGCCTTGACATCGCCAACTATTCATCAAACAATACCACATGATCAAATATTGTACATAAAGTAAAATGTATTCCCAGTGACAATTTCTCTATAAAACTAGGCAATCAATTGATTGGTAAGTGTTGGCGCGCCGCCGCTGCTGTCGACAATCATTGACAATCAGTCCACCGTCGCGGTCGGCGAACTCAGCTTTCATCCGCGGTTCACTTACCAATATTAACCGATTTGTTATACTGTGATACTCTAAAATAGGTTCACCAATAAGTACCTACTTGTAAACTAGCAACGTTCTAAAAGCCGCATAAACCAAAACAAATGATAGAGGAGTAAGCGAACTCATTATTTGAAATACGCTAAGATGATGATGGTGAATTAAAGTCAACTTAAGCTCTATTTCCGAATATAATAAATCTTTAAGCTTTTCCTGTATCCACCTCAGGATATTCGAGCTCAAAAGTGTTATTGACAAAATGAGGTAGATATTAGATAAGTACTCCTACCACAAATACATAGGTAAGGCGGCCGCCCGTTCGAACAAAGACGTGTAAAGTTAAACGAGATCGATCTATAAAATTACAAGCACTCTACGTGATAGAGGCTGACAAAAAGTGCCTTGTCATGTACCTACAAACACACTAAAATGTTTAATTTTTTTTTGATCCAGTAACGATTTATATTCCTAGCTAAAAGTCGTTGCTTTTTAAATGGCTTATACTTTGAGATCGGTAAAGCACTGACTGTATATCGTCGGAAAAATTCGTTTAACAAAACTGGTTTCTCCAGTTCAACTCAACGAAATTGAAATAAAAAGTGACAACTCATTGATCCTATCATTGGTGAAATCTGCGTGTATGAGGTGGACGAGGCATTTAGGATAGAAGAATTTGTATTTTAATCTAATACCCAAAAAAGTGTCATTTTCCCGCGTTCTGTCGTGACCGCTGACGGGAAACGTCAAATTATGGATGCGTTCAGAAACGACGCGGCCGACCAGAACATGACGAATTATGAGCGCTCTCGAAAGCCGGTCCCGTAATTATTGTGGGCAAGGCACTTTTTGCCTCTGACAAATAGTAAGAGCGTGGAATGACTGCGTTGTGGGGCTGCTAATGACACTGGAGGAGCGGGCTCTAATATTAACTATTTCTTTTGTGCAAGCACCGGGCGCAGTGTGATGCGTCCGCGTCTTGCCGGGATGGGACAACGACCTCCCTTTTATTTGTTACAATACTTGAGCGTTAATATGAATCGAATGAACGCGACTGATGGGCTCAAATTTCCTTGGCCCGCCAGGCGGCTTTCTGCTGTCACGCAATCCGCTTTTTGATGGATATAAAATTATTAACGCTTTGTTAAAAGATGCGAGTACAAATTACATATATTTTTATAAATCTATACCGAGTTTTGTTTGGGACTGATCTTCACTCTTCAGCTTTCATTATCAAAGTAGATATTGATGTTCTTCTTGTCAAAACAGGTGAAGCGAAATTACGTGTAACGAACTAAAACCAACGGTGTTTTCGTAATCAGACTTATTATTAAAAAGTGCCCACTAGCCTTAATACTGGCTACCACCGTCCTGTTGGAGGTAAGCAAACCCGATCTTGCCTCTCGAAAATTGTGCGCTTGAAACTCGCGCGCCGCCCTCTGTAACCCACTAATAGAGTGACAACCACTGAGCAGCCACCACATCAGAGTCATTTTAAAGAGTTTTACCTCTTTGCCAATTCGAAAACATGTCTAGAGATGAGGTAAGTACAGGTATTTACTGAATTGAATGCCATCGATTTGAGCTATAACTCCTTTGTCACCTTAAATATTTTGAATTTGTTTCGAACATTAAAGAATAACTTTCGCCACCCAACGTAATTCTGAAATCAAGTTGAATTTTCCACGAATTTTGCCGCCCGGTGCAATATGAGATGCTGTTGGTGCCTTGGTGGCCGTTTGTGTTGCAACGTCAAATTGAATCATTCATAACCACTCGATTAAAACAATCACTTTTATAAGAGTCACTCCAGAAATATTTATTCTGGCTACATTGTAATATGAATAGATAGATGGAAATTTATAAATCAATGAGGTACGCCAGAATTGCTCAACTAATCTGGATGCAATTTGCATAAAATATATCTACCTACCCTTACTGATAGTATCTACCTAACCTTGGTTAAAATCTAAACGTAAAGGTCACCATGAGAAATCTAGCATTTGAGCAATCCTAAAGCTGTCTACATTTTGACGACCTAATTCATGCTAGTATTATAAATTCGAAAGTAACTCTGTCTGTCTGTCTGCTTTCACGCCTAAACTACTGAACCAATTTTTATGAAATTTGGTATAAGGGTAGATTAGACCTTGAGAAAGGACATATGCTATGTTTGGTCGCGATAACCAACATTCACGCGGGCTTTGTATACGTATATGCGCGTATATGCTTAGAAATAAAAAAAAAACAATTAAAATGGAACAGAATAATAATTTATTGCGTATTTATAAGTGCCCAGGCAATGGCAACAGGCTCGCTACCTATTACATTGGGACCTAAACATAAACTGGCGAAATGTGGGTGCCTAGCACCTCTGCCTACCCCTTCGGGGATATAGGCGTGAGTTTATGTTATGTTTTATGTTTAGAATTTTAATTCGCTTTCGTAGCGTACATAATTTAAGTAATGGAGGCAGGTAATATTCACTCCAGACTTGTATCCACCCCTGCGCTAAATTGCACGCATCATTTTTACCTTTCATGCCACGAAGCAAAGGTTTTGATAGATAGCTAGGGTGGTATCTAAACATTCGTTTTCATAGTTAATAGGTTTCTAGGATCCAGTAAACGTTTTACTGGATCCTAGAACTAATTTAATGCTACATACCTACCTACGTAAGTATATTTAACACACGCCTACTTAAATTTTACCAGCTTCATCACCAGATACATTCTATTGTTTCAACAAAGTAATCATTACGAGATTCGGCATGACATACACGAACTTACGAGCATCGACACTGCCTTATTACACATAAAGTAAGGTTCACTAACAACTAGAGCGGTAGACGCACGCGCCAATAGAACCCACACTGTAAACACGCTAAGTTAAGCTATAAAACAGTATAAAACAAGTTGCCAATGCAGTGGATAGCAACCATAAATCTGGTTTGTTGCTACCCAACTATTTTTAGATCTTATTCTTCTACCATGGCAACAGTTTAATATAATTTACAAACGCTGCCTCATCTGCGTATGTAGCCTGTTTCGGCTCAGTTCCAGGTATTCCAAAGGGTTTTATTAAAAACTTTTTTTTAAACAGTTGATACCTATTTGGTGCATGCTTAACTTATTTTGCAAACTTTATCGAAAATAATTGGTAGTTGGGACAAAACAGGATGGGTGCGGTAACCTAACGCTTCATTTCCGGATAAAGAAGAATGTTTTCCTAAAGAAATAAACAAAATTCGTAATAACCTACTATTCAAGTAACATTTTAAAATAAGAATAAATGAATAAATTACCTACTACGTCTCTATCGGCAAGGAAATAGTCGTAGAGCATAATTTTAACTAAGTATTTTTATTTACTAAAGCGAAAGAGTCCTATTTTTAAACGACTTTAATAAGGAGGAGGTTTTATAGAAGGTTTTGGAGGAGGAGGTTTTTTCTAGTTTTTGAAGTTCTTCTGTATAATTTTTTATATTTCATTTACTTACGTACCTATATGTAGGTACTTCAAGTAATCGCATTGAAAAGGCTCTAGTCGGAGGTATCATGTTTTTTTTTATAAACTCACGCCTATATCCCCTAAGGGGTAGGCAGAGGTGCTAAAACCCACATTTCGCCAGTTTATGTTTAGGTCCCAATGTAATAGGTGGCGAGCCTATTGCCGAGTGCGAGGTATCATGTGCGATAATCTTTTCAAATAGCCACGGTAACTTAGTGGTGGAGTCGGATCGAAAGGTCCCGAGTTCAAATCTAACCCATTTCACTAACAACGTGAAACCACTCTAAACACAAATAAATTAGCTGGAAGGGCTAACGGGTATACTAGTATGAAATTTAGGGTACTAGTAGGTACATTTTAAAAAAGTAGCTACAAGGAAGTGTTGCAAAATGTAAGAAATAAGTATGTTCCAGTTTAAGTTCCAAGCATTCGTTAACGCGATTGTGTGATTGTATGATTCACATCGTACGTAAACCAAATTATCACGAACTTTACAACCAGAAATCAATAAACGAATCCTCAACATACATTTGAAACCAGTTTCTTAAGGCGTAAATACAATAACGTCTTTGATGTAACATGTAACATTTATGCCATAGTGAAGTCAAAAACATTACTCGTAAGTATTTAAAGTTAGGATTGATCTACGAACCGGCTGCCAGCTTAGTAAAAAAAGTTTAGTTCGTAAAAAAAGTGTCCTACGTGGAAAGTGGAACTGCAATCGGATTTTGCAGAAAGCACCAAATTACTTATTCAAATTATTTCTAACTAAATTTTATACCAACGTAGGCATAAAATTAGTTAATTAATTACGACTGGGGTAGTACCTCCGCCCTACAGAATACCGCGGCTATAATAACTTCGTGTTGTGTTCCCAGCGGTGAGTAGGGTAGCCAGAGTTCACTGGAGAATGTGTGCTGTCAGTGGGAAGACTAAAGGCTTGCCCTGCTTTGTCTTCTATTGACGGCACAGAAACTCTGTACTTACAGGGTTGGCAGCGCGACTGTGACTCCTCTGGTGTTACAGACGTCCATAGGTCACGGTAACCATTTTCCATCAGGTGGGCCGTGTGCTTGTCTGCCAACTAAGTGGTATAAAAAAAAATTTGGAAATTTGGTGTTTCCAGTAGTTAAGAGTTGGTTATATTATTAGATGTTATGTTACTACAACTATAAACAGACACAAAATTAGAGTTCTAATACTTACATGCTGAATTTGATCAGCTTCCTACCAACCATAAGAGCGTTTCTATCTTCAAACGAACTTGACCTATTTTTAAACGACTTTAAAAAGGAGAAGGTTTTATAGAATTGATACAGAAGAACTTCAAAAAGGACAAAGGTCCTTTTTGAAGTTCTTCGGTATCAATTTTTTATACTTCATTTACTTACGTATATGTAGGTACTTCAAGTAGGCGCAATGAAAAGGCTCTAGTCGGAGGTATCATGTGCGATAAACTTTTCAAATAGCCACGGTAGCTTAGTGGTGGAGTCGAATCGAGGTATCCCGAGTTCAATCTCTTAAGTTTTGAAGAACATGTAAAGAACCTGACTTGTGATTTGATACGCGTCGTAGGGAAGAAGAACTACAGTCCGTTTAAGAGGGGCTTGCTTGGTAGTCGTGATGTGATTACTTGACAAAAGATCTAGATAATTATCACAGTTAATAGTTTAGGTAGTAGGTAGTCAGGTAAACCATATGGCAGTCCAAGATGACAGCCGTGAAAGGCAACAGGGGGTTGCAGTCCCACAAACTTGGAGTTACTAGTAACTTTAAACTGAACTCCATTGATAAAATATAAAATTGTGTCCTGCGACAAATTCACACAGAACCAAAAAAAAAAAAAAATTCATTCATTATCGGTTTTAAAGAACGTTATAGAAATAAGAAGGAGGAGTAAGAGAGTGTACTCCAAGTTTTAAAGTGTAAGCTTTGGATTTAACTAAGGAAATGCGTTCAGGGGAACTTTTTTGCTACTAGTACTTATAGTAACAATACACCTAAATGATTGAGGTTTAAAAACAACAACAACCTACTGTTATAAGATAGATTAATATGCAATGTATCACACTTATACACAAATGATGGCTGATGGCGCCAACGCCAATCCACACAAATTTAACCGGTGTGAATCATAATGAATATCTTAATTTAATCTCAATGACATCTTATGGAGTGGAGATAAATATGTAAATGTATTCTTAATAAAACAGTTAAATTGATAATACTTATTACTTGGTAACAGGCGCCATCGAACTTTCAAGACCGGATTCGATGACATTGTATTTTTTAAATCACAATTTTATTATTTATGATGCGGTACATAAATTATTATTTAATTATATGGATTGGTATTAATTACATAACTTCAGTGATGCCAACATTGCTTATTATATATTATACTTATTTCTAACACTGTAATGAGAGATTAGATACCTATACCTATTGCTTAGGTAATTCAAATGAAAGCGTGAGTACTTAGGTGTATTCGTGTACGTAACTACCTACTTTCTTTTCTATGTACCCCAGGCACCCTAGGTTATTCTATTTTGATGAGATTATGTATCTAGCTTATGCCCGTTTATTGCATATTTAGGCCGTAATGTTGACCGGTTCAACTAACTGCAATCAAACATACAGCAGATTTCAACTTAAAAACAACCGCATCAAAATCCGTTACGCATTTTTACATCTATTGCGATCATTCAAAAATGGGGTTCAGACAAGTTAATTTTAACCCGAGGTTTTTTTATTAAATTTTTATAATGTGCAGACTCAACTATCATATCGATGACATTTAACGCCATCTATTGGACATGTTGAAAATTATAAAACAATTTATTTATTGCACAATGATTTCAAAGATTACTATTGAAATATTTGATATACCTATTTGAAATCATATAAAATAATTACTTGTTTAAAAATTCAAATAGCTGCTCAACAGACATTGGTCTGGATCCAAGATTTGTATTGTATCTGTACCTACCATTGCTAGCCAGGTCAGTCTTAGAAAGAGACCAGCCTTAACGTAGGTAATCTAGGTTTATATACCATGGGACACATATCTTGAACCTAAAATGTACTCAAAAACGTGCAGTATGCATTTTTTGGAAGTCTCTTAAGAATAAAACGCGGTACTACAGCGCGGTACACAATACGCGTGCGGCAGGGCCTCGTTTGTCTCGCAACTTCGGTCCAAGATTCGTATCTTGAGTTATACATCCTTCCGTCCCTTGAAGAGGACGATAAGCCGTTGGTAACTGAACTGAGTAGGTACTTAAAAATGTGTTACTTTTTACTACATACAACTCATACGACATATTATAGCAAATTTTCATATTTCTTAAGGACATCACACCTTCGGCTTCGACTTCACTTTCGGCAAAGTGTTCATTCAATATCAATTCGACTCAAAACTTTCTTAAATATTTACATAGATACTTTTCCAAAAAATATTTTATTAGTTCTAATGCAATATCATATGCATTGTCGATTAGTGCAATAAAAACAGACTTTATTATTCCAATTTCGATACTGTTCGTAGCGGCAGTCCATATGATCCATATACCTACCGAAATTCTCACCAAAAACGCAACAATCAAGCTCTTCAAGAAGAATTTGTAGAGCAAGCTTGCGCACTATCGCAAACACACCACACCACAGTTTGATATGTTTTAAGAGTAGTTAAAACCAAAGTTGTAGTTTTAAAATTCTATTAACAATAACATTTTTACTTTACTGAAGTATATAAGTACCGAAATGATAGCCCGATGTACGATAGAACGCTCCACAAATTCGGCACAAGCTGAATTTAACCTGACACTGACTCTTCTTCTCGAGGACGTGCCAAATCCAAATCCGGGTCACAGTTTTAAGTAAAAACCAAAACAAATACCTACTGCAAACGCAAAATTTACTCAACAGTTACCAGAAACTTTATCGCACGAACGACCATCACTCGTCTGAATATTTTTACTAACGCCAGTTGTGCAACTATGGATCTCTGTAAATGAAACCCATAAAACCGTAGCGAAACTTTAAAACTAATAAAAATAAAAAAACGCACAACACACTCGAACTACAAGCAGGCTTACCTTACATTCACAAAGACATGGACGCTGAAAGAATGACTAAATCTCCGTACCTAATACATTCAAGGTAATCGGTTTCCATAAGCGACGTCACAGCTACTATAGTAGCATGGTGTAAGTACCAACATAATCACAAACAACTTTTTGCCCTCCCACGCGTACAATTACCAGAAAAACCCAATAAAACGCCATAATAGAAACTTAGTTCCAAAAATAAAACATTTGGAACTAAGTTTCTAAAGTCTATAACACAGTCTGCGGGTACATATGAAGTAGTTACAGAGATATATCTATTATAAATTAAGCACATGGGCCATATCTCGGCTCCTATGCGAAGCGGTAAGATCAGGTGCCTACTTCACTCCGGTTGAGACGCAGGCAACAGCAAATAATAAGCAACTACTTATTAACTACCCAGTTACTATAAAATTTAGCTAGATATGGTATGGTAGGCTATGCTCTGAAGGACTAACTAGTATTGACTGTAGATACAATATGGCAAACTATGTAGGCAAATATGTGTGTTGTGTAAGTATATAACAGGTAAATGAAACTAAAATTACAGGTTAAACATATCATTTAGGAATGACCATGAAATCGAATAATGTAATGAAACTATGACTAGTTCGGACTAGCTCGACATAAGAATACATAATATTTAAATTTATGTAGGTATACTTAAGAGTTGATTTTAAGGTCCGAAATAATATAGCAGCAATTCAAAGTCAGGCAGGAATTAGATACTCAATAAATATCGTGATTCAATATCGGGATAAGGTGTCAAAGTAGGTACGAAATATCCGAAACGTGGTAACACATCTATTATATTGTACCGATTGGAGATTAACCTGAGAGCCCGGTGTCCGGTTTTCCTATTATAGTGTTCCACTTTGTACTGTTTTGTAGGCATTCTAGCAATGAGACAAATTTGCACATATATCATCCCATCGTACCAGGACCAGGCGATAGGTGCAAAATATGGTCGCACCAGCTACATGCATTCTGCCTTAGCTGGTGCGACCACCATTGCATTCACCTGCCTTTTATTTTTGTTGTCACTCATTATCAATTTTGAATATAATACCTGGTTCAACACAGAACCTCAAGACCAGCCATTGAAGAAGCTTGGTGCCAATAAAGAACAGTACGTTCTTTAATGGCACCGAGCCCGACATCATTACAAGAGACCAATGTCTCGATGTTGGTCACTCGGACCACTTACGGGATAGGTACCTAGAATACCTTTTACCGATCGCCTGTAGACCTGTGGACCCTGTTATAAGTATGTACTACACACTTATTACGTTTTATTATGAAATTTGCATCAATGAAGAACTTGGCTGTTACCGATGAGGTTGAGATTAATATGGTTATGGTATTAAATAAATAAATAAATAAATATTCCACGACATTCTACACAACACTATCTAGACCCATGGTAAGCATAGCTTAACTAGCTTGTGTTATGGGATCTAGAATGCGGATAAACATACTTAGATACTTATTTTTTTTGTGAATACATACATATTATATATAGAAACACCCAGACCGATGCAAATATACATAGGTTCATTCATGCATACAAATATTTGCACTGAGCGGGAATCGAACCCGCGCCCCCTGCATAGCAGTAAAATTATAGTTTTAATTACTAGATATAGTTTGGTTTGGATATTTCATTCTGCAACTGTTTCTTTGTAACAGAGCAGCAAGTTTCTCATTAAAAAATCTTAACCGTTGCCAACTGACAAATCTCTATATCCTTTTAAACTTAGTACATAGTACAGTTTAGTTAGGTACGTAAATATATCATGTCCTTTACCTCTCATGGTCTCATGATTCACAATGATTAAGTAGCACGCATCCGGATTATTGAAACATTTTAGAGTCAATAACAACTAGACTCCAATGAACCGGTATTATTAGACATTTTGACCATTTATGGATATTTTGTCCACGGATTTTGTTACTGGACTAACTCCCACATAATGCTAAAAGTGTAGGTGAACTTTGTCACAACAAATCACAGTACAAGAAACGTTATATGTAACTGTGAAATAACTAATGAGTTTTAGAAAAATAAGTAGGCTATATACCCGTATTTTAATTTAGCTGGAGGGAGAGTTTGAGCATGGCAAAGATCGACATTTTTCTGTTTTGTAAAGTGTTCCCGGAGGAGTAGAATTTGGACCACTCCATCTCTTACCATGAGATGTCGTACAAGGCGACTAAGGGATAGGGCTGTTTAACATCAGACAAATATATACAGCCCAGACTTAGCTTCAGATGCATGGCTCGAGTCAACAATAGTGCCTGAAATACAGCAATATTACGTAGGACCGAATAACATTATTGATGTAATGTGGGTGTTAATTCACCTCTGCTTAACTCTCAAAAGCTTAAAGGCGCTTATAGGCATGATTATATGTTCTCTCTATCATTCATTCACGAACCAGGCAAGAACAAGTGATATTCTTGTTACTTATGCACGTTTTATTACTATTACACTCGAGAGCAATGAATCCGGGTCACTTAAAGAATGTTAAAAATCTCGGAAACTAAAAATGATAGGTTAATGCAATAAATTGTATTTAATAGACAATGTAATACTCCTTAAATGAAAGTAAAAAAAATATGAGTCACCATACATTTTATTAACACAAAATTACATAAAGAAAAAAACTGCCGATCTCTCCTTAAAACAAAAATAGGAAACATGAAATTTTTGAACTTTATTACGATTTTCTTGAATTTTAATACTTCGTATTGCCTCCTCGTGCTTCCATTACTGCGTTTACGCGGTTTGGCATGCTGTACACCAAGTTCCTTATACGATTTTGGGGAATATTCTCATATTCCTCTGTGAGAGCAATTTTGAGCTCACGAAGCGTGATTGGGGGAGGGTTTCGTTGTTTTACGCATCTGCCTAGCTCGTCCCAAGCATGCTCGATCGGGTTGATATCCGGGCTGCGCGCTGGCCACTCCATACGAGTAATGTTCATCTCTTGAAGGTAGTCATTCACAATCCTACCTGTATGAGGTCTGGCATTGTCATGCATAAATATAGCATCCTCACCTAAATTGACCATAAATGGACCAACGTGATCATTGAGGATTTCTTCCACATATCTTACGCTAGTTAAAGAGCCGTTTTCTATGATCACCAGCTCTGTGCGACTTTCAGAAGAAATTCCGGCCCACACAAGTACAGACCCACCACCGTAGGCTACTTTTTCTTCGATGCATGCTTGCTTGAATCTTTCCCCTGGTCTTCGATACACTCTGTGTCTTCCATCGTGCTTGTAGAGCATAAATTTTGATTCGTCGGAGAACATAACTTTTGACCAATCTTCAATACTCCAATTTACGTGGCTCTGGGCATAACTTAGTCTCGAAATACGATGCCCACGCTCCAGTTTAGGGCCGTTTGCAGGTCTAAGGGGTTTTAAGTTAGATTCAGCAAGCCGACGTCTTACTGTCCATGCACTTGGGTTACTTCCTCCGAGGCGTCGAAACTGATTGGTGAGTTCAGTTCCTGTGAGAAAGCGATTTCGAAGCATGGTGTTCACCAAGTATCGGTCTTCTCGTGCTGTGGTACACCTGGTTCTGCCCGTTCCTGGTCTGCGTAGGTTAGAACCAGTTTCTTCGTAACGTCGGAGAACTCTTTGTACTGTTGACAGCGACACACCGACAGTCCTGGCTGTATCGCGCTGACTCCGGCCGGTTTCCAGCATTGTAAGTATTCTGGTGCATTCTTCAGGCGTAAGCGACATAATTTCAGCTTGATTAATGAATATAGAGCACTATCAACATGGTTTATGTACCCACATAAATGACAGATTACAAACAAAAGCAACACCAAATGCTGTAATTTCGTAGTTCCATCTTCGAAAGTGGCCCTTTTTCAAATTTGATTTTTTTATGATATAACTTTACAATAACTAAGAAGTTTTAATACCTTCATTTAAGGAGTATTACATTGTCTATTAAATACAATTTATTGCATTAACCTAGCATTTTTAGTTTCCGAGATTTTTAGGATTCTTTAAGTGACCCGGATTCATTGCTCTCGAGTGTATTTTGTAATTGGAACTTCTTTCAAACATATTACTTTTATCGAATTCTATCACGATTTATTTGTTTGTTATTTGCTTTGTCACAAAAGCAACTGGTATAGTAGAGTCAGCGGAAATATTTAAATAAATAATCACGATAGAAACAGTTTTATTTAGAGTATATGCATTTTACTCTTAATATTTATCTCAAAAGTAGTTGATCATTTTGATTTCTGCAACAAAAGCCGGATGACATGGCGCATGGTGCCGAGTGCGCTGAGTCATCGTATCCTGTAGAGTAGAGACACCAATAAAAACACTAATTAAAATTACTTAACTTTAGTTCATTTCTTAACTTTAGTTAAATCCAGTCAATGTTAAACGATTTACATGCCGCAAGCAAACAGGTAGGCCTGGAAATTAATCGCAGTAAGACCAACATTATGACAAACTCAATAAAACAACCCGTACATTTAGAAAACGTACAGCTGGAGTATGTCGAAAGCTACGTATATCTTGGCAAACAAATTTCCTTCAAAAAAGAGAGAAACGAATTAGAAATCGATAGGAGAATAACAATCGCATGGAACAAATTTTGGAGCACAAAAGAGATCATGAAGAGTGACATGCCAACTATTATAAAACAAAAAATTATGGACACATGTATACTACCTTCACTAACTTACGCCAGTCAAACATGGAAGCTCACAGGTCGAGCTCAAGCTAAAATTACGTCATGTCAAAGTAGTATGGAGAGAAGTCTATTGAAAGTTAGAAAAATACAAAAAATTAATCACAAAATTATAAGAAAAAGAACAAAAGTTACAGATGCTCTATGTCACTGCAAGAAGCTCAAATGGCGTTGGGCTGGACATGTAGCCAGATTGACAGACGACCGTTGGACCCACAAAATAACAATTTGGGCGGGGCCACCAGGCGTTAGAAAGAGAGGTAGACCTGCAGCCCGGTGGGCAGATGACATCATAAAAGTAGCTGGAAAAAATTGGATAGAGACGGCAAAGAATAGAGAGAAATGGAAATCTCTAGAGGAGGCCTTCACCTTCGAAACGAGGGGTTCTTGCTAATAATAGAAAGTTTATATTTTAGTTTTTTATTTTAAGTTGAAAATTTTTATTGTAGTTATTTAAAAATAAGTTATTGTAAAACTGATATCTTTGTAGAGTAAGAAATATAAGGCTTTTTTTTTTTTTTTTTTTTTTTATTTAACTTTAGTTACGATAAATATTATCAATCTAGTACAATCAAATCAAGGTTGCCTGGAAGAAATCGCTTCCAGCGATAAGGCCGCCCATTGTACATTAAACTGTATGCATGCTAACTACAAATTTTACTGTAATCTATTGGTGTACAATAAATAATTATCTATCAATCTATCTATCAAATAATACTGTTAGTTTAATTACATTTCTAATCGGGACGTGTCCTGCGATAACCCATGCAATGCATGGAGACGAAACGCATATGAAACGTTGAAGATTTATTTTTGCTGCGGGTGATTCATACCTTCTTTTTTTAATGTGCGGAAAATCTCCACAGATACCCCACCACCGGGACCGATGAGGGAGGTTATGTCGGACTTGAACCGATTAAAACGCACGCCGACTGAGTGGGCCGCAATTTGCCGAAGGTGAAATCTCTGAGACATATCCCTCGCACCCCGGCCGAGGGTGATTCATACCAAGTGTTCTTGAAGTGAAGTGTTAATGGAATTTAATGTACATTTTGTAGTAATATCGAGTAGCAAAATAGTCATTGAAAGAAACCTATCAATAGACAAACCCTCTTTTTTGACAATCGGCTGGTTTACTTTACTATAATAGTCAAACTAAATTGTTTAACTGAGCTTATTCCAGAAAGATTTGGAGTATAATTTCGCCTGTTTCTTTATCTTTTTTTTAACGTAAGTATTTTAGTAACCAAAATTATTAATATTCCTTCTAACCCCTCCAATTAAGCTAAATTGTTTGTGCTAGGAGTGTGTTCATATAGGTAGTGTAATGGGCAGGATTCAAACCCCGGACCTCTCGACTTTAGCAACACATTTCATTCGCTGTAATATATTTTTTAATCCGTTAAACAGATGGCTGAAGGTCGATGTTAGGTCGGACCTTAGACCACCTACTGCCATCTAATTTCGATAGAAAACAAGACCTTGACTTTCTTTTTTTTACTTATTATGCACAAGCTATCCTTTGTGAACCTAACGACTATAAATTTGATTTTTTTGAAATAAGTAAATCACATTCATTACTTATTTTACCCATGCGTAAAAGCCGTAGCGTGATGGGGAGCAAGCACTTTTACATTATAAAGAAATTATTATCTAGAAATTGCTTTTCTGTTACAGATAAACATCGAGAACATAAAGTGGCATCGCGATAAAAGCAACGGTTAACCACAGGGTAACCTCTTTTCTGTTTTTAATGTTGTCATAGCTAAATTTTAAAATTAGGTACCTCGACAAAACCTACTAGGTACAACTTTGCCGTGCATGTTCCCTGTGAAGTGGAATAGGGCCACCCCATCTCTTCCCGTGGGTTTTGCAGAAGGTGCCTACGGGATAGGGCTATTTTCCATCCGACAGTGAATAAAGTAAACAAAGTGCCCTTTTGACGGCAATAGGTTCGCTCTCTATGAATTTCTCGAATTAGGATTACGGACCCACCGTAATCATAATTCGAGAAATTTTGGTATTAATACAACTCTGCCTTTTTTTTATCTAGGACACGCCAACTTGACTTCACCTCACCTCCCCCGGTAAACTGAAGGCAAAGTCTCAGGAAAGAGGGTCACCATTACAGACATTAAGTAATGTTACAATGGTGGCCTACCTCTGCGCGAATTTATACTTATATGTATATACGTACCTGTGTCGCGTCCTCTGTGATGGACGGGCTTCGTAGTTCTTGCAGATAAATGTTGGCGTACCGCAGGGGTCCGTATTATCTCCCACTTTCTTTCTTCTGCATATTTTTCTTTTTAAACACCTCAACAAAGTCTAGGGAACAAGATGACCCCAATTTTTTTTTTCTTGTAAATCTTGTTTTGCAAATAACTGGCAGCAAATAAATAAAAATAGAATAAAGTAGATTACAGAGTTGTTCGAAATTTAAAAATAAATTTTAATAAGTACTGATTTTCGAATATGGAGGGAAAACTTTTAAAAGTGTTTGATTGTGCAGTTTCTCTGAGGCAAAATAAAAATTATTTTCTTTGATTGTAAATAACGTTTATTATCAATAATACGTCTTTTACGTATGGTTTGTGCATTTTTGTGACTGTAGTCATCATGTCACGTCGTAATTTAAGTCGCGAAGAGGTGTTAAGGGCTGTTGGTATGCTGCAAGCTGGACGAACTCAACGCGACGTAGCGGATGCTGTCAACACCCAACCAAGCGTAATTTGCAGATTATGAGCACGCTACAGGTCTACAGGGGATATTGCCGAACGTGACGAAATAGGGTTACTACCCCGCGACAAGATCGTTTCTTGCAAAATTCAGCAAGGTGGCAACCCACGATTACTGCTCGTCGGTTAGTCGCAGGCCTCCAGTCTCAGCATCAAGTGGTTATTAGCGATCAAACTGTCAGGAGAAGACTACATGAAGCCAATCTTCACGCTCGCAGACCGCTTAGGGTTCCAGCTCTTCGACGTGGAAATCGAGGTCGTCGCTTATTGTTATCGTACATTTACAGTGGACCGATCAATGGGCACGGGTTCTGTTTTCCGACGAATCTCGCTTCGGTTTTCATCCTGATTCGAGAAGAGTGCGTATATGGCGAGTTCCTGGAAGTTGGAGTCGTCTCCAGAATCCGCAAGAAGTTCATCCTTACCAAGGTGGAACAATCATGATATGGGCTGGAATTCGCCTTGGTGGAAGGACCGACCTCGTTTGGATACGGGGCAATTTAAATGCAAACCAATACATTCAGGAGGTTATACACCCCATGGTAATCCCTCATCGACAGCAGTTCGGTCAAGATTTTATGTTCATGCAAGATAATGCACGGTCACACACCGCACGGGTAGTGGTCAATGCGTTAAGCGAGCACAATATTGCGACGTTGGAATGGCCTGCTCAGTCTGCCGACCTCAATCCCATAGAGCATGCCTGGGAATTGCTTGGGAGAAGAGCTTTCAGTGATTCTTTGGAAAATCTGAACACTGAAGAACAACTTTTTTTACACCTTCGCAGTGTATGGAGCCATATTCCACAGACGATGATTGACAATGTCATACTAAGTATGCCACGCCGTTGTCGAGCTGTTGCTAATGCTTTAGGAGGTCCTACAGATTATTAAAAACGTTTAAAGTACGGTTAATTACTGTATTTCTTACTACCTCGTTATTTTTGTGCCTAATCATAGAAGGTTGTAATACTCAACATTGGCACTATTCAATTCTTTCTTAAAAAAAAAAAAAAATGATATGAGAATGTTTTTATTAAAATTAAAATTAAAAACGGTATAAAAATACCCTTCTATTGATATAAAACACTCACTATTACAAGAAAGGGTTTTTAAATAAAAACTAGAAATGTCCTTGTTCCCTAGACTTTGTTGATGTGTGTATTTAATATCATTTAGGTGGCAGACACGCACACGGCCCACCTGATGGAAAGTGGTTACCGTGGCCTATGGACGTTTGTAACACCAGAGGAGTCACAGTCGCGCTGCCAACCCTGTAAGTACAGATTTTCTTTGCCGTCAGTGTAGAAGACTAAGCAGGACAAGCCTTTAGTCTTCCCACTGACAGCACAAATTCTCCAATGAGCTCTGGCTACCCTACTCACCGCTGGGGACACAACACGAAGTTATTATAGCCGCGGTATTCTGTAGGGCGGAGGTCCTTCCCTAACCGGACTGCTTAATTGGGCGGGAATACCACCGTATCCTACCGGCAGCATATATTGCTATGCGGACGATAGCAACTTACACGGGAGTTATCACGGACATCCTGCGGCCAAACAGTCAGATATCGCGTAAAAAGACAGCTTCTTGACACTAAACTGGACCGGATTCTGAATCACATTTCTCAATGGGGCTCTGAGAACCTGGTCGAGTTCAATGCCAAGAAGACGTAGGCTTGTGCGTTCATAGTAAAGGTATCTTCTTTCCTTCCCCTTCCCACTCTTCAGAGCACGCCACTGCCACTGCAGCACAATCTCAATATCCTAGGCATGGATATTCGCTGCAAACTGAATAACAGAAACTACATCGAGAGCATCATCAAAAAAGCCTCGCGGAAACTCGGACTCCTGAACAAAGTGAGATGATTTTTCACGCCGGAGCAGCGGTAAGACACAAATTCGCTCCTGCGTGGAATACTGCTCGCATCTCTGGGATGGCTCCGCGAAATACCTACTAGATGCTCTCGACAGGTTGCAGCGACGCGTGGTCCGAATTATATTATATAATATTTTTATTTATCAATTTACATACATCGTAATAGTCAACGGAGACAGGTAAAAGTAACAGATAACTCTTCACCTTCGCAGCCCAGCCCAGCAAGAGGTTGTAGCAAGCTTACCTCGCTAATTGCTAATCGTTGGTACTTCTAACCTCTAAACGTCAAGACACTCCCCGAAAACAATTTTGACATTGACTAAAATGCTGTGAAGACGAGTGGCTAAAATACTATCTGTATATTACCATACTTGTAGCTACTTAGCAGTCCTAGTATCAAGAATATCCTGGTATCAGATTACCTTATACATGTAATACATGTAGTATTATTAAGGTGTCATTAATCCCACTGTCATATCATTTGATGTTTTTACCTATGATCTCTAAATCTTCGGTGAAATGATATCAAATTCAGAACAGAATCCTCATCAGAAACTCACACCATAAAAACAAAGAACCTTGTTTAAAAACTAATAACTTCTTAAACATTAAGCAGGCACAAAGCCTTTTACACTCTGTTTAACAAAATAGTTCATTCGCCGTTTGCATAGCGGGTAATTATCCAGCATTGTTGAACACAATGGTGGTGGTATTTATTATTTCAATTTCACAATATATTGTTGCGAAGGAAACAATTGTAGCCGGCAAACGTACCGTTCTCGTTACAATACTCTCTGTAGACTTTCTACGTAAGTTACATATTGCATCAATATAGTTGATTTGTGATTTTATAACTATTGTCATCATCATCAACGTACCTACCTATAGTATAGTGGGTACATTTATAACTGTAGATTACCTATTATACAATGTCGGATCGAATGATAACGGTGAGTAACGGTCTGGCTTGGAAAATTAGGCAAATGATTAATTATATATAATTATATTCCTCCACATGAGGCGTCATTAATAGCACCGAACTATGATAGAAAACAAAATCCTTAATTTAGTTTCGAACGCGGATCTAGATAAAAACTTAGATTACACAAATCATTTAATCCATTAAATAAAGAATTTTGGCTTTGCAATACCTGCTATGTAAAACGGTGTAGTTTACGTAGAGCATCCTGCCGAATAACACTTAATCGAAGAACCTATCAACATTTTTACCCACGATGGAACAGAGACGGTTTATGCGTTTGGGGGGTGAGGGAAAGTTTGTGCAAATCCATGTTGACATTTTTCTACAAAGGTTTGGTTGATGCATGTTCTTATATAGTGTTACTGTGACAACTCACCACCGGGTGCTGCAGTAAACAATATTTGAGCAAAACAATGTTGCAATTTTTGTCGAAAACTAATAGATTGATTTTGATGACGTCGTTGATGACACTTGACATCTGACACTTCTATCCCGAGATAAAAATCTTGTCTTGCCTTGACAGTTAATAAGTAGATTCAGCTGGTGGCGTGCTTTGCAGGTGACTTGAACCCGGAGTCCCAAAGATCTTGGTAGAAGGTAACGATAATAAGGTAAGGCTATTATATATTTATTTTAATTACCTACCCTTTACTCAGGTGAACAAGGTGGAATAAACCTTTAGATCTACCTATTCAGTATACAATTTTAATATGATATTTATTTCGAAAGATGTAAAAAGAAAGTTCATGACCGTAGCGTGTTATAATATGTAATATTCGAAACTAATTATTTGATCATTTCCTTTGGTCATCATTGTCATCTTTGGGTAAATCCGTTCGCATCTGAGGCCATACCATGGAGTCCGGGGTTCGCCTCTTCCAGTTCAGTCACGATACAGCTGTACTTTCATATTTTCCGTGAAGTCACTGACATCTGACCTCCAAAACCCACTGACGATAACGAAGTATTGCTGTTAGACCAGTTGTTGGACTTTTTAGGGCTCCAACCTCCAACTACTCGAGATGCTTAACTTGCTTGCTTTGCGAAAATAACCACCCCAATGCAAGTAGACATATTCATGCATAAAAATATGTGTTTGCATTGAGCGGGAACCAAACCCGTGTCCCAGTCCACTACCGCTACGCCACACAGGCTGTCTAATTATATATTTGATTATTTCCTTTGATATATTTCACACAGTCATCAAATAGAAATAAAAATTATATAGTCAACGTGCATAATGTTATACCAATTTAAATATTCACCCTTTTAACATTCAAATTTTCAACTGTGTGGTATCCCTAATAGTTGTAATGACATCATGCGGCACGGTGAGAATAAAGGACATGGAATGATATGGTATAATGGATTGAGTTATGCGTAGATATGCAATATGATAAACCACAATGAACTCTAGAGTACTTTTTCCATATAGTTCAGACCGATTAAGTGATTATGTGAATAATTCGGAAGTTTCTAATTACTTTAAATTAAAAAAAAAGTATTAAAATATACCTACAGTACGCAGGTAGGTACGCTTCAATCATTAAGTGAAAATTTTACCCAAACTATAGCACCATGTATACGTGTATACCTCAGAACACGTATCTTGGACCTAAATTATAAGATAAACGAGTTCCTGGCGCGCCCGGATTGTTTTGTAATAATCTTTCTTTAGTGAATTTAACTTGTCCACCGGTAGCCATAGTGTCCAGAGCTCACTGGAGAATTTGTGCTGTAAGTGGGATGACTAAAGGCTTGTCCTGCTTTGTCCTCTACACTGACACAGGCACAGTAACTTTGTGCTTACAGGATCGGCAGCGCGAGTGTGGCTTCCCTGGCGTTTCATAGGTTACGGTAACCACTTTCCATCAGGTGGGCCGAGCGCTAGTCTGCCACCTAAGTGGTATAAAAAAAAACAGAGCACATT
Organism: Eilema griseolum; assembly: GCA_963662185.1. Classification (NCBI taxonomy): domain Eukaryota; kingdom Metazoa; phylum Arthropoda; class Insecta; order Lepidoptera; family Erebidae; genus Eilema; species Eilema griseolum. Next base: position 15,281,402 of record OY759232.1, on the reverse strand, counting down.
TTGAATACATTTTAGGTCCAAGTTATATGTCCCCAGCAACACTCACCTGTGTTTCTTCATTCGAGAACAGTCTTTCTTCGAAATTTAAATTAACAAAAATAATTTGATGATTATGATGACATGATAACAGTATTCCATTCTCAGCAGATGCTTATGTTTATTAGTTTTTGTAAGAGGATACTCGTGACTCGACAGGTGAGTTTGGTTTGAGGTACCGAATATCTTGGTTGAGCCCTATAGGCACTTAGGCACACCCAAGAATCTACAACCGTGATGTTTATCATAAATTATCAAATATCTGTAATTCCTTTGATGTTAGGTACTAATGGTGCACAACTTGTCAACAACAGATTATTTGATGCAAACATTCAATGCCCACTTAATTCAGTTGGATGGTTGATTGAAGCTGGTTAAGACATAACATATCGAATTTGAGCCATCAAAGTAGATAGGGGAAAGCAATTAAAGTAAACACATTCATTTATATACTTAAACGTTTTAGTTAACTACCTTTATTTGCGTGTAGAAACCACTTCGAGCTTCATCTCACTGGAATTGGTGATCAGATGGGTATATTGGACTCAGCCTCAGATGCATGGCTCGAGTCAACATTAGTGCCCGGAATACGGTAATAGGCTCACCCCCTATTATGTGGGACCGAATACAATTATTGGTGAAATGTGGGTGTTAACTCTGCCTAACCCTCTAGGGACAAAGGCGTGATTATATGTATGTATTGGACTCGAACCGACTAAAACCGCGTGTTGCGCCTACATCACATCGGCCTGTTTGGACTGATCCCAGAACCCACAAGATAAAAAATTACCTTTTTCCACATCCAGTTCCATTTATTTTATTTTTTTTGTTATACCACTTAGTTGGCAGACAAGCACACGGCCCACCTGATGGATAGTAGTTACCGTGGCCTATGGACGTCTATAACACCAGAGGAGTCACAGTCGCGCTGCCAACCCTGTAAGTACAGAGTTTCTGTGCCGTCAGTAGACGACAATGCAGGACAAGCCTTTAGTCTTCCCACTGACAGCACAAATCCTCCAGTGAGCTCTGGCTACCCTACTCACCGCTGGGAATACAACACGAAGTTATTATAACCGCGGTATTCTGTAGGGCGGAGGTACTTCCCCAGTCGGACTGCTCAATCGGGTGGAAATACCGCCGTTTAGGTTAATGATGCAAATCTTTCGCATTTATTATATGATTTAAGATTCGACCGGGTAATAAATACATTAAAAATATTAAAAACCAATTGAAGAGCTATCTACCGACGCAAAAAACAATAACTAAAAATGTTAGCTATTGTATTTTGGGTTCTTAGCCTAAGATAATAACTATCTCTGAAGTTGATTGTAAGGAGGTATTTGTCGTCACATTTGAGGGATTGAGGTTGCGAGCCAGTACTCTGGCCCTCGATTCTACTAAAACAAAATCACTGCCATATCACAGACACAGCAAAATATGGCATTAAATTTTAGACTTTATTTCTATATGTTTAAGGCAAAAATTAAATGCAAAGTGTTTGATTACAATTTTACATTCACTCTGCAAAAAGCCTTTTAACGTTGTACTTTAAGCACATTTTTTTTTAAATCTAAAACTAAATCCGTGGGGATTTTGCGCACGTAAAGTGTATAGTATAGCGTTTTGGCGTTCAATGAATAAAACGAAACTTAGGACTCTGACTAAAGCAAAACATTTTGACAATCAAATACCTACCTATTCGTTAAATAAGAGCTCCTTTCTGTTGTACCCACAAATGTATGTACAATTGTAAATGTTGCGGTTTGATGCTTACGAGTAACAGCTATTCGTTGATATTCCCATCGGCATACAACAATAATATTGGAGCATTGTGCGCGGTCGGCGCGGGCGCAGTGCGGAGAAAGCGTTGCCGCAACAATGCACGCCCGTGTAGATGCGCTAGATAGAGCCTGCGAACTTTGAACCACGCTCTATAACTCTTCCGTACTCGAACTTATCCCTAGTAAGGAGAATCGACTCTTACCGGTTCTCGAGTCAGTATAGTTTCGTGGTTTATTCAACCAACTTTGGACCAAAGGATCTCGAGCCTTATATTATAAAGTTGGTACATTTGACATGCCACAATTTTTCTAGCTAGAAAAATTGTGGTCAAATAAAAAGAAAACTCAGAGTTGAAATTTGGCAAAGACTCTCTCTCGCAACTAGCACAGGTTTTCTCTTGGAGTTTGCGAGATCATACGACAGTAAATCCAATAAGATCTGTATACTTAAGCAAAAAAAGAAGAGGCAAAGGCTCTCACGCGGAACCACGATAAGATGATATGTACTTATTAGGTATGAGTAGAGACCCCGGGTTTCAAAATGAAAGCTTTGGGTTTCAAACCAGCACGACATAATATGTTATTTTATGTCACTGGTTTATATTATTACAATTTTATTTTCGATAGGCTGCTATGTGCTATTACTGTCAGAAGGTCATATTTTGGCCTTACAGAACCGGTCACGTACAGATTAGGATTCTTGGCCAATTACATGCTTATTTACACACAGATGAAAAAAAAGTTTCGTTGGTACATCCTATCAGAAGCTGAGAACGTTGAACTTGAGCATGAAGGCCACGAAATTTGAAGGTTCGAAGCTTGCATTGAACACGTTATAGTAACCTACAAGTTATAATCATATTTTAAGGAAAAGAGACAATTAAATTTATTAAGTAAAGTCCTAGTAGGGAGACGGCTCTACAAAATCGAAACACGCCGATCTTAGCTGAACTCTTCGGTACTCTTCTTCCCACTTGCCATATTCCGATCAGGCAAGGAGGTGATGGTAAGCTGTCACCCCAGCAGAAGCAGGCGGGCCATCCCCCACCCAAGTGGACCATCACAAAGCCATCTCAAGGTCAGTTTGGGTCCAAAGTGACTTAATAAAGTAGTTACCACCCTGGTAATTGAGACACTAGACGGTGTATAGTTTTAGTCGGTTCGAGTCCGACATCCCTACCTCCGCTGGCAGGCGATGCGGTGAGGTATCTGTTGGGAACATCAATATTCTGTCCTTGGTGGGAACATTCGAAAAGAAACAAAATGACTGCTTTTTGGCTGCAAATGTATATTTTATTAAAACGTTCCTTTGTTTTTGTTAATTTTTAAGAGATAAAAAGAGTTGGGTAACATAGGTACTCATGAATCTGCATATATATAGGTACATGTAGGTAGGTAGGTACATATATCACAATTTATAAGTTAACACTGCTGTAAAGGAGATGTAGATGCAAGAATGCGTTGGCGTGTCGACACGTATGCCACTAAGGCTAAGTTTTTATTCAATTATATCTGGTGAGCGTACGACATGCGTATTAAAATACCAATATGTTATTTTTATCTTTTGAACTTTACGAAGATGATGATAGCTAAAAGTTATTTATGTGTAATCGCTTTGTGACTTGTGATATTTCTATAGACAATTGAGTATTTGACTGACTAGTCAAATTAGCTACTTTTTACTAAACGTCAAAACGGTAAGTTACAAGGAAACTTGTATGGAATAACTTATTGTGATGTTATAATTAGTCAAATCATTTATTTCATTATAGGTTGGGTGGATGATTGAAAATGAATAAAGTAAGAATCGACGCAACTTTTGTCGCCCTTTTACCATTCTTAATTTAATAAGCTCAGATAAATAATTTAACTACAGGAAAATACCCAAATGTCAATATATAAATTGTAAATAAGACAACCGCGTGGTTCCCGGCACAGTCGAATTTGGGCCACCCCATCTTTTCCCATGTGGTGTCGTACAAGGCAACTAAGGGATAGGGCTGTTAAACATCAGACAGATATATACAGCCCAGACTCAGCCTCAGATGCATGACTTGAGTCAAAATTGTGCCCGGAAGACGGCAATACGGTCACCCTCTATTACGTGGGACCGAATTCAATGATTGGTGAAATGTGGGTGTTAATTCATCTCTGCCCAACCCTCCGGGGATAAAGGCTGGATGATTATATGTATGTATGTAAACAAGACAGACTTTATTGGTGCATTCACAGATGTGTTAAGTGAGCCTTAAGTGCTATCTATGAACCTGTGGGATTTGAACAAGATTCACAGATTGCACTTTTCCCTAACTTAGAAAAAACAGACAATTTCTTAGTTTATGAATTTTACTTTTTACTTTTTTACTTTTTACGGCTTTTACTTTGATTGGTGATATCGTCTCTACAAATCTATATCGACGTTTTTGAATCTAGCTTTATGTATAATCTACCGCCTAGACATAGTAAAATTGATTTTGTGATCGTAATCAGCGACTGATATTGATGAGCCACGACCCAATGTTCTGTTAGATCGGTGTTTCTTTAAAAAATATTATTAGTTAGATATCTACCTCTACCTACCTACTGAGCGAACTTGTCAATCTTTTTTACACTAGCTTTTATTTTTCTTCAAATTTATTCGGTTCATAATTCAAACGTGTAGGTATTTAACTCTTATTAGGTACGTAAGTGACTGAAAAACAAATAATTATTTTTTATACAATAGAGGCTAATCTGATTACGATATCCATCAGTGGCCATGGTCAAGAGACAGTGTATGCACAGCATAGTAGAAAAAGAAGTGAAACTTGCTCCCGCAAAAGTTAAGATAAACCAAATCCAACGCAGATGGTAAGTGTAGGTAGGTGGGTACATCATCGCTATTTCGACCTAAGTAATGAGAAACATGCAATACTAATGCAATACTATGAATGTTTACGTAAGTACATAAGTTACAAACACAGATAATATAATATAATCCTTATGTTACAACTTAACTTAGTACCTAGGTTACAAATCATAGTCAACACGAACAAAAGATCATAGGTACCACCTAAGAGCTCACTCACAAGCTTACATAACAAACTACCTACAGCATAAAAATCCGAAGCTCAAAAGTTAAAATAAAGTATAAAAGATAGTAAAACCATAGAGTTGTAGAGTACTAGGTGGAGAGGTGAACGCTCGCGTCGACATTACCACGACCGCATCATTACGGGCCGCACGCCGCACCGCCACAGCCTTTCATAACGTTTTTTTTTTATTTCCCTCCACTTTGTTGTTGACAAACTCATAGAAAAAAGCACTCGGGAATAAATTACAACGCGCTCTATTTATGTAATGAAAATGAGTAATGGAAAGAATAGAATAAGTGTCGCTTTTCAAATGTTCCCACGTTTGTAATAGAATCGAGGTACCTTAAACTAAACTTGATTACATTGGGAGTCAGAATTCGTAATTTTCCTATCTGTTTTGTCAGGTTAAATACACTATTTACTTCCTTTTTGGAGGTAAAATATGTATCTTTCTTCGTTTGTCCCTGCAACTTAAGTTAGGTACATGCTTAAGTTACATATTAGGGGGTCATGTCTAACGTGACCATTATACCTCACTTCGAGCATGACAGTCACGCTTTTTAGAGTTTTCTCCCACTATTCCTAAAATTTAAAAATATCCCACTGGGAAATACCAAACAGAAGTAGACAAATATTTTTGACGCCTGCGCTGCGCCGCGCCGCATCATGAATCTAGCTCTAGGTTACTAAGTACTATAGTTGCGGCACGCTTTGGTGGCCGTTTTGACACGACTGGTTTTGCTCGTTTTCTCTTTTTTAGTGCGCTTAATATTGGACAACGAACTGTAAGACGAATAACTAAAGAAGAATATGGCGAGACTGGCACAGAAGTAAATAAACTTCTCACACCAAAAAAGAGAAAACGAGCAAAACCAGTCGTGTCAAAACGGCCATCATAGCGTGCCGCGATTATAGTGAGCGTTAAGTTTCTAAACTGGCAAAGAGCAAGTTGAACTCTGGAACGGGGCGTGACTTCAAACTACCCAATAAGTAACAGACCTATAATTCGACCCATGATGTGACTTCACTATTGTCTAACTCTAACAGCATAGGTAGATAAGTATTATAGCAGGTACCTATATTTCCTTTGGCGCTACCAGCGTATATTCGCTAAAATATAATAATCAAAACCACCAAGAATTTAGCATCGTCTTGTATTTTTTTAAGATTATTACAACCGAAATTACTAAGATTCCCTCTAACCCCTGCTAAGCTAAATTGCTTGTGCTAAGAGTGGGTTCACGTCGCTATTATAATGATCAGAATTCGAACCTCCCGGGTATTCCTAAAAATTCTGGTCATTATAATAGCGACGTTTTCGTTTCGTTCGGAAGCCCGACTCCTCAACCACTAGATTAATTAAATAAATTCACTCATAATTTTAGTATGTTGATAAGTAGGTACTTTTCCTCTTCGAAACATCAGGGGTTTTCTCATAGTCCAACTCGAATGCACAACTAGTTGTGCCAAGTAAAATAGTATTTCCTTATGGCACTATGCAAAATCTGCAAAAAAAAATTGGATAGATAAGTATCTACTGTACACAAATTTCTGTTAGTGACAATTTCATGTTAACTTACAATAACTATAGGTATACATATGATAGTTATATAACACTGTAGGAACTAAACATAAGAAATGGCTAGGTAGGTACCTAGTACCTACCGTCACGGTAGGTATACCGTGCATCAGTGTATATTGCGTCAGCCCTGACTTCCGGCTACCGGTAAGACCTCATGATAACTAAAATCCAATAGATACCATCTTACTTAACGCTGCCACCGCTGTTTATACACGGATCTTAATTGGTGAAGTGATTTGAAACAGGCAAGCACCTAAGTACCTACATTCACCACTTTCGATGACCTTGTGATATTTAAAAAATAACAGTTGTCCGTACGTATAACTTGTACATTATTGATTTAGCATGGTTTTGGTTCTCGACCTACTAGATACTAGTTATTATTGTATGGCGCCTCCTTCTGCGAGCAAGTAATGCTCGTGAAGGAGGAAGCAGGGCGGGAGCGGCAGCGTGAGCGACGAAGGACTGGAAGCCAAGCTGCCCGCGTACGAAGGCAACTCGGGTGTCGGAGGTCGATGAATGACCTCCGCCCCCCATGAGCGCAGGCCTGGGGGTGACGGGTGGAGCCGCCTGTCACCCTGGCAGAAGCAGGGCGCGACTCGCTCGCGTCCCCATTTCCGGGGATGAGTTGGGGACTCTGTGGTCCCCACACCCGAGGAGAGGGCCAGATCGAGAGAGAAGGCCCTGGGTCGGCCGGGGTGCGAGGGATATGCCTGTTAACCTCACCTTCGGCAACCAAAAAACGACCCACATGCGTCGTGCGTTTTGGTCGGTTCGAGTCCGACATAACCTCTTCCACCGGCTCCGGTGAGGGGGTATCCGTGGGGAAATTGCGCACGTAAAAAAAGTTATTATTGTATAATATTCAGTAGGTGGTACAACTTCCTCATTACCTACCTACGTATTTATCTGTATAAAATATTAATAAGCAAAAGTCTGGAACGAATTTCCTTCACCGTCTTTGCGCCCCTATTGTATTCGTAGCTCTCATATCGGAGTTCAGGAACCGTCTTACGTCTTTTTTCCTCCACTTCGCACGGTTTTGTGTATCTAAAGAAGTGAGACTATTGGCACGCAGGTCATCTTATACAACGATTAGACAGGGTTTCTTGAGCCTATCCCTCTTACCGCCCGAAGAAATTCGGGCCGTGAGATCCCGGCTCGATAGGGCAATGGTGGCGGAATGGGAGATACGACTTGGGCGACCAGGCGCAGGGCACGCCGTAGTAGCGGCGGTAAGACCCATCATGGGGGAGTGGCTAGAGAGGCCACACGGCAGCCTCTCGTACCGTCTGACGCAGATGATCACCGAGCACGGATGCTTCGGAAAGTATCTGCGTCGGATGCAGAAAGAGCCAACGTCCGAGTGCCATCACTGCGATGCGAGGGAGGACTCAGGTCCGCACACGCTCACCGAGTGTCCGGCGTGGGAGACGCCGAGACGGGAGCTTGTGGCGGCCCTGGGAGTGAGGGTTCTCACGCTCTCCACCTTGCTCGCGGCGATGGTTCGCTGCGCGGTTGCGTGGGCGGCCGGCGCCTCCTTCTGCGAGCAAGTAATGCTCGTGAAGGAGGAGGCGGGGCGCGAGCGGCAGCGGGAGCGACGAAGGATCGCAAGACAAGCTGCCCGCGTACGAAGGCAACTCGGGCGTCGGAGGTCGATGAACGACCTCCGCCCCCCATGAGCGCCGGCCTGGGGGTGACAGGTGGTGCCGCCTGTCACCCTGGCAGAAGCACGCCGCGGCGGTGGCGCGCGTGGCGCGCCTCCCCGTTTCCGGGGACGAAGTCCCCACACCCGAGAAGAGGGCCAGATCGTGAGAGATGGCCCTGGGTCGGCCGGGGTGCGAGGGATATGACTGTCAACCTCACCTTCGGCAACCAAAGCGACCCACAGGCGGCGTGCGTTTTAGTCGGTTCGAGTCCGACATAACCTCCTCCACCGGCTCCGGTGGGGAGGTATCCGTGGGGATTTAGCGCACGTAAAAAAAAATCCCTCTTACCGGGAATACTTTAAAGTTTAAACCCTGCATTATTGGTTAAAATGTTTACTTGTTAGAGTGCTACATTTTACCTACGCAGAATGTTTTAGGTTAATATTATGAGCAATAATTCTTACGACTAAAATCTTCATTTTATTCAAACAATTTCGTATTATGAGCTAATCGCGATGCATGGCTGTAAGCCGCAACATCAAAGGTTGTTCTGAATGAACAGCGGAACGTCACACGTTCCATTTATCGCCCATCTCCCTATTGTTGGCACGCGGACACGTCCTCGAGTGCCCACATCAATACCTAATAACCATATTTAGAATACTAATGTAATAAAGACGACAATGCACAATAATTTTAATTCCAATGTTTATGGAATTTTTATAGAAACATTTTTAAGCAGATAATGATATCTGTGACTTGTAGGTTTTGGTCTCACTATTGAACTGTAATTTTAGACATAGGTAAACAAACCAAAGCTTTTTTTATACTGGTAACGTCAATTAGACTTCGCCTTGCCTGATGGTAAGCTTAAGACAAAGTCTCAGAAAAGAGGGTCACCATTACTTACATATACCATGTGACAAGGGTGACACTCAGCCCCGCTACCTTTTGTTTTGGAAAAAAGTATTAAGAAGGCCGCATGCAATTAAATAAAATCCAGAAGTCCCCATAGCCGAAGTCGTGGTCACAAATGTATATTGTAATAAACAGACATTAGAAACACAGACTTGAAGCTACCTTTTGTTACAATGCCTATTGAACTTTATCGATTTACTGATGGTAAATGGTGCAGTGGTTTCAAGGGCCATGTTATGGGTTCAATCGTCACATGTTCATGTCCACATATATCGTTGCGAGTACGTGAAAGTACTGCAGGGGAAATTGCAAATACGGTAGAGGAGGTCACCCGCCCAGTCAATGGTATCCCCACTGGAAGTAAGTAATGTGTAGGAACTTTCCAAATCTCCTACTAGTGTCAGTTTTTACGGAACATTCATATTAAGGAAATGAAAAAATTTATTACTAGCTGACTCGTCCCAGCTTCGCCCATGGTATATTTTGATACTTTATATCTTCCTTTGAATTCGCATTTTAGTCTTAAAATAATGTATAGCAAATTGACGGATTTATTGACATTTATGGTCCCTGCTCCGCTCCCGTAAGTAGTAGCGCGATGATATATAGCCCTAAACCTACGTCGATAAATGAACTATTCAATACAGAAAGATTTTTTCAATTTAAAGCAGTAGTTCCTGAGATTAGCTTGTTCAAACAAGCAAAGAAACACTCATACAGCTTTATAATAGTAATATAGGTTTTAAATTTCCGCTACTCGCTCTCAATGGGTCAGACGCTCAAGTCATTATACTTAAGTTACCTGCATGTGTGTGTGCGCGTTCTAGATAAAAGCGTATCATTTGAATGTCCAGCAGTCATCCTTACGCATAATTATATATTACTCGGAAATTGCTACCACTCGTATGTGACATTGTCGTGAACATAACTACTTATAATACGACCTGGAAATAGGTAGGTACCTACATAATGATTTGTGATTTGGATGTAAGAAGTGGTAGTATCTAAAATACTACTACAATATGAATAAACCTGACTTCCTGTCATGGACAAGCAGGACAAGCTATTTAGAACAGATATAGTGTCTCGGTCCCTGGGGAGGCGGGAGTGAACTTCGTTCGAATTTGGAACGGGATGCCCCTGGTGTTACACATGTCAATAGGCCACGGTAACCACTTTCCATGAGGTGGGTGCCACCTATAAGTAATGAGTTAATTGACACCTATTTCAGCCATAGTGCACTTTTTGTAGAGGACTAAGATATATCAGTAAATATAATAATTATATTATTTTCAATCACGGGTAAAATATAATTAAAAGACCCGGAAATGAGTACATTTATTTTGTTTAGATAACTCGTAGTGTTGTTCTTGGTTCTAAGTAGTTGCCAAAGCCGTTTTTTTGACGATCGAATTTTTCAAACGAAACGTGTGCAAATTATTATTAAAATGTTGTTTATTGAAAAACATTTTACAGTGCAATACATATTTAATTGACTAAAAAATAAATTCATATCATCTCAAATTGACATTACATAATTTCTCATAAAAGTATGTATATTAAAATTAATCATAGTTTTCGATTACTAGTGTGCTCATACATGTATATCTAATGCCGGGTATACACCAACGAACCGGAAACAAACAAACGTAAATGAGTCTCTTCTTATTCCCAGAGTTCGGGGTCCGCTTTTTCAAGTCTAACTGCGGGAAGTTCATCGAAAACTTCGATATTTCATAACAAACGCAAATGAGTGAATCGCTTGTTTTTACTCCATACACACTATGTTAGCCTCCATTTATTTGGAGTATAGACACCATTACGGTAGTTTATCATTACAAGTTCCATAATTAACTTTTAAAAGGAATTCTTACCTTTACGTAGCACCTCTGTCTACGTATAGGTATGTATTCCTGTTCAAAGTATCTACGCTTTTTTCACGTATTACCTAAAATGATGACCTTTTAAATCACTATTGCTGTCTAGTATAGCATGAAAAATATTTGTCAAAACTAAAATCAATTCTAAATTACCAACACTAAAGTTGATTTCGGTTAACCAGCTTTGGTTGTTTATTCGTAGGTATCAAAGCTGTAATGATAACCTACGTGTAATGAGCACACTTAACAATATTACAAAATTTAATTTCGGCCGTTCTGTTAGGTACATATCGTTACGTTGACATCAATTACATCGACGAGTACTTATCTATACAAACTTTATCATAATATTTTTATCACATTTTAATATTATTCAAAGCTCTCGCATCGCAATAATAGCAATATACGGTAACCAAATTTGATTTAGCAGGTCGGGCAAGAGAGATCAAAGTCGATTTTTTAAATTATGCCCTCTATCGCATACCGCATGTTTTAGAGTAGTTAGAACCGGAGTTATAATTTTTATATTTTCTAAAGAAAACGGTTTTAACTATCGATAGTTATCGTCACATATGATGCCCTCAACTCGCGAGAGTAAAGAGACTTTGGTGCACACTAAGGATACCTAGAAAAAATCACTTTTAGTGATAAAATGGCCGCTTTTCCTGCATTTTACTGTAACTGTATCTATGTACGTCTGTAATAATATTGATGTATTGATGTTAAAGAATTATCTATCTACCTGCACACCGGTTAGTTATCAAACCAATCATAGATATCTATAATGGGTGGATTGACACTTGACACACCGCTGTAGTCGCGCCCCGCGCTTTCCTCAAAAGAAACCTAGAAAATGCGTACTGTGTCACACCTTTATCCCTGGAAGGTTAGGTAGACGTGAATTAACACCCATATTTCAAGAGGGGTTAAAAGGGGGTGAGCCTATTGCCGTCTTCCGGGCACCATTGTTGACTCAAGCCATGCATCTGAGGCTGAGTCTGGGCTGTATATATCTATCTAAAGTTAAACAGCCCTATCCCTTAGTCGCCTTAGTCCCTGTGCATGCGGTATCATATATAACGATAACTATACTAAACATACATACGAGTACATATAAAGGTATCACACTGTCCGTCCGATGTATCATCGGCAAGTCGATTTTAACCGGACAATCATTATTCTTGTCGACATGCCAAATCAAAAGCCGGGAACTCTATTCAATATGTACAAAAAATCAATCATTTATTTTTATTCTAAATGTTGTTTTTGTTAATACTTAAACTCTAATATATTTTTGTTTTCTGGTTAATTCAATTAAAAATGCATAAAATGTTGTAATTTTGATGTAAAATAATGATGGGTAAGTTGAAATTCGGACCGATTTTACATATGCCTCAAAGCAAACCCTAATGTGGATTTCTATAAAACCACCAGAGAATACATGACCACATCTATAGTGTGTTATACAGACAGATCATATTGTAGGGACGATAGCTCGAAATTAAAATGGTCTGCTAGTAACACGAACTTCCAATAAAGAATGAATTTCCACATATACAACTGAAGATATTGGCATTTTTATATTTTTATACGTAAAGGTCCTTCTAACATGACATGACCATAATAGTTTAATATTACAATTACAATTTGTCAGTTATCAGTTATTATTAATAAAATAGGGGGTAAATCGATTACTTTTAAATTGGCCTTTTCATACTTAGATATTTTTCATGCCACATTTATAGTTAGATATCCCATTCGATAGTCTCAGAAGTCGTTTTTCTGATACAACTGGGAACTATGCTAAGAAAATGATGATGATGATAGTGATGATTGTGATGATGATGATGATGATGGTGATATGATGATGATGATAATTATATTGCAATGCGCTAAGTTTATAATAGAACATTTTGTTATCGTTGTTTAAATATATATTCACATATCTAAGTTCGGTGTTTAATCCATTTTGAAACAACTTAAGTATGTAAAATAATATAAGAGATACAGCATTCAAATCTATACATTTATAATACGTTTTACATAAAGGAAAAATTAACCTACGAACATCAAAATATGCATACATTCTTAAATTATTTAAATAATAATAAGTTATCATAAGTATCTTATAATATTCTTCTTATTTTGAAGGCATCAAGGGACAACGTGATAAGATTATTTTTGAATGGCAATTCAATTGTATTTTATTATGTACAAAGGAATCATTAGAATACGAATTTCAAAATATACATATACTTATAAAACATACATATTTATACATATTAATTTATTAGGATTCTTCTTATTTTGAAGGTGTAATTTTTTAATGGAATTAGTATTTTATTTCTTTTTTTCTGTATAGATAAAAAATGTTTATGAATAAATTTATTGCGTTGTACAAACACCTCAACTAGATCGTGATATCACCACCAAGGGGTAAATCGGGATGAGTCACACAATTTTACTGGTAATTTGTTATTTGTTTAAATATGAACATAACCTAATTTTATATACAGTACTTATTTGAATTAAAATATATACATATTGAAAAGTAATGTAAATAGAACACCATCGGAATGTATTAATATTAATTTAATAAGTTTAAAACTTCCTTTTTTTTTGTATAGAGCAAGTCTTATCATCCCACACTGGGGTACTGGCAGTGTAATAAATAAAAAATAATGAATGCTTTTTCACGCCTCGGTTTAACATGTTTACGCGGATAAGAAGTCTTTTGAGCTATCTGCCGTTTCGATCAAAATTTTATTTCGCACCGACCACGCCTATACCTAATAGTGTCGACTTTTATAATCCCATAAGAAAAGCTTTTAACTTTTAAAAAAATATAAAAATGAGTGGAGTTAATGTGAATATTTAATATTATTTGATAAAAATTTTCAGCTTCTTTCAGAACGGTGGGTTTATACGTCTATAATACATAAAAGCCTCTCGATGTTTTATTAATAAAAATAATGAAAGGTCACATAATATAGGATTTGCGACATACATTTACATAATTTCTGATCGATAGAAGTTACTGAATTCGTAAGATGGAAGCCCCTTTACTTAATATTTTTTTTTTACAAAATATAATAAATAGTAATGGTACCATGGTAAACTTAATACGTATGTTTTAGGCCCAGTACCATAACTATACAATTTTTTGCTGGGTTGGGGAGCAATGCTGCGGCTGGTGTTGATGGCATCTCCGAGACAAGCAGGGGCTGTATGTCACGGACATGAATATGATGAGGTAAATTCGTTTAAAATTTTATATTCATAAGAGTCATATTTTAACTATATGTAACACTGTACAGCTGCATAATACGGTTTATGGTTTAAAAGAGTAGATCATGTAAAAAAAATTGCTAACGTAATCACCGGTAACTTCCAGAGATTGAAAAATGCAAGTTGTAGAATAATTCGGCACAATAGAAGTTAAACTTAATTAAAATGTAATGCGTTTATTACTTACCTACTCTTATCCTCTAAATACATTTACAAAACATAATCCCTTTCTAAGAATAGGTCCAAGGAGCATTCTCAGGGCACTTTTGTGCACCAATCAGAAACCGTCACTCGAGGCCAATGCTACTCGTGATAGGACACTAGCTTGCTGATTGCTCCGCGAACATACCCTATTAAAAGAGAGAGATTGAATAAATCAATTACATATTTTATGTGTTTAAATGGTTTTCATTAGGCCATGTTGGTTTACAAAGAGATCCTTAAAGTTATTGTAAAATCTTGGTTTATGTTATAGCCTATTTAGAATATGTTTTTTATACATTCTACACAATTATAAATTCAGCACTTTTATCGGCGATAACCTTTCTTTATTTACGTGAATTTAAACGAAGCGGAATTCACGGTCAACATCTACCGTCTGGGTTTGGGTGAAGGCTTCAGTATGATGTACAGACTGATCTAGACTGGCAGGGTCCTCAAAAAGATACCAGGACATTAAAATCTTTTTGAGTACTTTGCTGGTCAAGATCTATTAGGTGCTAATTGTACTTAGTCCGATATTTGATAGAGAGAATGCGCAAAACAGTTCCCCGAGCACGAAAATTTTTCGTATTCGTATCGAGAGAACGGAGCATTGCGATGGGCCGCTTGTCTACTGTGAACCTGATTGTGTGTGAAGACAGCCAATCGCAATGCTCCATTCTCTTGATGTTTATCTTACTATTACGATAGTTTTTCGTACTAGGGGTACTGAAGCGAGTCGATCTTAGCCGGCACCTCAATTTACTCCCCGACGTGCCAAAACTCGAATACTGTACTAATATCGCCGATGTCAGTTCAAGGTCTACTTTTTAAAACATATTTTCCTAACAATGACTAGAGTTAATTATCGTCATCTGTTTTATTGTAGTACTGTTGCGCGACATCGTAGAGCTCTCGTCGTAAATGCTGCGCTTGCGCACGTAACTGCTGTTCGCGCGATCTTATCAGTTGGTACTGCTCCTCACGGGCTTCTGTGTGCTGCTCGATAAGCCAACGGAGATAGAGCTCTGAAAATAAAAAAAAAACATGATCTATACTTTTGTCCCGGTCGTAACCGGCCCTCTCTCGAAATCCAGCCTCGGCACTGCGAAACGGCTGAACCTCGATATTTATAGTGAAGTGACTGCCATCTGTCCTCCACAACAAAACTATTGACGATGCATGGAGACCTCTCAATATCTTTTTAAATACCCATCCTAAGATCGGCCTGACTAGTATTGCATAATCTTGCAAATGTGTTTAAAAATATAAATAACATAATAATTTTAAAAGTTGTATGGGTAATGGACTGCTGAGACGAGGTCTCGGGTTCGATTCCAGGTTTACCATGGCACACACCAATGACTTTTCGATGCTTTTCTAAGTTATGTGTGTATATATCGCAGGTTTATAAGTGCCCGGTTAATGGCAATAGGCTCGCCCACCTGTTACATTGGGACCTAAACATAAACTGGCGAAATGTGCGTGCTAGCACCTCTGCCTACCCCTTCGGAGATATAGCCGTGAGTTTATGTTATGTATGTTATGTTAATTCCTAAGTATTAGTGACGTACCTTCCCATATAACGAAACTCATAGGGGCTACCGAGGGCCATATTACGTTGGGCGTGGGGTCGTACAGAGGGTTGATGTACTTGGGCAGCTCGTCGGGCTGGTTGAGCCACGACCACACACTGGTTGTCTGAGTGTGAACGCCGCGGATCTCACGCTCCTGCTCGTTGTCGCATAGGAACGTGCCTGAAAAGTCATTAACTCAATTACTCATAAGAATTTACACGTTCAAACACACATTGATCCGATAGATTTTATCAATTACCTAAGACGGGGCTTCGAAACCCATGATTTTCCATTATTGTATGGGAATCTCCCGGATTTGTTAAAAATTATGAACTCCTCCGTTCCCTTGAGTTGACGATAAATAGCTTATAACCTTCCCGATAAACAGACTATTCAACTCAAAAACTATTTTTCGATTCGAACCAGCAATTCTATGGTGTTTTATTTATTTATTTATTAGTAATTAGCAATATAAGATTACTGTCTACACCTAAGCGCTTATATGCTATAGATTAAGCATTACACTAGATTGCATTTAAATACATTCAAATTAAAAGTACTTCGTTCATTCTTACAGTTTGTCAAATAATTAGGTAAACAATCATTTAATAAATAAAATTCTGAGATTAGCGCGCTTAACCAAACAAACAAACTGTCAAGCTTTATAATATTAGTATAGTTAAAATAAGACTGAGTTGAGAAAAGGATTGGTGGATGAATTTTCGTCAACATTATCCGAGCGTCAGCCGCGGTTGCCTCCAAAGCTCACACTCTCGAGCCGGAATCCGGGCCGTCTGACCCTATACCAGATCTTCTTCCGTCAATCAACAAATGTACCAGCTAGCAGTTAAGGTTGACTTGGGTACCGACGATCTTGTGATCCTTTTATGTCGTATAGGAGTTAACGAATACTTTTGACATTTTAATGAATTGCTTAAAGCAATTAATATGCTAACTATTCAAATTAAACAAATCGATTTTTATAGGAAACAGTGAATGCTCAAATGGGACATGAACCTGCGACCAGTTCCTCGCCACTGAGCACTGAGCTACCGAGCCACGACATGAGCATTTGAAATTCTCCTATAGATACAACCATCTTGGGGCAACGGTCAGAGCATTCCCCCTGTTAGGGTCTGGTCGCGTGTTCAAGTCCCGCCTGAGCATTCACTTTTCTCAATCTGAATCGATTTTTTTTAGAGTACTATAGCCTGACAAATTCGTTGGTGACACTCCCATGGTCCGCGCGGGTGGTGAGGGACGTAATTATCGATGACCGTTACACACGGTACTAATTACGTTACGAATATGTCTAAAGATATCCCTGTGAAATATCTTACATTGTCTAAATTGATTGATGTTGTTTTTTTAAATAACTTGCTTTGGCCCGCGACATTCATCGCGTGAAGCGTTTAAAAAAACTACTACTACTTGGAAAAAAATTAAAAAATAGGAGCATTGTACATTTGTAAGTAGTTGAAAAAATCTGAGAAATAAAACATTTTATGGTTTGTTTTAATTTTTAATACCAATATTAAAAAAAAAAACAGAATAAACATACATCATTTAATCAAAGTCATCACAGTCCATGTCGTGTTCCGAACTATCTTCGCTGTCGTAATCCGAACTATCAGAATCATCGTTTAATGATATAATAAACGTGTCCAACTCATTGTCACATATACGATCGTCGTTGTAGTATTTGTCCTAATTTTTAATTCTGTGATCATCGCATTTTTTCCATTTTTCAGCAGTGTAATTAGCAAACAAGGTTGCAAGAGCGTCTTTCTTCTGATCTAATGTAGAATTGACATAATTCCTTGCCAAGTCGCCTTTTATATCACCCCATACCATCTCGATTGGATTGAGGTCGGGATGGTATGGAGGTAAACGAAGTACTGTGTGTCCACCCTGATTTAGAATTTCATCCACTGTATATTGTTTTGGTAATGTTTGGCTGTTAATTAAAATAATTAAATCACATTTACGCAACGTTTCGTCAAATGGAACATTATGTTTTGTTAGCCAATCTTGCATTACCTTTTTTGTACAACTCATTGTTGGTTTTTTTTTCAATTTGTTTACAGTGGTACGCTGCGTTATCCATGACTATCACAGAATGACTTGGAATATTAGGCAGCAGTTGTTCTTTTAACCATTTTTCGAAATTTTCCGAGTCCATATCTCCGTGATAGTCACCGCTTTTGGAATGCGATTTAAATATCAACAGGCCATATTTAACGAACCCAGTTCGTCCACCAGCATGTACAATAATTAACCTAAGTCCTTTGCCAATATTTGTCAATATTCCACGTTCATTGGTAGATTGCCAGCAGTTAGACACAGTATGCGATTGATTGACATATGTCTCGTCGAGATAAAATATTGCTCTACCTTCATTTCGATATTTTTTGATAGCTAAAAGATAGTGCCACCTTAAAGACGTAATGTCAGGGCGCTCAATGAGCAGTTTTCGTTTGGACTGGCATTTTTTATATGTAAAACCAAGCCTCCGCAAAGTATTTCTTAAATACTCCCGAGAACAGTCTAATATACCATCTTCCTTTAAATCAGCGTTTATTTTTCTTAAAGTAGGGACCTCTTTCTTAACGGTGTAATATTGTGTTATTTTCCTCCGAATAACACCTTCCGTAAAGTTATCAATTATAATACATTTCTTTGCAATTTTGTTATTCTTTGGAGATTTGAAAGTAGCAGTACCATCATTTTCACACAGCAATTTTCCTTGGCGAACAATATTCCTAACTGTAGTATTCGATAAACCCGTTACATTAGCCACTAAGTTTGCCAAATTAACATCGTTTTGATTATCAAACGAAGCTGGATCATCTTTGCGATTTTTAAAAACATAATATTTTCGCGTTCAGTAAAAATACTGATTGTGCATCTAATTAAGTTCAGAATGATCACCACCCACCCCGAAATGGATAGGTTAGGTTAGAAGACTAAGGCGGGAGCGAATTGAATCGAAGTGAATTTGGATTATTTTGTCGTACAAAATGTACTCTTTTTGATATACGTTTAAATACCATTCTTTTTAAAATAGTTATATACATTGTAAGTAATTTGTTTAGCTTGACGTCCAATAACTTTGCCTATCGGCGGACTCATCTTCATATATTAATATCGTGTGCGTTTTGTGACGTGCGACCGTACTCAATATGTGTTGCCGTCAACAGCGACGACGCGCAACTGAATGACGGCTCTGAGAGCCAGCCTCCACCCCGCGCTCGTCTCTTACTCCCCTCGCTGTCTTTCGTCCCCCGCGCCCGCAGATCATGGGAGTGTCACGAACGAGCTTGCCAGACTATAGTAACTGATTTTTTAAATATACACGTCACGTCAATTGTACTTCGCCTCGTATTTTGGTGAGTTGAAGGCCTAGTCTCAGAAAAGAGAGTCACCATTACATACACATACCATGTTACAATGGTGACACTCAGCTTGGCTAATTATATGCTTTGGGACTGTACAAAGAAGGAAACACGTAAGCTGGTACTGAATTCCAGACGTTAATTTTTTTTTTATACCACTTAGGTGGCAGACAAGCACACGGCTCACCTGATAGGAAGTGGTTACCGTGGCCTATGGACGTATGCAATACCAGCGGTGTTATACTCGCGCTGCCGACCATAAAATATGCCGTTAATGGTGCGACAAAAGAACTACTACAGTCCGTCAAATCTAAGAAGTACCGTTTGACAGTTCTGACAATTGAATGATAGGGATGGGATGAAAAAATCGATTACTATAATATCCGAACTTTAAGAGATCGATTACTATAATATCCGAATTTTAAGAAATCAATTGTTATAATTAAATAAAAGAAATGTTTAGGATATTTTTTTATTCACTACTAGTACTAGTATCGTCGTCTTCGTCATCATCGTCATTTAAATTAATGACCAGTTGATTGTCCATTACATTATCAAAGTGTACGTCTCTTTCGAAGTCGTCCATTATTATTTTCTTTGTTTTTTGTACTACTTTACTCCAATCTTCCTGTGTAACTTGGGCACATGCTTCCTTTAATAAACCTTCCATTTTCTTGACACTGAAGGGTGGTTTTGTGTTGTGTCTTGCTGCATAACCTGTAAAACAATAATGTAACTATTTGATAGCAGACGAAAACCATTGTTTAAATTACAAATGTTAGAAGTACTCGTGTTATTATTATAATATTATAAAATATTACCTTTAACTTGGGCCCAAATCAGTTCAATGGCATTATATTGGCAATGGTACGGAGGAAGTCGTATGACTTTGTGCCCGTGCTCTTCGGCCAATTGGTCAATTACATATGTCGGTTTTGGTGGTTTATGCAATTTCACTAACTGTAATAATTCAGCTTTTAATAGTGACATGTCGGCATCCACTCCTTTTCTTTGCAGCCATGCCACCAAATCTGCTTTCTTATTGGCTGACGTAGGTGCTTTATCAATTTGCACAGAGTGGTATGGGGCATTATCCATTATAATTGTGCTGTTAGGAGGGATATTCTGTAATAAATTTAAGAACCACTCTCGGAACCTTACTGCGTCCATTTCTTCATGATACTCTTTAGTGCTTTTGGATTGGAAAGCTAATAAAGAGTTTTCCACGAAGCCTGTAGACGCTGACCCAGCATGGCATATTATGAGGCGTCCACCTTTTCCTATCGGCACCTTCGAGCACGAAGCTTCAGAATCATCAGTCCATGTTTTCGGCACAGAATGGTTGGAATTTAGCCAAGTTTCGTCCAAAAATATTACATTATCCCAGTTTATAATTTGTTTAACTTCGCGCAGGAATGTTAGTCGCTGCATAATTATGTCATGTCGCTCCATAACAATTTTTCGTTTGTCAACTTTTTTGTATCTGAAGCCAATTCCTGTTATTACCGTTCTCAACGACTCTATGCTTCCCTTATACAGCCCGGCATCTTTTAAAGTTGCACATAACTTTGCCAATGTTGGAAATTCGCCTCTTGTAAAATACCCGTATATATGGTTTCTAATAGCATGACTATCGAATTCATCGATGCCTGTCACAGGTTTATTTCTTTTTCGTTTTTTCGGTGTGTGAAGTACGTTACTGTCACTCCCCGAAGGCCCATATTTTTCACTTAATATTTTGCCAACGGTGCGGCTACCAATACCGAGAGCTTCACCGACGCGATCCCGAACTTGTGTAACTGGCAGTAGAAGTCCACCATTTTGAGATTCACGCTCAAAATACTCGTGTAATTTCACCACCAATTCACGAGCCTGGCTGTTCAAAGTACGTCCTCTTTTCGACATTATTAATAAACACTTGCTTAGTTCGGAGTCCAGTATAAATATTGCCAAGGTAAACGGATAAAGAATGATCAGTCCAGAAAAGTAATAGCCAAGTCACAAATTGTAAAACACAAACGAGAAAGCAAGTACGCGCACAGTCAGCTTCCAAGATGGCGAGAGACTGCTGACGCCGAACCGACCGAGCGGACCGCGTGCGCTTGTAGTTGGCAGTGTTGCCAGAAAAAAAAATTGTAGAGACTTGGACACCTGCGATTTTGCCTATTGACCTAAAAATAATTAAATTAATTTATTTTAGGGTATCTGTGTATTCAGTGCATTATGCGGTCGCGCAGTAACGT
Source organism: Eilema griseolum (assembly GCA_963662185.1). Lineage (NCBI taxonomy): Eukaryota > Metazoa > Arthropoda > Insecta > Lepidoptera > Erebidae > Eilema > Eilema griseolum. The sequence goes on along the minus strand of OY759232.1, from coordinate 15,259,775 downwards.
CGTTAATTTATAACATCAGGCAACAACATTTTTGTGAATGGGTTCTACATACCTTATTTTTATTAGTTTTAGACGTAGAAATAAGACTTAGAAGAAAAAATTGTAATTGTAAAATCAATGGATGTGCTTGTTAAAAATTTGTTTATTTCTCTGTAATATGCAAACCCATACTATCATACACAAAAATAAATGTAAAAAACACTATCCCTGACTCCATTTACTATTTCGACAGCGTTAGCGCGAGAAACCCCGACTTATTTGGGCGCGAAAATCAAAAATCGACAAATCGCTTTCGACAACTTTTTAAAGAAGCAAATATATTTGATTTATAAATACGTATTTTTGGTGAATGGGTTTTATCTCATATTTTACGATTACATAACTATTTAGTTATGTAATCGTAATATGTGAGATAAATCCCATTCACATGAAAAAATATTTGTTTGGTTGTCAAGTGTAATTTGTAAATAATACATTCGATTTTTCGTATATGTAAACGATTTTTTTGCATACAAGTGTATCCGAAGAGTCGCAACACTACGTGCAGTGACCTAACTACGTAACTTTGTAATGCGGTCAAGAATATAACTATTAGAAATTATTTACTGTGTAAATATGTGTTATTTTGCTTTGTTTGAAAGTTTTCAATTACATTTAGATATTAAGAATTGTACATTTTTAGATACAATAATGAAATCTTTCTAAATTCATGGTTTTATGAAAAAGGTTATCGAAACTGAATAATGTACGTATGAACAAAGTTGTTTCGGTTTGAAAAATATGAAACGTCAAACGGTACCTCTTAGATTTGATGGACTGTAGTAGTATTTCCATAACGTTAACGTTAGAAGTCGGTTCATGCCAGCAGTGTACAGGATTTAGTATTCAGATCAGGATTCGTACTCAGGACCTTTCGACCGTAAGACCGCCTCTGACCATTAAGCTGCCGATGTATCTTTTAAAAAAGAAAATGTTTCAAGAACTTACCAAACTGACTAGCATAAGAATGTTCAAACAGCGTGATGAGGAAAGACTGCCGATACTCGAAACTGCAAGGGAACTGTTCCAAGAACTGCCTCACACAATCTAGGAAGAGAAGGAATACGGGAGCAGCCTTCGGTGCCGAAGTGTATGGACCGCAGCGTTGTCGAGCACCCCAGGGGTGACCGGCTTGGATCCATTCTCGTTCAATTAGGGCTTGGAAACTGTTGAAAATAGTAAGTTATAACATGCATTTTTCTAATTTGCAGTTAGCAGTTTGGTGTCCAGAGCCGTACCAGCCCCACCTATTAGTACATGCTAAACAACAGACAAGACTCTAGCGCAGCCTTTCAATTAGGGAATGGCAGTATAAACGGAAGTCGCTCAAAAATTTGGAGCCCAAGGTCTGATACAATACTCTTCTCCATAATGAGGGATTTATATTAGTTTTTACAAGCAACTGCCATCTGACCCCCTCCATCCATGTTCAAGGTACGCCAGAACCACGTGCGTTAACCAGTACGTAAACCAGTGAGTCAACCAAAAGTTTTTATTTAAAACTTAGACTTGGTCCCCACCAAGTCTAAGTTTTAAATAAAAACTGGTAGAGAAAAATTATTATTATACTTACCCTCTGATCGTCCTGCAGTCTGCGTTGAGTATAATTTGTACTAGAGAGCATACGAGTAACGTGGCGTCTTCGCCGCGGGTTCCGTGCACTAGAACTGGTTCCGCCTTCTGGAATAATAAAATTCCTTTTTATCGTTATCATTATTATGTACTTCCTTTTGTGTATACGAGTTAGGACACGGCGGCAGTCCGACTGGGGAAGTATCTCCGCCCTACAGAATACCGCGGTTATAATAACTTCGTGTTGTGTTCCCAGCGGTGAGTAAGGTAGCCAGAGCTCACTGGAGAATTTTTGCTGTCAGTGGGATGACTAAAGGCTTGTCCTGCTTTGTCCTCTACACTGACGGCACAGAAGCTCTGTGCTTACAGAGTCGGCAGCGCGAGTGTGGCTTCTCTGGTGTTACACACGTCCATAGGCCACGGTAACCACTTTCCAACAGGTGGGCCGTGAGCTTGTCTGCCACCTAAGTGGTATAATTAATAAAAAAAAACATTTGGGCAGCTCACTGGAGCTAAAGGTTTCAAACAATTCATCAGCAGTCCACAGTATTTCTTTAATTAATGATTACTAGGCCGACCGCAGATCGGAGCAGCAAACACCCGCAAGTTACGGTTTCTCATACATACATACATACAATCACACCTTTATCCCCGGAGGGTTAGGCAGAGGTGAATTAACACCCACATTTCACCAATCATTGAATTCCGTCCCACGTAGTAGGGGATGAGCCTATTGGCTTATTCCGGGCACTATTGTTGAATCAAGCCATGCATCTGAGGCAGAGTCTGGGCTGTATATATCAGTCTGACGTTAAACAGCCCTGTCCCTTAGTCGCCTTGTACGACACCGCATGGGAAGAGATGGGGTGGTCCAAATTCTACTCTGCCGGTAACCACGCGGCTTTCTGCCGGGAACCACGCGGCTTCAACGGTTTCTCAATGGTCCCCTTTATCAGTATCGAAGTTTAACAAGTAATGTATGCGAAGAGACGACACGTCATCCAACTGTACATAAATGGTCCATAGAAATAAAAGAAAATCAGTCCAGCAATCCGCTCATTTGTCTATATCTATAACCATACATTTTCATTTTTTACATACATTACTTGATAAACTGTGATACGGATAAACAGCAACATTGAGAAGCCGCAATGAATTAAAATAATAAACAATTGTATCATATTCAAGTCTATTTTACGGTACGCACTGCGTGTGCTGCTGCGGTCTGAGGTCGACCTCGGTATCATATCTTAATGTCCGATTTCTACACCAATTAAAGATTACTCTAAATAATGTTGTCAAGATATAACTTATAACATAAACTCACGCCTATATCCCCGAAGGGGTAGGGTAGGCAGAGGTGCTAGCACCCACATTTCGCCAGTTTATGTTAAGTCCCAATGTAATAGATGGCGAGCTTATTGCCATTAACCGGACACTTATAAACCTGCGATAAATACACACATAACTTCGAAAAGCATCCAATAGTCATTGGTGTGTGCCATGGTAATACCTGGGATCGAACCCGAGACCTCGTCTCAGCAGTCCATTACCCATACCACTAGGCTACCGCGGCTTGTCAAGATATTATATAAATAATAATAATTGTCTATTACCTGGTGTATATGCTGTGCGACTATACATGCTGTATGCAAAGAGTTCCTGACACTCTCTGGCCATCCACACGACTCTAACCTAGACATCCACTTGTCACTTGATATTTCACGATCATTGCATGCTGAAACATATACAGATATCATTTTAAGTATGGTGTGCAATTGCACCTGCAAGTCAGTGCACCTGCTAAAGAACGCACGAGGCTCAGAGGCTGGTTTTTCTTTCAGGGTTGAGACTTGAGAGGTCAGAGAGCAGGTGCCACTCGGAGCCGGTGAGGTGAAGACTGCAGGGGTTTTCGCACGCAACAATAGGAGGTATTTTTTTTTTTTTATATAGGACACGTCAATTGGACTTCGCCTTACCTGATGGTAAGCTGAAAGCAAAGTCCCAGAAAAGAGGGTCACCATTACTTACACATACCGTGTGATAATGGTGACCCTCAGCTTGACGGCCTCATCATATGCTTTTTCACGCCCCGCTTAAAGGACCCGGGACTGTAGGAAGAAGGAAACACGTGAGCTGGTAATGAATTCCAGGCCTTAATGGTGCGACAGAGGAAAGAGTCTCCGAACCTCTTGGTTCTTGATCGTATGCTCTGCACCGTGTGCGGATGACATCTAAGACCTGCACGTATTGTCCTGTGTAGGAAAGGGGAGGGTGGGACTAATTGGAAGAGCTCATCAGAACACTCCCCTTGTACCATGGGACGGTAAAATACAGCCATGGACGCAACATCTCTACGCATCTGTAAAGGTTCTAGGGTGTTCGTGACCTGGGGATTCCCAATGATGCGGACCGCACGTCGCTGCAACCTGCGTAGTAGTCTAGTAAGTACTTTGCTGAACCATCCCAGAGATGCGAGCAGTATTCCACACAGGAGCGAATTTGTGTCTTGTATAGAAGACACCGCTGCTCCGGCGTGAAAAATCATCTCACTCTGTTCAGGACTCCGAGTTTTCGTGAGGCTGTTTTGATGATACTTTCGATGTAATTTTTGTTGTTCAGGTTGCAGCGAACATCCATACCTAGGATATTGAGATTGTCCTGTAGTGGCAGTGGCGTGCTCTGAAGAGTGGGGAGGGGAAGGAAAGAAGATACTTTTGCTGTAAACGCACATGCCTGCGTCTTCTTGGCATTGAACTCAACCAGGTTCTCAGAGCCCCATTGAGAAATGTGATTCAGGATCCCGTCAAGCTCAGTGACAAGAAGCTGTCTTTTCTCTGCGATATCTGACTGCTTGGCCGCAGGATGTCCATGATAACTCCCATGTAAAGTGCTATCGTCTGCATAACAATGAACATTGCCGGTAGACAGCATGTCGTTGATATGCAGAAGAAAGAGAGTGGTTGATAAGACGGACCCCTGGGGCACGCCAGCATTTACTTGCAGAAACTCCAAAGCTCGTCCGTCACAAAGCACGCGAATACGGCGCCCCTGCAGGAAGCTAGCAACCAAGTTGCACAGCCTAGAAGGCAGACAAAAGGCAGGTAGCTTGGAAAGAAGCGATTTGTGCCAGACTCTATCGAAAGCTTTGGCGATGTCAAGACTAATTGCCAGTGACTCGCCGTGCTCGTCCATAGCCTCACCCCAAAGATGGGTAACGTATGCTAGAAAATCACCCGTTGACCGTTTCGGCCTGAAGCCATATTGCCGGACATTAATTAAGGAGTGATCCTCTAGGTGCCGCATGAGCTGTTTGTTAATTATGTGCTCGAACACTTTGCACAGCACTGAGGTGACGGCTATGGGTCAATAGTTGGCTGGCTCCGAGCGTTCCCCCTTCTTGGGAGTCGGCTGAATATTCGCCTCTTTCCAAGGCAAAGGCACTGTACCCGAACTGTAGGACAGCCGGTACAGGCGCGTAAGCATTGTGGACAACTCCGCTGCACATTTTTGCAAAACTACCGCTGGAATACCATCCGGACCACTGGCTTTCCGGACATCGAGTGATTGCAGCACTGCACGGACATCGCGTTGCCTGATATGGATATCCGGCATCGCGTGGTCACTGTCGGGTAGTGTCGGTGGCTGCGTACCACAATCATCGACTCGGGAGTTGGCCGCAAAGAGATTAGCCAGCAGATTTGCCTTCTCTTGCGGGTCATGGGCCAGGGATCCATCAGGGTTACGCAGCGGAGGCAGCGAAGGCTGACAGAAGTTGGCTTGCACGGCTTTAGCCAGTCGCCAGTAGCCACGGCTTCCCGTGGGATGCATCACTAGCTCTTGACCAAGCCGCGCTATGCGCAGGGCATCCGCTCTGACGTAGGCCCTTCTACAGACCTTTGTGGCTCTGTTGTACGCCGCCTTGAAGTGGCCCAGATTGGGATGGCGCGTGGCGCGCGCCCTTGCCCAAGCGCGGTACGCAGACTATTTTTGTTCAACAGCTTCCGCGCACTCGCGCCCGAACCAAGGGCGCACCCCGCGGTCACCGGTGATATCGGTATATGAGATATAGTATTCCATAACCAGACCGATCTCACCGGCGACAGCAGTAGCACAATCTAATGGGTTCTTACCTTCAAAGCAGCGCTCAACCCACGGGATGGACGCAAAATAGTCACGAAGTCCATCCCAGTCCGCTGACGAGTAGTGCCAGAGACGCCGCTTCCCCTGCACGGGTCGTGGGGGCGCTATAATAGGCACCGTGGAACAGACCAGGCAGTGGTTGGAGTTGCCTAAAGCGGCTCGCACCGACACACTGTACCGGTCCGGATTACTGATACCGTCAGCAGAAGGTCTAGCAGAGAAGATGCTAGGCCCGACCTTCTTGGTATCCTAGTGACCTCGTGCACCAATTGGGTCAGGCCGTGCGCCAGAGCAAATGCGTGGGCGGCTCTTCCCGCATGGTCTGTTTTGGAGGAGCCCAACCAGATCTCGTGGTGGGCGTTAAAATCACCCAAAAATACCATTTCGGCATTCGGAAATCGCTCCTGCGCATCATCTGCCGCCTGACACAGGTATTCAAAGAGTCGAGTTGTCTCAGCATCTCCTGTATGGGAACGGTAGAGGCACACATAGATCTGACTCGTAGGGCCATGGTCTACGTGTACCCAAAGGATAGAGAAGGATGGGTCCTCTAGGCATCGTAAACGGCGACAGCAAACATCCGCCCTAACAAACACGCACACCCCGGCTTTTGCACGAAAACTTTCCTCAACAACATAGCCAGGGTAGAGCAAGTAGGTTGTGTCGTCAGGGCGGTGTATTTGCGTCTCCGTTAGAAAAAACATGGCAGGTTTCGCCGTCTCTAGGTGTTGGTGGACGGCGTTGAGGTTTGCATGGAGCCCACAGATGTTAGTGGACTCCACCTCAAATAGCAAGCTTTTGGGAGTGTGACGAGCCGCTGTGTTGCATAGTTCTCTAAATTGCGCTGCCATGAGTTTGGGTGGGAGAAGGCGTGAAAAAAAAAGAGGTGATTGCCGCCGCAGCACCGTGTGACAAAGCGCGGGATATTGGTTTTATCTATGAATGTGAGGCATGGCGAGAGCCGACGCGCCGAACGGAAGGGCCCCCGTACCCCCCCCCCCCCCCCCCCCCGAGTATGGTCGCCGGGCTCCCAAATCCGGTCACCAACCGTCACGACGAACCATATCGGGATTATGCGCGGCCTGGTGAGGCAGCCTCCCAAGGTGGTTAACCCCAGTAAACCGTTCCATTCCCCTTCCCAAATATTGGGATTTACATCTTTAAATTATAATGCAGGTCTGCCACTCATATATTTCATAAATTTCTTTGCTCTTATAATATAAATAAAGACTTTTTTTACCTTCCATTAATTTATAATAACTATCTAAAAGTTGCTGTTGGTTGTCCACTTCATCCATAGACCTATTGTATATTTTCCATTGCGAATAATTTGAATTGCTCTCTGTCCCGCCACCTGAAAACAAAGAATAATGCTGAATTGGGACAGTAGAAGACTGTAAAGTCAAACCATTTACTTTTCATCAAACATGTGACCCAAGTGACCATAGCTTAACTCAAAGAATCAAGAATCAATCAAAGAATCAATTTCATTTATTCAGTTTAGTGTCATAAGCAGTACATATTAAACGTCAAAATTTTATAATTATGTCAAGAAATATTATAAAAATAATACGTAATATAAGTAAACCTTTGGAAAATGATTATTTCGCTGGTTCGGTAAGTTCGTTCTGCTGAGAAGATACCAGCAAAAAAACTCCGAGATTTTTTTAAAATATGGTTTTGTTTACAAATATTATATTTTGAGCGAGCAAGCAAGAGACTTATGTTGACCACGCATTTACCTCATCGAGATACTCATGTACTTTATAATAAACTTTATTCATTAAAATCTCTGCTCTTGTAAGTAATCATACTTACAAGAACAGAGACAGAATTATTGAATAAGGCACTCATATATTTTCAGTTTTCTTATTTTCAAAAATAAAGTGAAACCAAAAAGCTGTAGAAGAGTACGAATGCCTATTTCAATGTGTGTAACAAGTTCCACCTAGCGCCATCAATCTTCAGTATAAACAAACGGATGTATAGGTAAGTAATGCGCACTTTTCATTTTTAATACGTACCAGAATTTGTGTTTGATTTCAATGAATGATAATTATGTTCCAAATTCAAATCACTTTCCTGCCCACTAAAAAGTCCTAACAGATAAGAGCTATTTTGCTCCTGCTTATAGAGGAACAAAGCAAGACTTTCCAAATAAAAGGGATTAAAATATTACACATAGCTTGCCCCTGTCTACCATACTCAGACTTATGCAATTCAAGAATAATTACAAATATGGTCACAGTGACAAATTCAATAATTAATAAGTACCTTTGTTCTGCTGTTGTGATATTGAATTAGTACTTCTCAGATCGTATATAATGCCTTTAGTGCCTAGAGCAACAACAGCATTCAAAATAGCCTCATCTGGTCGACATCGACGATGTTTTGGGCCGTACAGCGGTTGTCCGGCACGCATAAGAACAGCCTGTTAGAAGAATTTTGTGTTTTATTATAAAGTACTAAGGATGGTATGGTATGGTATCACGGGCTGGTAGCCGCAACTCCACGTCAAGGTGCGATTGTTACGTGAGGGTGACCATTTTACTCGATCCATCCCAACTCATTGAGGAACGCCAGCAGGCTATTCACGCTACTAGTGATCTCCCTGAGCATACATGTATTATTGAAGTACATATTATTTATTTTTAATTTATAAGTAGGTACGTTTACATCTTAGCCCTGTATGTGGCAGTTTTAGGACAGTGTAGGCGCACGTGTCACTGTTTCTTCCTCTCATACAGGTACTGCAGAGAGGGCTGTCGCACCGAGGAGTACGCTGTTGTCGTTTTAAAATTTATTTTAAAGGTTAATTCCGACCAAACTCCCCCCCCCCCCCCCTAATTTCTAAGGTGAGACCTTGTCCAAAAAGAATGAATTCGGCATAGGAGAATATGGAGTTCCGCCAAAATATGTGAGGGCAAAGTGGTTAGCTTACTCGGACTTTTTGCTTATTAATGGACAAAGGCTCTAGTGTAGACTTTGCTTTTGGGATTGGGGAGTCAGACGGCAGACATTCCCGTCAAACCAAGAAAAGCCACATCAGGTGCAGGAGCAGGAGAGAAGACTCCTGGCTTGAAAGTGCAACCTTTGGATGCAAACAGAACAAAGACTGCATTATAATGGTTGGATGTTTGTTAAGACCATTATGGCACTAGTGCTTTGGGTTTTCGTTAAGAACCCAAAGCACTAGTGCCATATCTACTTCTTTGTAATATAAGTATATTCAATATTTAAATGAAAGTAATAATTGCATGTTTACTTGACAAACAACTGCATAACACATCAAAAAATACTTACGCCATTATTATGTCTGTACGACAGGACAGGAAACCTACCACCCTGCCTGAATGTGGCAGCAGCTGCCAGAGTGTCATCATCAATACACTTGGGCACAACCACTGCTTTCCCATAACTAGAGCAGACGTTATAATTTTGATTACAACGGGACACTCGCCATTCTTCTGTTGCCAATACTTTGGTAAATTCACCTTCTATACTATAACAAAAACCATACAAATAGTTTGAGGGCTTTTGTATGACATGAGCACTTACATGATGAGACTAAGGGTTTAGGGGAATAGGGTGAATTAGCCCATGTTTTTTTTTTTTTTTTTTTTTTTGTGCTTTAATCTGCGATCAGTCCTTTTTTTTTTAATCAACTATGAGCAGATGTGTATGGTCAGCAGGTGTTTGGGGAAAAGGGATCCTTCGATCTCTTCCTCCTTCAGTCACGAATCCAGCTCGATTATGTGGTTCCTTTTTAGCCGCTTGGTGTAGTTTATGTTCGTGAGTTCTACAGCCAGGGGGTTTGGATGCATAGCTATTCGCTGTTTGTAGGTGGCTGAGAATATCTTAATTTCTTCGCTGACTGTATTTATTTTGAGCTCTTCGTGCAGTTCACTATTCCTCAGGAACCATGTAGCATTTGCCAAACTTCTCAGAATGCCATTCTGAGCTCTTTGTATAATTGCGACATTGGATTTGCATGCGGATCCCCAGAGCTGGATGCCATATGTCCAAACAGGTTTCAGTACGACCTTATATACAAGGAGTTTGTTGTCTATACTCAGTACTGAGTTTCTTCCAAGCAACCAATGGAGGTTTCGAGATTTCAAGTTCAATTCTTCTCTTTTTTTTTGTATGTGTGTTCTCCAGGTGAGTCTCCGATCCAGGTGCATACCCAAGTACTTAACTGAGTCCTTGTGCGGCAATGTGGTATTTCCCAGGTATACGGGAGGGCAGTCTCCTGTGCGTAATGCAAACGTGATGTGAGTAGACTTTGTGGCACTGGGTTTTATTCGCCACTTTTTTAACCACTGCTCTATTTTATGTAACTCTTGCTGGAGGATTCGAGAGGCCGTGCTGCGATTACTACTGCTTGCAAGGATGGCAGTGTCATCTGCGAATGTAGCAGTTACTACGGCTGGTGATTCTGGTAGGTCACATGTGAAGATAGTATACAGCACTGGCCCCAGTACCGATCCCTGCGGTACTCCCGCTTCTATTTCGTGGAACCTGGAGGTGCAATCGCCATCTTTAACTTGAAATATTCTTCCAGAGATATAAGATTTTAGTAACTCGAAGTACGCATGGGGTAGCAGGGTTTTGACCTTGCAGAGTAATCCCTTATGCCAGACCTTATCAAACGCCTGTTGGATGTCCAGGAAAGCTGCCGAGCAATATTCCTTATGTTCCAGGGTCTTCCTTATATGGTCAACGACTCTGTGCACCTGTTCTATGGTGCCGTGCTTCTGTCTGAATCCGAATTGGTGGTCCGGAATTACATATCTTTCCTGCATGGTTTTAAGGATTCTTACTAGCAGAACCCTTTCAAATAGCTTGGAGGTAACAGGTAGGAGGCTAATTGGTCTATATGAGCCAACTTCGTGGATCGGTTTTCCATCTTTGGGGATCATTATGATTTGGGAGATTTTCCATATGGTTGGATAGTAACCTACTCTCATAATACTATTGAAAAGGATCGTGAGGAAGACTATCCCTTTTCTTGGCAGTTGAAGAAGAACCTCCTTGGTAATATAATCAAACCCCGGGGATTTTCTGTTGTCAAGTCGAGATAAGAGCATAAATATCTCACGAGGGGTCGTATATTTAATGGGAATGTCTAACTGGAAGTCCTGGTTCAGTATGTCATCTATGTCAGAGTCATTGCCAATGCCTTCATTGGGTTGGAATACCTTAGCTAGGTGGTTTGCAAAGGTTTCTATTCTTTGTTGTGGAGTTCTAGCCCAGATACCACCTTCTAGTTTGAGGGGTGGTCTGGTGTATTTTGGTTGGTCTAAGTCTGACGTTGCCTTCCACAATGAATAATTTGTAGACTTGGTTGCTGTCAATGATTCTAGTCGCTGTGCTAAGGTTTCGTTTTTGGCATTTTTTAACATTTCCCTCAATTCCTTAATCGCTTTGTTATATGCTTGTTTGTCTTCACGGTGTCTAGTGTTGTGCCATACTCTGCGAAGTCGTCTTTTTACTTGGATTTTATTTCTTATTTCCCATGGGACTGAGTTGTGTCTGAGTTTTTTGCAGGACTTATCGGGAGTGGTCGACCAGCATGCGACTTGAATCAAATTTGTAAACTGGGTTGCAGCTGTCTCTATGTCATCAGGTGATTTCAGAGAGATTCTGAGGTTAAGTTTCTTGTCGATGATATCGCGGAAGGAATCCCAATCAGTATGCCTGTTGTACAGTTTTGGTGTTTTTTCGTACTCTAATAGGACTGTACTGATTGTTAGGAGTACAGGAGTGTGAACTGTGGATCCATCCAGACAGGAGCTAGTAGAAGAGAAGTATTGTGACATGCCCTTGCAGATGAAGAAGTCTAAGACGTCGGGGAGTCTATTTTCGTCAGTGGGCCAGTGTGTTGGTTCAGCCGTAGATAGTGTTGTTAGATTGTTGCACTCAATTGATAATTTTAGTTGGCGCCCTCGTGGACTTGTTAATCTTGAGCCCCAGTGGGGATGTTTGGCATTCCAGTCACCTCCAGCGATAAATCTAGGGCCAAGTGTTTGGAAGTAGTGCGTCCATTGCTCTTCTTTAAGTTTGTGCTTGGGTGGACAATACACTGAGGATATGTTGAAACTGCCCGCTTTTCCTTCCACTGCAATTGTAGTGGCCTGTAGGTGTTCCGTCCTGTATTCCGCTAGCTCATGGTGTTTTAGGGATGATCGTATGATCAGAGCTGTTCCCCCATTTGCTCGCGCTGCTCCCTCCGGATGTTTAGTGTCATAAATTGTGTAGTTTTTTATTTTGACCGAGCTTCTAGAGGTAAAATGAGATTCTGATATTAAGAGTATGTCAATCTTATGGGTATCCAGAAAGACTTCCACTTCATTAATCTTCGGTGCAAGTCCATCAATGTTCCACGTCGCAATATTTAATGAGAGCATTACGTTAGTTTTTCGACGAGTGTCGTAATGAGTCCCATGAGTGAGCTCATTAGGGTGAACAGCATGTTCATTTTTTCAGTTTGCTTATTCATTAGATCTTGAATGACTTGGGTTAGCTTGAGAGATCCATCATTTGTAGTGTGATGTGTTCGCTCAGGAGATTTCCATGAAGGGTGTGTGTGTAATCTAGACTCAGAGTTTTGGTTGGTTACCTCATTCCACTCAGGTTTTTTGGTGTTTTGAGAACCAGCGACTTCCGAGTAGGTCGGACGATATGGTGTTTGTTTTTCTCTGATGTGTTGATGTTGTGTATCTTTTTCATTGAAGGTCTTCTGACTTCCTATCTTTTTGTCCACAGTTAGCTCTGGGTATGACATCCGATGGGACTGGAGTCGGAGGGACCGGAACCGGGTTCTGTCTTCTAGCGTGTGTGAACTGACAATTTCGCCTTTTAAAGATTTCGCGGTAAACTTCACACCCTTTATAATTTGCGGGATGCTCTCCAAAACACAGCGCACATTTCGCTGGGGTGCTGCGATCTTTTTTAGTACAGTCACTTGTTTTATGTTGCCCGGCGCATTTAACGCAGTGGTATGGCCTCATACAATTGTTTTTGGAGTGGCCGTATTGCTGACATTTGGTGCATTGGACAATTGTATTTTTCTTTTTAGGATCCTCAATGACGACTGCAGTGTTGTAGATGTATTTGATGTCTTTGGCGGCTATGTTGTTTGGGCTAGGCTCTAGATTAATAAAGAATGTTGAGGTAGGCTTTTTGTCGGGTCCTCCTCTGGCATTAATTATTTCTCCACGAACTTTGTTGCCTGTATTTTCAAATGCTTCAATGATGGCATCGTGTGGTGTGGTATGGTGGAGGTTTCTTACTACGATTCTGTAACATCTCTCTTCCTTTCTTGTGAAGGTGTGGCCAATAAGACCCATTTCCCTTACAAGGTTTAGCAGTTTTTTGTATGGGTCAACAGAGATGCAGTTCACCCTTAATTGGTTTCTAGTGATGATTTTCAGAGAATATTCTCTCTTTTCTAGAACTGTTTCTATTGCTTCGGTTAGCTTGTTCACATCTTCTATACCATATAGTATGAGTGGTGGAGGTCTGGTAACTTTAGCTAGGTTTTTGTTATCACCAGTAGTATCGGTTGGTAAGATAGAGAACATGTTTCGTGTTTCTGTAGCTACTTGTTGAGGTGGTGAATCTGAAATTCTCTTGCGTTTGTTGGTTTTAGGCATTGGAACTTTATGCCAGGTTGGCCTGGTAGGTATAGCAGCTTGTGAAGGTGTTGAAGTCTGGGTTGAATTTTCAACTTCATCTAAATCAATGATTGGTGTAGAGCTTTGTATTTCAGAATGAGTAGCTGCTTTCGGTCTTGTTTGGAATAAACCTTTGTGGAATACTTGCTGGGTATAGACTTTTTTATTTAAGTCTTGGGAGTTGGTTTTAGGATTCACTGTGGTCTTTGGTGACTGAGATTCACCTATCGCTCTAGTAATCTTATTTTCATTAGAGTTCTGGGGATCACCGCCAAGCAATGTTGAATTTTCCCCTTCCATTGGGGTAATTTAATTATGCGGCAACACTTTTCCAGATGTCAGATGACATTGGATTGACAGATTGAATGAATGTTAAGATGCACAATTATGTTGAGGGTAGATTTAAAAATATTTTCAATTGACGAGTTTTATAACTATCAATTTCAAATTATAAACACAGAATTTTGGTAGAAATATTGTAAGTTGTTCTTAGATAACACTGTCACTAAGAGTATAACTGTTTCACTTCACTTTGGTGTAACATTGAGATGTTAAATCACTGTTTATCACGAAATATTTATTTTTTTGTCGGCAGCGTATTTGCGTGTGTTGACAGCTTGACAGCATTTTTTACAGACAGAATTAGCACATGTAAAAGGGTAGATCACCCATGCAGTCAACAGCATCCTCTGCCGGAAGTAAGGGAGGCTTACACTCTAGGGAATTTATGGCTAATGTACCTAGAATTATAAGCCAAGTTTAGTTTTCATGGATTTCCTATCTCATGTCAATACTAATAGTTCAAGAATATTATGTATATTACCTTAGACATGCTATCTCCAGCTCATTAGAAGAAGTGACAAGCAATGCAATAAAAAAAATAAGATATCTAAACAGCTAATGCCCAGCTTGCACAAATAGTTCCAATCAAATTATACATAAAGTACCTAGGTAATTAAGAAATATTCTTAGAAGTGTGTTACTCATCAAAGTAAAAATAACTTTATGAGTAACAAACTTCTAAGAATGTTCCTTCTCGTTTCTTTGAGTTCATAATATTTGCAATTACATTTACCTGTACAAGGTGTATCCATTCTCCACAATAGGGTGCATATGTCTGTAGAAGAATGGGTAGAATAGACTAGGATCTTGTAAACTGGACAAGTTCTCAAGTGTTTGGGCTACTAAATTCAATTCAGTGGTGGTTGCAATGTCGAGCTGAAATATTCTTAAGTCTTTGCATTTGAGGAATAGTGAGCCCCCTTGCTGTACACCACTGCTTGGTTTGTTCTCTTTTTTATCAATACTATCAATGTTTCTATGGAGAAGCTGGAATTAAATAGGAAAAGAAAGGAATATTATTTACATAATACTTATATATTAGCTTGATTGAAAACCTGTAACCAAAACTGGCAGTTTCAGGGCAGTCTAAATTGTTTACTTATTAACAGTATGTTATTAATTTATCAGGGGCAGTTGGTTAAGGGTCCACATGGAATGAAACAAAATGTTATGCCACAAATTACTTCTACTATATGTTTCCACATACAACGCTCCCACTGAGTTAGGCAGAAACCCAGTGCCTATTTATTTGTTTAAATTAAGTGTGAGTGTTTAAATTGATTTAATAAGAATTTATGCATTGCTAAGGTTATATCAAATTGTATAAGGATGAAAAATGGTCACTGTAACTGACACTGCCAATGTAACTAAATATAATTTAATGTTTTACCTATATGTAGGTACAGTAAAAGTAAAATTTAAACAATTCAAGTTCAGGTGAATTTAACAGTAGGAACTACTTTTTCAAATATATTTTGTTTAAGCACACCTATTGTGTAATAATAAGGGCCGACTATCTTTTGTATTTAATAGTTTTACAACTTAAAACAGTTGATTATACAGTCCCAGCTGATACTAATTCTCTGTGATAGCTTAAAAATATGGAATATAGCTTTATGAGTGTACATAAACCGTCAACGTATCAATAATACAACTTTATTATAAGCTAATGTATTTAATATTGCATTTATACCGACCCAAAGCTCCTGAACGCCTTCTTTTCTGGAACTCAAAATAAGGTGATGTCCTGTGATACATACGGTGCCATCAATATTTTCTTGGTGCGGATATTTTAGTATGACACCATCTAGTTTATTTATAAGTATAAGTTCTATAAACTCCATTATTTTGATTTATCACACAGTTGTAAATGGTAGTAAATATATATTTGTAAATTAAAAATATTTATTTATCTGAAATTTGACGTTTCAATTTCATTTTCATTCATTCATCAAAAGATTTTTTGCAATAGCAACAAGTTCTGTTGACTTGACAGTGCTACGACATTATAATTTTATGCAATTTACGATTCGCTATTATTTTTGCATTATGCAGTGCATTTATAACAGTGAAGCGCAATATTTGATATATATAAAGAAGTTCAAGGAAATTCATAATTTTTATTATGAGATTGGGGACTGGTCTCTGTTTACGAAGTAGTTAATTATACATGGCAACTTTAATTAAAGACCTAGGTACTTCATTTTTACTTCATTTCGTGTCGCAGACCAATCGCAGACAGAGAAAACTTCATTTAGTACAACAATCTGACTATCTGACTGACTGAATTCGGAAATCTACACGGCGCTTGTGCTTGTAAGATGAGATAGCGCAATAGTTCGTAATGGTAAAGACAGAGATGAACAGAATGTCCGAAAGAGATAGGTATATGTAACGTTCTTGTTGTTATGTTCGTTTGGTTCAATCAACTCCATCTGTCGTCGTTCACGAATAAAAACCCCAACGTAGCCTGCTGTATGTGCGATGGCGAAGTGTGAATTTTGTTGGCTGTCTATGTTTCTTGATCACAAAGCGACTGCTTATTAATAACAAGCCGTATGAGTAAATTACAAACATTACTGAATTCTTTAGATAACGTACAGTGGTTATATTGAGTGCGCAAAAAATTACAATTCGTGTGGTAAGCGTATGTATTTGTATGATACTTTCAAAGTAGGTATGTGAGTAGCTGACAGGATGGCTGAGCTTGAATAGTGACCGGCTTCTTCAGTGTTTAGATGTTTATTAGAATCAATAATGCTAAACATCTAGTCAAGTTACTAAAAGTATATTTTTCTTACATCACAAAAGGTCAAGCTAAAAATACCAGGTCCTTGTTTCTCACAGGTGATGGAAGAGAGTACAGAAGCGCACATGGAGACAGACGTATCCTCTACCACAGAAGATGTCCCGGAGACGCAGGAAGTGACAGGTTCCAACGGAAATGTTGAGATGGTCATAGTAGTGGAGAAAGTCATAGAAGATGAAATGATGACTGATGTCCAGAATGAGGATCAACCATCGACAGTTGAGGCCAATAGTAATGAAGTATCCAAATCAAATGAGCAACCATCACAGATGGATACAGAAGTACAAATAGTCAGAATAAAATCTCCAATAAAAGAAATAGAAGTGGAAGTAGTGATTTCCCCTAGCAAGACAGAGCCAGCGCAAAAACTTGTAAACAATCTATTGCTAGACAGTGAGATACAACTTTCAGCGCAAGTGCAACATATTAACTCTATGAAAGAACGTTTACCAATAGAAAATGTTGATAAATCAAATTCTGTTGAAAACAGTCCAAAGAAAGTTCAAAGTGTTGCTGATACAAGTCCTAAGATAATTGAAAATATTGACAAATCTAAATCTGCTGAAAACAGCCCTAAGAAAATTGAAAATGTTGACAAATCCAAATCTGCTGAAAACAGTCCTAAGAAAATTGAAAATTTTGACAAACCAAAATCAATTGAAAACAGTCCTAACAAAGTTCGAAATGAGTTTTTGGAAAACAGTCCCAAAAAAGAAGCACCAAAACCTGTTCAGATATCACCCACTAAAGAGTTAAAAATTAATGAATCAACAACTACTACACCAGCAAGGGAACCTGTGCTTGTGGAAAAGTTTATGATCAATGGCAATATAGAAAGCACCGATTTAAATAATGATTTTAATTGTAAAATTTCAACAATTATTCCTATAGATATAACAATTGAAAGAGAGACATCATCCCAAGTTGAAAGTAACTTGTTAGAAACAAACTGTTCTGATACATCAGAGAAGGATCACAATAAAAGCATTAGTAGAGAGTTAAAATCTTTAATAAACTCTGCTAAAGAATCTAAGATTATCAGTGAATGTACACAATTGACAAGTAAAACAAGAAAATCTCGGTCGGCTCTAGACACTTCTAGTACCAGTTTAAATACTTCTATGGAAGCTGACAAAATACAGGGTATTAGACGTCACAGTAATAATTCTCAAAAAAGTAACTGCAGCGAGAAATCTGAGAAAGTTGTTGTCAAACGGTCGATGAGGTCACAAAATCCAGAATTTGTAAGTAAAGTAAAACAATTTTTGAACTCTGTGACAGGCAAAGGTCACAAAGAATCAGATGAAGAGGTTGAGGATATGGAGGAGAAAGCCAGTAAAGAAAGAAGTGGGATTAAGGATAAAAATCATCACAATGATTCCTTTGTATCTCCACCTAAAATTAAGAAGACTGAATCTCCAGTAAGTCAATAGTTCTGTATAA